>NQII01000228.1:815425-980882 GCA_002778355.1 Clitarchus hookeri
GTATAAAGGAAATTGAACTTAAAGGCTGTTCAGAACATATTTTAAAGCTGATCAACTGCAACAGTATTGAAACTTCAAGAATAGCAATATATAACAATCCAATGCAGTTTATCACCATAAAATATTAACACTTTAAGAACAGTACCAAAACTATTTCTCTTACGTTTCTCTAAAATGAAATCACCTAGCTTCACTCATATTAAGATTACTTAACCTGTATCTCAAATATATAGACCACATGAAACGTGTCAGTTGTTTCATACACACTGCAAAAGACTGACTGACTGACTACAACTGAAATGTACATACACTACTTTTTTGTACTATTAATGATATTGCTAGAATTAAAACTTTTTGCTGGTTTAATGACTTAATTTCATCATTAATAAGTGCCAATTGTCGTGTATTATAGCAGCTCTTTTTGCTTCTAGCTCCATAACTGCTACAGCTCTCCTCCTCTTTACTGTTTCTTCAGAAACTGCATCTGCTTCTGTGCATTGTTTCCCTATTGCTTCTTTGTAGCATGCATAAGCATTTCTCACAGAGCAAATCAGTGGTTTGTTGAATCATAATACCTTATTCAATCCTCCCAAGGTAATTACTGCATCATATGCCTCTCTCCTTGCAACTAAGGATTGTCCTTTCACAAACTTTCAGCATTTACAGAGAAAAAAAAACACACGCACACACGCACACAGAGAGATATATATATATATATATATAATCTCTCTATCTCTCCAGAGAACTATTTTTTTTTTCATTACCTTGGAAATATTGGTAGCTTCTTGATTCTGAGAAAACAATTTCTGCCAATAGTGATCCAAACAATCAGGTTTTCAAACCCATGCATTTACATGTATTTTATAATAGCTTGAATTCCTTAACTGGTTGCGTTTACATTAGCTCCTTTGGAATGCCTTGGCCCCGGCTACTGTGGACGAGTTTGTGGGGTAAGAGTAACATTGCTAACTGATTCAACTACCATCGTAGGTCAGTTTAAAAGGCACAAAAAAATTCTCTTTCATATTTGCACAGGGACATACAAAAAAAAAACAATTATTGTAGAATATTTTATCTACAAAAATGGTCATTTAACCATAACATTGGCATGCACAGTTAACACAGCCAACTCAGTCCACAAACAATCTTCCATCTGTTTACATATAAAAGGCAACAGTCACATTTTATAGACTAATTTGGGTCAGGTAATGGTACAATTTTGTCAAAAAAACCTGCAAAAACACTGTCTTCTATTTGTTCACGTGTGAAAGACGTTGACAGTTACGTATATACCTGCCAACTTTTCTGCACTCTCATCAGCAAAACTTTTACAAAAGTGAAAGGAACTTGTAAATTCAACATGGCATTTCAATGGTGGTATTAAAACTGCAGCTCTACAAAAATAACTGTACAACTTAATTTAGGCAATTATCAGCACAGAATTAAACCAATATTGTCATCTATATGTGTATTGATGTTATGACTAACCACATTTTATTATCCTGTTATGCTGCCTTTATAATAGCTCCATATAGGNTATATATAATATGAGCAATTATAAAGAGTAAGTTAACACTTAGAAAATCAGTAAAATATTATACATGTCCGTAAAACCTTAAAAACGAAACTACTCCTGTAAATTTTACGGACAATCCATAAAAGTTGGCAGGTATAGTAACATAACTTACTATTGATTATTATTTTGTGGTGTTTACTGTACAGCATACTTAGGTGAATATAAGGAAATCGTTTCCGAAGTTTGTGAAACCCAATAACGATGACGTCGAGAACATGACCATGAACTACAGATGCAATGTTCAAACATGGCCGTGTAATGCATATATTCACGTACTTTATCTCTGCTTACGTGAATGGTGGATAAAAATGATCATTGAAAAAGATGATCTATGAATGATGTGTACTTCTTCCGAAAACAATTTTGTCAAAAAAAAATTTCTGTAGAACACACATTTAACCGATCACCTCCGCAACAAGTTGAGGCATCCAAGTAACCCATAGTCCATTTTGATAGCATACTACTAGAGTCAACAGAACAACTGACTGCACATAGCAACAATGCTATATTCGTGGCATCATATTGTTTTCTAACATTCAAAATTTATTTTATTTATTATATTAAAGTATGGGGACATGACATACTAGCAAGACATTCTCTGTAGAAATAACATAACCAAAACAATTCATTTGTGCTATGAAATGAATGTGTGCGCACACAGTGAAAATGAACATTAAATGCTTCCGTGCAACATTGAAAACAATATGCCACATCTATACAACATACAGCTGAAAAGTTAGCAAAAACTTAGTCCTATCAAAAAATGCAATTAATTTAACCGATTTGGCATGATGAAATACATAACAGGTCAATATAAACAGTTACGTGGCCGTGCTCCGAGCAATGGCATCAGTGCTGCCACATCACATTTTACCACAGCTATTTTGCCAATTACATTGTGTAAATTAAGTGCAAAAATTAAATACATAATTTTATGAACTAAATGTAATGTTTGTTATTCATTACTAATAAAATTATGCTTTCTCCAGTAACTGTAACAAAAAAAACAATAGTTTTTGGCATTTTTATGGTTTGTTATACAGCGAAACCTCGGGACAAGAATTTTCTACTTTGTAATAATGAGGTTCGTATTAATTATGTCCTATACTATTTTTTTTAATACAGTAGTGTAGGTCTGTTTGCATCTGTATACAAAAGTACCTTTTTAAAGTTACATTTAAAGAATTTTGAAGCTAGTCTACTTCTGAAGAAATCTGTTTACTTTAATGCAGTTGCATAAAACTTAAAACTTCATTAATTTAAAAACAATAACTATGTTTTACTTTACTGTAAATANACTTTAATGCAGTTGCATAAAACTTAAAACTTCATTAATTTAAAAACAATAACTATGTTTTACTTTACTGTAAATAATCATAGCACTAAGAGTCAACTGCAAAAATTAAATTATACTATGACATTATGACTAAGCACTCATCAACAATACTGAGATACACATGACAATCATTATTTCGACAGAAAACCAGTACCAACCGTACAATGATGTAACCAAGCTCAAGTCAAAAGTTTCCTAGAGTCACGTGGCACTAATTTCAACAAACAAAACTACACAAAAGTGATATGACAAGCCTCATCAAAAAAGTAGTGTTGTGAGTGAAAATTTTAATAAGTGCTTTTTAGCATTACAGGATTGTTTGTCCTAAATAGGTTTAAAATAGTTAATAATTTTCTTTTGTACTGAATGTCATTTGTAAATGTTGTTCATTGCTGAACAAAGATATTCAAAAGAAGAAAGGACTGCTAACTTCACTTGCAGCAAGTACATTTTCCATAATGCACAGTGCACTGCTAGCATCTCTTCTGCTTGGAAGTGTGTGCACTGTCTTCACCATCAGCATCATAACAGTCCTCGCAATCTCCTGCTAAAAGTTCATCCTCACTTTCCCACCCAGGTGTTTCAGGTGGCTGAATTGTGCCCATTAGTTCTTCTGCTGTTGGTGTGGCTTTTGTAGAGATGTTGTCTTCAACATGAACAAACTCTTCAAGTCATCATAAATGGACAAATGTTCTCATGGGTCCTACCCTCTACAGGTACAACAGTTTCACCATCTTCTACAATTTCCTGGCCAAATCCACTTTTCACAAAACAATTTTTTTATGGTTTCAGGGCTCATATCATCCCAACACACAGAAATGTTTCTGATAGTACCTAAAACAGTCCACTTAAGGTAGAACAGTCTTGTTTTCACAGTGGCAGATAAAGTACTTCACCAGGCAGAGACTGTATTTTCTTTTCAGGCACTGTACGGTACTTTGGTCGAGTGGTTGTAAGACACTTGCGTTTGGAGGCAGGAAAAGCAATGAAATGTTTTCCAGTTTCATTCCACAAGCAATATGCACTGCACAATTATCTAAGAGCAGCATAATTTTGTGATTAAGAATAGCCCATTTTTCTACAACGTTCACATACGAAGTTCATATATGCAGAGTACCGAACTGGAAGTGCTATATGAAGGTTAAAAAGTTTTATTTTTCATTTGCAAATTGTGTAACAAGGAAACAAATAATTACGTAAATGTTACCTAAATTTCCAAAAGTTGAGGTGGTTGAGGTGTTGTATAGTATTGATCTGCATAAGTAGTTGGAAGTTAGTTGCAGGTCAGTTGGAAGGCAGTCTCCACTCAAGTCAGTTGTCTAGGCTGCGACGCTAACCCCCACATCGGCAAACTTGAACTTACGAGATTATTTCTATGCCAGTGTGGGAGGTCGCAGCATTTCTTATTTCTTTGGGCCAGTTTGTAAGAAACGTAATAATTCGTAAACAACTGTGGCTCTGTTCTGCCCATGTCTATTTATCTGTGAACGGTTCGTACTCTGCATATATGAACTTCGTATGTGAACTGTGTTACTTCAATAATAAATAAAAGTATGGAACAAAATACACCGGAACTTTACTTTATTTCATAATTAATTGGCGTCCATTGTACAGAGTCTCGTGTTACTCCGACTTGAGCTAGTCGAGTGATAAGTTATAGCCGAGTGGCAACGTAAAGTCGGCTGTTACTGTAGCGGCCAACGTTACAACGTGTCAATAAATCATGTTGCGCCTGTTTAGTGCTTGCTGAAAGTTAGTCACATATTAGCGGGACCATCCCGACAACTTAAAAAATATAATTTCTGCAGAAAATTAAAACTGGTGTAAGAATTTCAGTTTGGCACTTTCCGTATCTCCATCTCACTTTTGCTTGTCCACCTCCCTTCACATTCATTACCTCCCCTCTTATAGCTGCTTGTGAAATACTTTTTCCACCCCTCTGTATCCATGAATACACTACACAATTGTCAACCAAGGATGAGAGAGGTGGAGCAGATAGGCAGTACCCATATTATAGGGGAAGATAGGGATGCCACTCATTACTATTCCTTCCTTCACGAGGAAAGAAAAGTTGTGGACNTTCCATGAATACACTACACAATTGTCAACCAAGGATGAGAGAGGTGGAGCAGATAGGCGGTACCCATATTATAGGGGAAGATAGGGATGCCACTCATTACTATTCCTTCCTTCACGAGGAAAGAAAAGTTGTGGACATTCTTTTGACCTCTCTGCGCAACATGTTTGAAGGCAAAATTGAAACAGTTACAAGAACTCAAAAAAGAGAGATACTATCATTAAAGCGAGTGTGTACACAAAAGGCACTTGTTTTGAATGTGTATGTTAACAGTGTTTTTAATATAGAACATGGCAGTGCATCCAAAAATTGTTGCTATAGCGAATGTATCACTATAACGAGTATGGGCTCTAACACAGTATAGCAATGTCATAAATATAATATGCAATAATAATGCAAAGATTCACACTTATAGTGATTTTCTGACACAAAAATCATTACACAGAAAATATCTGCAGTTGAAGCCATATCAGTTTATGTTATAATTTCAAACAAATGTTTTTGTATGCATGGTGTGCGTGTGTTTGCACTTGCGCATGTGTATATATGTATATATATCCTCACTGAACGATTACATTGTATAAGGACTTGTCATGAAATTAGCCTGTGGAAAAAGTCATACATGCCAGTCAAAATGTTATATTTAGAGTGCTTTATAAATACAGGCAGAAGTACCAACAACATACACATGTAACACACAAAATACAGTAAACTTTTGAAAATACATTTTTTTTTAAATATCTTCTTCCGTTATAACTTAAAAAAATGATATTTTGTGACCAACTAAAATGTATGCTTTCATGGATTCACACAGCACTGGCAAATTTTAAAAATTGTGAAATATTTGCTACATAATTACTCCACACAAACACACATGGTTTTGATTCCTTGGCACATTAACTGGTGAACATAATCTTTACAGATACAATTCCACATGCAATGTTCATATTTTTTCTTCAAATATTAACATAACTATAAATTCTTGATGTTATCTAATGTGATGACGGTACGCTGTTTGATCAGCATGTCCACTAATTCAGGTCTTTCAATCAAATTTGCTTCACCAGCAATAATTATAGTTGAAATAAAATTACGAGCTGTATTTGCTTTGTTAATGTATTCTTGCGTTTTATGCTTCAACCTAAAAAAAAAATACATATAAATTACACATGTTTGCAATAAAATTAAATAAACTTAATAATGCCTCTCCTAACTGTAAAAACTGAAGAAATGTAATATCCAACCAACCGGCTATCTATAGTCTGGGTGCTTAGATCTGCGATAACATTAACTTTAAATTCTTAGACTACTTTAAAACTACTACAGTGTAAACAAAGTTCTTAAAACTGGTTCGCTTATGTGCTACATGGGTTTCTGGAATCTTGCCCAGTAAAGCTGACCCTCTGATATTCGTACAAACTGTGAATTTGAGATCTGCTTGTACGAGTTGTGGCTGCATCAGAAGAGTGTCAGTACACACCAGGTATTATTGAGCATGTGTATGGGACCATGCTTATAGATGAAATGTGCGCAACTAACATCATGGTCATCACATCAAGCAGCTGATGTAGTGCACACAGGTAAGAGCTTGTCGAACAAGGTGAGGTCGGATATTTCAATTCCTGATTCACTTCATTCATGTAGAACCAAAATTGTACGTTTCTGGACTCATAATATGAACTAGCCTGTGTACTATTAAGATGATTGATTATTAGTTAATAATCCAAGAGTTCTGAATATAAGCTGTAACTTTTTTTATTATTGTTTCATTTTAATTTAATGTTTTGATACTTTTACAATTTATAAGCTTACACAGAGCTCAATATCAATACTGAGATGATAATATAATTAGACCTGTTGAGTAAGCTTGTAGAGGGCTCTAGGACAATGCTCCCTGCTCTACGCTCCAGCCTTCACTAATTTGCCATCAGGTTGCATTCAAGCCACCTCCCACGTGACATCACTAGGGATGTCAGCTCTCACAGCCATAGAAAGCAAACAGTTTTATTTACACAGTGCATCCAGGTAAGCAACTTGCCCTTCCATTTGGATAGCAGGCCTAGAGGGGCCTATATTCTCTTCACTTTATTTTGAATTAAGCAAATCAAAGCAGCCATGCTTATGGAGGTGAGAAGACAATGTTTAATATTTGTTATTGATCATGATAGTATGTTGGAGGCTGCTGATGGGCCTGTAGGGCAGTAGTGTTGAGAAGACCCTAGACAAATAATCTGTGGTGTCCTTTGTAGGGCTGATTGAATGGTACACTCCAAGCTGTGTACTAAAAAGCTCCTGACCGCATCTCATTGTGTCATTAACCTCACCTCAACAATTAGATACAAATCCTTAAGAGGGTGAAGAGAGAAAAAGATGACTATACCCATGTATCAAATATTAATAACACTTCTCAAAAATAATTAAAAATATACACTATGAAAAACTTACACTGTAACAGTACTTGGTTGATTTTCTTTCATCTCCTTCAGCCTTTGTTCATCATTGCTTAATACTTTTTTGTAACTATTAGTTTCCTGTACCAGTTCCTTCTTTGCTTCAATAATTTTTTCCAATACTTGAGAATGCTGTGTTGACAGTTCTTCAACTTGTAGTTCAAGTTCATGTTTCTTCTGTATAAGTTCTATTAATTTTCTACACAAAAAAGGAAAAAAATAAATAAAAATTAATAACCAGGATAAAACAAATAAGTAAAGTGAATAGATTTAAGTGTTACATTCTACTATGTAAAATATTATTTATATATAGATATAATATATTTATATATAATATAAAATCTAATATATAAAATTCTCCCGTCACAGTGTTAGTCACCGAACTCCTCCAAAACGGCTGGACCGATTTTTATGAAATTTTTTATGTGTACTCGGTAGGTCTGAGAATCGATTTATATATATTTTTTACACCCCTAAGTAATAAGGGTAGCCACCCCCAAACAATTTTTTTTTATTGTTTGAACAAAATTTTTATTTTTTATTTTTTTATGATGTGGCATCAAAAAATACATACCCTCCTAAATTTTCACCCTTCTACCACCAACCCTTATTTTTTTATAGCGATACTAGAAATACTTTTTATGGCAAAACAACGTTTGCCGGGTCAGCTAGTAATATATAAATATGTACTTTTAATACCATGTCCTGGTATTCAAAGATGTTAAAATGATCCCGTATAAAAAACTAAACTTCTGAAATATTTTTTTCAAATTCCATTTGGTTCATTAAATATACCACAGAAAAATACACGTGTGTTTATAAATTTTAGTTTGCATTAGTTTTTTGGCTCTCCAAAATAACGAAAATGACAATCTGATGAGTAATTATAAAGTAAATGATTTTTCAAGACGATAAGGTAAAACGAATGAGTAGGAAACCAAACATTACCAATGATTTACAACCCTTTGTGTAGGCTATTCACGGTTACTTCACACTTTTATGAAGCCCTGCTAAAGGGCTTTTGGTTACATATTACATATCCTTCCACTATATGTAAACATAAACACTGCCATGTCAGACTGCGTTTTAGCTGTCAAATGATTTCTTTATGGTTTTCAGCTGTTAAAAGAATTCTGTCGTATTTTAAAAACCATTACATATTAATGTTCACAATTTAGGTCTACAACCATATTAAGTTCAGTTTTATGACTTTTTAACAATGTCTGTATTGACTATAGTTCTTATGATTTTTATTTTACATATTGTAAACATATTTGTGTTATACGCGATATAACACATTACACATAATACAAGTTAATATTTTGCAGTTACTGTGTTTAACCCTGTCACAATCGTGGGGGAAAGAAGTGTAGTATGAAACCTCTTGTTATTGATATGTATTGGGTTATTTCATGAAAGGATGTCCTCAGTTGGAATAAATACTAAAATGAACGAGCAACCAGTTCAATAAAGAAAGACACGAAATTCAAGCACACAACTCGTGTAACTTATTTTTGTATGTATCAGCAACAAACATAAATGATAATGGTGAAAATGTACAGGCGTACAGTAACTTTTATTCCACTCGTATTTCTTTACTTAGGTACTTAGGTTTTACTAGGTTTACTTAATTATTAATTAAAAATTTTCAGACTAGGCTTAATAGTTTGTTGGGATTATGGCAAACATTCAAATCACAAAAACTTAAGCACGTTACAAAATTCTGTTTCAAACACCTAGGGGAAAGTTACAAAGTTGTGATAAATAAACAGACATGACTTTCAAATAATTAATTTAGTCATAAAAACAGTAAAATATATCAATTTTGCACGTCCAATATTTGCAATCGCACACACTGGCCACGATGGAGACCCAAAAATACCCTTCCAATCGCAGCGGACACGACACACGTTACAGAATATTTATTCCTGCTGTGGAAAAACAAAATTTATCACAACATCATAACTTACCTAGGTAGCTTTAAAAAACAAATATGTACAAACTTGATGTGGTAATTTTAAGTATTTGTAGCAGGAAGACAAATTAACACTTGGTTCAGCAAAATGCAACACGCCATGTCATGCAGCCACTTCTGCGAACTTCGGACTTGTAACCGTTCTCCCACCACATTTAAATAGAAAGTCGATTCACATGATTATGGACCACCTGCTATAAGTACCATCTACCACATGTAGCCCATGATGTATGGCCCATGACGTGGGCTGGTGGTATATAATACGACTAACAGGCTGGCTGTACACGGTGCACTTCTTGCTGTCGTGGGTAAGTGAAGTGATTTAACAGAGTTGCAAAATGGGATGATCATCGGCTTTTGGGCCAAGGGGAGGGGGGGAGCAACTGCACAGCTCCATGCGCCATCAATGTCCGAGGTGAACGTCGACTACGCCTGTGCGTGAAGGCCAACCGACAGCCTACAGTGTAACGGCTCACCATCCAAATGAACCACAGGGGGCATCCAGACATGTGTCTACTGCAACAGTTAAGCGAACCCTTCTGCGAATGGGGCTCCCAAGTAGACGGAGGGTGACTGCACCCATTCTAACACAGGTACATCGATGGAAATGACTGGAATTTGCTTGACAGTATGGCGACTGAACCACTGCTGATTGGCAATGGGTAGCCTTCTTTGACGAGTCACAGTTTCAGCTGCATAGAACGGATGGATGTCAGCGTGAGAACCGACACCTTGCATCCATCGCTAGACGAACACAAGGTGGTGAGGGCAGTGTTATGGTCTGGGGAATGTTCTCTAGGTCCCATAATCCATGTGGAAGGCACTCTTAATCAATTTGTTTATGAATCCATCCTCGGTGATCACTCACGTCCACCTGTACATGATGATTGTCTTTCCTCTGGAGGATGGGATCTGCCAGCACGATAATGCGCCTTGCCACACAGCTAGACGTGTCCGCACGTAGCTGGAAGAGCACGATCAAGACTTTAAAGTTCTTCCCTGGCCCTCAAACAGCCCTGATCTCAATCTAATTGAACCTCTGTGGGACCACCTCGATCATCGTGTTTGCCGTTTGTCTCCTCCAGCAAGCACCCTACGACAGTTGTGGGATGCTCTGCTGACAGCATGGCTCCAGATACTCGTAGAGACCTATCAGCACCTGACTGAGTCACTGCCAGCTCGTCTAGCTGCTGTCCGTGCTGCGAAGGGCAGTTACTCTGGATACTAGAAGTTGGTCATAATACTGTGATTTGACTGTGTATATTATAATAAGTATCCAAACATTAAAAACACATTTCAGCTTTAAATAACAAATAAACAATGATTTTTACTGTAATAAATATGAAATATGCTAAAATTGAAAACATGTATAATTTTCCTCCTACTACCAGCACTGCAAGAGAGAAAGGGAACTGGAAAAAGAAAAAAAATTTAGTGAGATAAAGAAAAAGATGAAAAAGAGAGACACTTTTTGCCTCAGTCAATTCATGCAGTGGCTTGGTGATCATGGCAAACCCAGTCACAAAATGGTGGTATAAGTAAGCACATTAGCCCAGGAAACTTCACACTTCAGTTTTCTTATATTGTGGCAACATTTGCCAAAGTGGACCTACCTGATAAAACCCACCTGGGTTTTTTTGGGTGGGCCCACTTGATGCACCAAGTGAGTTTTTTCAAAATTTTAAAACTTTTACTACTGTATAAAACATTCAGCCATGTTGATCAAATTTTATTTTATTCACAGTAAATAGTATGACTCACTATAAACAGGAAATAACTGAGTCATCTGTACTTAGCAGGTAAGCAGAAGGGGATTCCCCCGGCTTAGGAACCAGACTGCTCGAGGGGTAGTATATACTAAAGAGTTCCCCTTTCCAGTTACACAAATGAAGCTGATTGGTTTGGCTGTAGATATCCAGGGAATTCTAGTCTCTAGTCATGAGTTATCTGGTTAGATACACAGTAATGTGGCAGCTACCTGCAAACTGTTTTCTACTGAAGATTCAAAAGAGTTTATACGGGTACTAAATGTTTTGATGTTGCTATATAATGGATAATTCAGTTTTTTACAAGGAATTATCATAGTCTGAATCAAAACTTGTAACTGCAAAAGTTAAGAGTCCATTAAGTAAATCAAAACTCATATTGTGTTTGCAATCGATATATCAAGTGAGGTGTGCCTGTGAATAGCAACATTTTGAAAAGTGTAGTAAAAGACATTTTAAATTATTAGAGATTCCAGGAACGCATCAAATGAAAAATACCAAAAGTGCATGAGAGTGGACATAAGTTGGCCTAATGAGTGGAAAGAAATAACAAAATTGATGGTAGTTCAAAATGTACATGTAAACATTATGAATTCACTTTAAGTTGCAAGACAGAAAGGATAAGAACTCACCTACAGAAATGTTCAGCTACAAAGGTACAGGAGAGTGAAAAAGAAGAAAATCTAGAACATAAACTTCTAGCAGCACAGTCTTTCTTTACCGAATCGAGTAGATACTCTTTCACAAACATTTGTGCATCAGCCTGTCCAAGTCCAGTACCTAGTACTTCCTCATGTACTAACAGAAAGCAACATTTAATCGGTGATTATGTGCTTAAGACAACTGAAGAGTAAAAGAGAAACCTTGACACGGCAGTGTCAATGTTTTTCTATGCTACGAATGTGCCTTTTAATGTTGCTGAACTTGATAACTTCAAGGAGATGATCCAGATATTAAGACCTGGATACAAAGCACCATCAGCAAAAGATATCGGTGGGAAGCTTTTGGATAATGCTGCTCAACAAATAGAGCTACATCTGGCAGAAAAAATACAAAATTGCAGTTTAACAGGAACGTTGAATGGATGGCCAAGCGTTAAGAATGACCCAATTCAAGCAGTCACAATCCATACAGGGACAGAAAGTTACCTTCTTAAAGACTATGATGCAGGGTCGCAGAAAAAAAGTCTGAGCAGTGTGCAGCAATTATAGAGGCAGCAATAAAAGAGTGCCAAGAAAACTTATATAGCTGCATTTTTGCAGTAGTTACTAATAGTAAGAATAAAGTGGGCAAAATGTAGGAAATTTCAAAAGAAAAACATTTAGATCTTATTACATATTGCTATTTAGCACATCTTTTGAATTTAGTTGAGAAAGATGTATCTCCTAAAACAGTTATGGGTCATATTGTGGAAGAGCAAAAGTATTTTTTAAATGTTCATCATGCATATGGGTGGCTTCTGGAGAAAGATTGTGTGATGTCACAGTTGCCAAATGAAACACAATGGAACCCTCACCCTGACTGCGTAAAATTGTTTGTGACTATTATCACAGGTACAGGGAAATCGCCCTTGAACATGCCGGAGACTTTCATCCAAATGTTGCAGAGATCTTAAATAACCTGGGAATGTGTTATGTTGAGAAATAGTTAAATGTAGTTGCAAATGCACTGGACAAGCTCTTCCTGTTACCTTGATGTCTAGGTACACGTGGAAAATGTCGACAGGCAGGACTTTCTCCAGCAGATGTTTAAAGTTGGCAGGGGCATTGCATAGCCTGAAGAGTATAACCTTGAATTGCCACATTCCCTTCCTTTGAACCCAAAAGGCAGTCTTTTCTTTGTTTTCTGGAGCCAGCTTGCATTGCCAGTACCTGCTTTTATGTCCAAAGTATCATGTGATGCTAGTAGTAGTTACTTTGGTGGCTGTTTTATGAGCTTGGCATCCCCTATCTCAGGGGTTGGCAAACCGCGGCTTTGAAAAATATTTGCGGCTCTTTCAGTTTCGCAAAAAAATCTAATTTTTATTCTCTATTGAAGAGACACATAGCCCGCACGCAGACTAAAACCGACCGCGATCGTCCAAATACCTATTACCTCATTTCCCATCCCTCCCATCTTCACTACTGCCTCACCTACACCATTCGCCCGCGCTGCCCCCGCCATGCGCGATTCAGTTGGCTTGTTGCTTTTGTTTTGGACACGTGTGTTTACAATTTTCATTGCATTCTTGGTCGTTGCGTAAATAGTTAATTTAACTGACGTGAACCCTATTTTGTTCAGGTATGTAATACATTGATTAGTAGGTATTTTTTGCTTTCAATCGTACCTATGCTTACCTATGTGCCGTTTATTATTTTCTTTTTTATAATAACCGAACTTAAAGTCGCAAAGGAATTGTACCAACTGACTAATACGAGTAAAGAGTAAGGCATCTATCAGTGAAAAAAATGCACAATTTTTTATGGAATAGAATCAAAGAACATGCCGCATTCTGTTCCGTTAAACTTTGTACCCATTACGCAGTGTTTAATCTGCGACATTGTAAAACAGGATGTAAATGGATGACTGTTATGTTGGTTATTTTGCTTATATAACATATTTTCTCTTAGAAATTTGGATAAAATTTCCTAGGCTGGTATTTTAATAAGTGTATTCTTAACTTGTATGACTTATAAAAGTATATTATTTCAGTCTTTCAAAATCGGCCGTCAGCATGGCTTCATTTAAAAAGAAAAGACAAACAGAAGATGAAAATCGAGAATTCCTTAGTGATTGGATGGAGTCGTATGCTTTTATTCGTAGTCAAAGTGGCCTTCCGACCTGCCTCATCTGTCAAGAAAAACTGGTCCATAATAAAAAGTCAAATTTGGAGAGTCATTTTACAACTAAACATGATTCTTTTGCAAGAAAATATCCTGTCGGTGATGCACGGAAAAAAGCTGTTGAAGAACTTCAAAAAAACTCACAGCAGTCAAGTTCCATGTTATATAATTGGACACAATCCACCAATTCCGTGAATATGGCCAGCTTTAAAATTTCGCTAGAAATAGCTAAAAGGGGAAAGCCATTTACAGACGGTGATTATATTAAGGATTGTTTTATTGAAGCGTCAGAAGATCTATTTCGTGATTTTAAAAATAAATCAGATATTTTTAAAAAAATTAAGGACATCCCACTGTCAGTCAAAACAGTACAAGACCGGACCGCCAAAATGGCCTTAGATGTGACCCAACAGCAATTAGAGGACATCAAACTGACTCCTGCATTATCAATTGCTGTAGATGAGTCTTGCGACGTAAAAGATACAGCACAGGTTGCACTTTTTGTGAAGTATGTTTCACCTCAAGGCCCTAAGGAAGAACTGTTAGGATTGCTGCTACTTATGGAGCAAACTCATGGGGAAGATATTGCTAATGCTGTACAAAAGTGTCTGGAAGACAATGGAATCAATTCTAATAAAATTGTTTCCATCGCAACTGATGGAGCTAAAAGCATGACCGGGATAAACAAAGGATTTATTTCAATTATGAAGAGAAAAATAGACCACGAAATCCTTTCGTTTCACTGCATAATACATCAGGAAGCATTGTAGCAAGGACTTTGGTCTCTTATGATTCTGACAGTTTTCCAGTTAGAATGATAAATTTATCCAATAGTGCCATTCGTCTTGAGGAGGGAGCAGTGATAGGCGTTTGCAAGATGGTCACACAGGTACTTCCAAAAGTTCCAGAAAATTGTAGAGTAAAATAGAATGTCATTTACCAGAAGTACTGGGGTAACTTCTGTAAAGTAGAAAATAAAATCTTAACTGGCGACAGCAGAAGGCTGTCCCTGAATTACTGCAGAGAAATGGGGATGCCTTCTCGTGTGGACCAAATGACCTGGGAAGGACTGATGTGACATGCCACCACATATATACAGAAGATGCAAGGCCCATAAAGCAGCCAGCAAGACGACTGCCACGAGCTTTGCATGAAGCAGTTGAGGGAATTCTGAAGGAAATTAATGATCTAGATGTGAAAGAACCATCAGTTAGTCCATGGTCATCACCCATAGTTCTTGTTAAAAAAAAGATGGCTCTCTGAGGTTTTGTGTAGAACATCGCCAGCTTAATAATGTGACAAAGAAAGACTTTATCCACTTCCAAGGATAGATGACACCTTAAACAGCCTAACAGGTACAGAGTGGTTTTCTGCTTTGGAAATGAAGAGTGGGTACTGGCAGTGCAAAGTGGCCCCAGAGGATCAAGAGAAGACTGCAATTTGTGTCCAAGGGAAAGGAACATGGCAGTTCAAAGTTATGCCTTTTGGGCTACATAATGCCCCTACTACCTTCGAATGCCTCATAGAAAAAGTTTTGCCTTTAGATATCTGACAGGTTTACCTAGATGACATGGTTGTGACAGGAATGACATTGAAGAGCACCCATCACGCTTAGACTCTGTATTCCAGAAAGTGGCCGCAGCCAACTTGAAACTGGTTCCTAAGAAGTGCCACCTGTTCTAAAAGAAAATAAATTTCTTGGGACATGTAGTGTTGGCACACGGGATTGAAACACACCCAGAGAAGACCTAAGCAATAAGAAATTGGCAGACACCAACGGACAAAACTGAAGTGCGGAGCTTTCTGGGATTATGTGCCTATTACAGTAGATTTGTACTTGGGTTTGCCATGATTGCCAAGTCACTACATGAACTGAGGTGAAAAGGAGATTTCATTGGACCACTGAGTGTGAAAATGCTTTTAGTAAACTAAAATTCCTAGATTTCCCGAAAAAAGGTGTTTTCATTTTGGACACTGATGCTAATGATGTAGGCACTGGAGTTGTGTTATCTCAGGTTCAAGATGGGAAGGAAAGACCACTAGAATACTTCAGTAAGGTATTGCATAAGCCTGAGAGAAATTACTGTGTTATACACAGGGAGCTTCTGGTCATGGTGAAGGCAATTTCACACTTCCTCCCTTTATGGGAGACATTTTATTCTAAGAACCGACCATGCTTCATTATGCTGGCTACTAAATTTCAAGTAACCCGAAGGTCAAACAGCACAGTGGATACAGCATCTTCAAGAACATGACTTTGAAATACAGCACAGTGGATACAGCATCTTCAAGAACATGACTTTGAAATACAGCACAGTGGATACAGCATCTTCAAGAACATGACTTTGAAATACAGCACAGTGGATACAGCATCTTCAAGAACATGACTTTGAAATACAGCACAGTGGATACAGCATCTTCAAGAACATGACTTTGAAATACAGCACAGTGGATACAGCATCTTCAAGAACATGACTTTGAAATACAGCACAGTGGATACAGCATCTTCAAGAACATGACTTTGAAATACAGCACAGATCTGAACGCCTTCACAGCAATGTAGATGCACTCTCTTGGAGGCCATGTGAGGCATTCTGTTGTCATTGTGAACGCCAGGCAGAAAAGAGTGGTGAATCGGTGTAGGTATGGAGGACAAGAATTTAAGGTTCTCTATCTTGTGATGGGACATCTACCTGAAGTAATGAGGGTATTAGGAAAGATCAGCTGAATGATCCCATTTTGCAGCCATTATTAAAGTGGAAAGAAGCTGGCTGTCAGCCAGAATGGGAAGAGATTCCTAGCCTGAGCGCAGCAGTCAAAGCATACTGGGCACAATGGAATTCCCTCATACCGAAGAACGGCGTACATTACAGAAACTGGAAAGTACTGATGGAAAACACACACGTTTACAGTTGATCCTTCCAGAATGCAGGGTTCCAGAAGTCTTAAAGGAACAGCATAATGTGGCAGCCCTTGGGCACGTTTGTCTTAATAAGACCCTTGACAGAGTTAGACTGAGATTCTACTGGCTTCATTGTGTGGTGAAGATTGTGCGACCCCTGCACTGCGAGGAAGGGCCGAAGGACCAGAGGACAAGGTCACCTACATAAATACAATGTTGGAGCTCCATTCCAGAGGATGGCAGTAGATATCTGGATCCCTTATCTGTCACAGAGAGATGTAATAATATCTCCTGGTGGCCCAAGATTACTTTACTAAGTGGCCTGAGGTAACTCCCCTCCTAAACCAAGAAGCACGTACTGCAGCTGAGGTACTCATAGAGTGTCTTCTCGAGGTTTGGGATACCACTAGAACTCCATTCTGATCAGGAAAGAAACTTTGAAGCTGCGGTGTTCCAGGAGGTAACAAAGATTTTGGAAATGAAAAAGACTATGACTACAGCCTTACACCCTCAGTCGGATGGAATGGTCAAGAGGCTTAAGTACACTCTTGAGCAGCACCTGTCGATCTTTGAGGCAGACAATCAAAAGGACTGTGATTCATAGGTGTAATTGTTTATTCTTGCTTATCGTTCAACAGTTCACGAGTCCACAAGGGTAACACAAACAAGGATGCTGTTTCGAAGAGAACTACGTCTCCCTAGTGACCTGCTGTTTGGCAGACAGACAGAAGAGGAAGCTGCAACCCCTGATCATGCCAGCGAATTATGTAACAGACTTGTTGGCATTCATGATTTTGCTTGACAGCACCTCAGAATAAATAGTGACAGGATGAAGACACGGAATTATAGGAGTGTGTTGGACGAGGTATTTAAAGAAGGACAACTGGTGTGGCTGTATAACCCACAGAGGAGAAAAGGATACTGCCCGAAGCTACAGAAATGTTGGGAAGGCCCCTACAGGAGTCTTGAAGAAGATCAATGATGTGTGGTCTTTCGGATTTGTCGTCAAGGCTCTCTGGCGAAGCTGAAGGTTATCCACAGCAGCCGACTGGCACTATACGAAGGTCCGGATGTTGTAAGAGTCTGTTCGGGACAAACATTCTTGAGGAGGGGGCAGTGTTGCATGTTGCTGGTCTGCGCTGCTGACCTTGGGCCGCCCTGCGCGAGTGGACGGAAGTGAAGGGCAGAGTAGTGATAAGCGAGGCATCAAATCAATGGAATGTTTTGAATGACAAACAAGCGATAATCCTACCAACATTTTAAGTTATGAAAGCATTCGCCCACGATAACCCTTTGGCAGCTCGCCGCTCCTGATCTTCAGCAGATAGGATTTCTGCGTTTATCTGAAGAACGCTCTGGATTACTGACGTCGTACTTTCAGCATGACTCGGGGTGCGTTGAACCTTCCAGATGGTCAGGGCAAACTATATAAAAGTGTGACAGGCCTCCAAGCAGGAGTAGTTGAGTTGAATGGATGAGTAGCTGAGTTTCAGTGATAGACAATGAGCGGCGTGACCAGTGGAAGGGAAATCTGCAACTGCGAGTATCAAGGAGTGAAGAGTGCGGCTGGCAGGCTGGATATTGGACTGGGTGCATGAGTGAAAGACATTGATCGCAATAGACAGATTGAAAGTGTGTTAATGATGAGTATGAGTTAATTGACAATAACTTAACAGAGATGTTAAGAAGGATGTTAATTAACGTAAAAATAGACATTAAATATTGGACTCATTGAGAAATAAAAAGAGTAATAGTGGAGATAGATACAGTAATGCTGTAATTAATAGCTGCATGAATAAACTAAAATCACATTTAGTTCTTTTATTTTTATTAAGACCTTCATCCCTCACAAACTCAGATACGCCCCTCAGATGTCTTGTAACACTATTATTTATTATTAAAACTATTTGTTTGCATATTTTGTTTATACTAGAAAGGAAATTAAAATCAATGGTATACATATGAATTGTTGACAGCAATTTGTGAATTTGTGTTTTACATCTGTAAATGAGTGGACATGCACTCGTTTGCACAAAAAATTATCATCAAGAACAAATCTTACGAATACAACAAAAGTTGACACAGTAACTTCATATCCTGACATGTCCCATTTGTGCTTAATGCGGTTTGCTTGCATAGGTGTGCCACTAAAGGCCATAAATGTCGCTCCATCATTCATAGCTGCAAGACACCAAATAAGACCTTAGTAGCACTGTGAGCCACAGAGTGATGTTCAGTGAACATGCAGCATTCCCTGATGGCACGTTCAACAAGCCTTTTCTCAGCTGGACTAGTTAGAAAGAGAACGAACTGTCTGCATCCGAGAGGCAGATAGGACATTTTGGCACATTGCTTGCCCCTTTAACCATTCTGTCTACACTGCGATTCAGTGTTGGAAGCAGTGGGAACAGAAGAGTACACACACCCATCGAGAAAGCTCAGGTTGACTCCAGCAGACCACCAGCAGGTAGGATCGTTTAATCATGTGACATGTTGTAAGCACTCCACAGGCCTCGCTGTGCACCATCCAGGGACATGTTGTAGCTGGGGATATGCTTGTGTCCACCAGTACCTTATCAAACTTCATTGTAGAGTGGCATATCGCCCCAACGTGAAGTGTCATGATGTGTGGTTCCATTTCCCAAGATTTCCACACCCCACTGGCGGTATTTGAAGGAACCCTTGCATCGCGACATGCGTCAAGGAAATTCTGCAACCATGTGTGCTCCCCTTCCTGGTGCAGCTTGACAACCCTTTTTTCGAACAGGATACTGCCCAGCCTCACACAGCATGGGTATCTCTGGCCTACCTTTGTGATGTCAGCAAGCTTCTTTGGCCAGCAAGTTTCCCAAACTTCTCGCCCATCGAGAATGTTTAGGATCAGATTGGATTGAATCTTCACCCAGCAGCAACTATGGTGCATTTGGAGGGTCAATTGCACCAGTTGTGGCAAGATCTTCCTCAGGAGAACATCCCACATCTGTATGTCTCCATGCCTGATCGTATCACTGCCTGTCTCCGTGCTACAGGTGGTCCAACACCATACTAAGTGCATCCTACAAGTGTTGGTCCCCTGTAATACATGCTTAGTGTGGTACAATATTTTGATGTTTTCTGTTTACATACTACATGTCCTGTGCCTGTACCCACTTAATGCCCCTGCGATAGCACCTTCAGGGTGATCAATTTTTTTTTTGCAAACAAGAGAATTTATATTAAAAATTATTAATGCTCATACATAAAATATTTATGGCATTTTATTACTAAAAGATATGCACAGAATATTACATAATTATGTTCAAAGGTGAAGCAATTATTTGTTTTGCAATAGTCGTAATTTGTGTGTGCTGTAACAGTGCTAATGCCTGGTGCATCTAAGTTTGTGTATCTCTTCTCCCCTTTGAGAAATTGGTGCATCTGATACCCTGCAATTATATTTATAGGGTTATTTGTATTGTGTTTCTGCAGTATGGTAACTACATACAACTAAAAGTATACTAGACTGTCGCATCAGCCACATAAAAGCTACACTGAGTGCTACAAGGATTGTTGTTTCAAAACAAGTTTCGTAAGTTTTGATCAGGAAAAGTCCTTCAAGAAAATATGAAAGGAAAGTAAGGATATATTAAGTAATGAGACAAATAGTAATACAAATGCAATAAACTCAAAACTTTCTTCAGCATCTTGAAAATATTTTTTTCTTTTCAATACTGCTACTGGAGATAAATTGTGGATTTACCAAATAGTTCAACAGATGATGCAGAGGTGTCACTCATCCCACACTACAAAACATTTAAGCACGTTTTCTGGGACATAAACTAGGGTCTCCATTATTTTTTTTGAGCTTGGAACCACAATTAATAGTACAGTAGAGCACCCCTTAACCGGAATGCCCTCGAACAGAACTCCCCTTATCCGGAACTAATTTTCCAAAAAAAATTCAAACGTCGCAAAGTTGTGCCATAACTTTCCCGCGCTCGCAAGAGGTCTTCCGTTGCTCACACCAGACTAGCATGATGAAGAGACAGCCGGCCCAAGTGGCACAGCTACAGCTATGCTGCATAATAACACAAGTGACAGTGACTAATGGCAATGTGCGACACATGCCGTTGGTTTTAGTGGTGCGACTTTCAGAATTTAGTGTTCTAACGTGTTAGTGTACGTGTACCGTAATTTGGCGTGTATAGCTCGCACCAGAAGTTTTTGATGGAAAATGAGGGATAATTAATATTTCAAGTATAGACCGCACTGAATTTTTGTATTCCCGTAAATATTGCCGGGCCTCATCAAGCTAGTGCGGCAACTGCAAACTATGCCAACGTCAAACTAATAAATTTGTCATTGAATGTTATCGTTGCCATACCGCCTGCTGAAAAGTAGCAACAGTGCAGTATTCCGTGTAAATAAAACTTTTGTATTTAGGTCAAAATGCCTCACACTGCGTTTAAATTGCGGAACATGTGCGCCATGCGTAGCCTGCCAGCTCGGCCGGTTGTTGCGGGCAGGCAATGGTATGGTGCAGTGTGCGTGCGGCATCACACACACACACACACAACAGCTACTGTTAGCTGACTCATTCCACCAGAGGGGAGAGAGAGGGAGAGAGGGGGAGAGAGAGAGATAGAGAGAGCGGGACAAACAAAAAAGAGGAGGAAGGAGGGAGAAAGAAAAGAAAGGGTCCGAGCAAGCTTGCTTGGTGCTGGATGGCTGTTTGTGGACGAGGGAAGGGGGTGGTGGTGGAAAGGAAGGAAGCCACGCGAGAGGGTGAAAGAAAAAAGAGAAAAGAAGTGTGCCACCAGAATGGCGGCTAGAGGTGATACAAAGCAGAACAGTCGACGACAGGCAGGCTAAAGTATGCTGCGACCCATACACGTTTAAACACACGTGATGAGCTATTCATTTCTTATTATTTTTTTTACTTCCTTAGCAACTAAGTTAAAACATTGGAGCGTATTGTTTTGTTCGTTGACAAATTTGTGAACATGGTTTAGGGGGAAAATTTTTTTTATGGAAATATCTCATAAATAACCCTCACCCCACTTTTTGTCATTTTTTTTTTATGTGCGGCCTATACACGCCGAAATATGGTACTTTGTGAACTTGGTCTATAATACGTCAGCCCTGCTCTTGTAAATGTATGTTGTGCCGACGTGCCACGCAGTACGGGAAAGACTCAACAGAATTTACTACACTTCGGGAAGTTTCATCAGATGCACGCCAACACAAACAGTAACATGATATCCAGATCTTGCTTACTCATGCAGACACATGTGCGAAGAGATATGAATCCCCGCTAGAAGGTTGAGAATGAAGGTCATTAACGCAGCGCCGGGAGTTTTATGACTCACATTTCATAAACAGTACGTAGTGTTTTTTTTAATGGTTTTGTAACTTTAAGGATAAAACTAATAATTTACACTCATCAATTTCTTAAGTTAAAATTATGTGCCATGTATACACGAGTTCAGACTAAAAATGTATTATTTCACACCATCCCACCCTCATTTCCCTCAACCGGAATAGCTCTTCCCCCGACGATTCCGGTTGAGGGGTGCTCTACTGTAATTTATACTGAAACTGCCGAACAATCTACCAGAAATTCAAATCAAGTAGTAAAACATATCTTGCCAACTTATTACATTAAAATCTGTCAAACACAAAACACACTAACATACTCGTGCTGCTTCTCTTTGTTTACAGTGATTTTGGTGATGATGGATGACAAAGCTGCCAACTTCAATTTGTTTGCTTCCAGCTGGTTTGTATGGATTCCTTCTGCAACATTTTTTAGTGTAGCTGTAGTAAGTGATGTTTCATCACTGTTCTTTTGTGCAGGAAATTTTTGATCACCTAAGAAACAAACAACATGTAAATTAAAGCTGTGTTAAGAATATTCAATGTACAAAAAAAATGGTAGCTACATTTGCAGGGCTTAAAGTCTCAACTGAGGTCATTAGTAGAGTCTAAGTATTTCACAAATTTATTCAGTGGCGAGGTAGACTTAAACACTTGTTCTTTTCTCCTACTATTGTGATTGATACAGACATGCCCAATTTAACTGTGAGTCAGTAATAAGCAGGGAGTAATAGTCTGAGTAAGCGTTAAACAGTCCTGTACAAAGGTCTTGATTGCAGCAGTTAATAAAAAATTAATAGTGTCCATAGAGTGTTATAGAGGGCAGTGAAGGAAGTTTAGCCTGCAGTTAAATCAATCTGAGAAATACTTGGGGCTGTAGTCATTGGAGACAAAACAAGTTATGTACACAACAAGAGGAATGGTGAAGGAATAGGTAATGGCCTGTACAAACGAACCAAGTGACCACCTGAAGTGATCAAGGAAATCCAAGCAAAACCAAAATTATAGGACTGGGAACCATTTGAATTTGATAATCCACCTCCTACGATTAACAAATTATGAGTGAAGGCTTTAGGTCTAACAAGTCATACCACTTTGTTCAAGGTTGTGTTACCTGTGTGTGACCTGAATTCAATGGTTCTATTTGCAAAAGTTATAAAAAAGTGGGCAACTATGTTTATAAAAGTGCTTTGTGTATAATACGTTACATCAACCTGTTCAAGGTCAGGGTGTTACTTTCAATTAAATTTGATGGTTTTATTTGCAATAGTTGAGAAATGTTGGTCAACAATGCTTGTAAAAGGGCATAGCATCTAACATGACATGCCATCTTGTTCAGGGTTAGACATATAAGTTGCCGTCTGCATTTGACAGTTCTATGTTCCAATGATTGTCAAAAAGATCAACTTATCCTTATTAAAGGTCTTTAGGCATAGTGCACGGGATCGACCATTTCAAGGTCTTGAGTAGTCCTTACAAACTGAATATGAGGTAATTATTCAGTTTAGCGGCTTTTCTAAACGAAACGTCCTAGACCAACAAAAGTAGCATTAATGGGTTCTGCACAGCTTACCTTGTTCATATTTAGGAGGACATAATGTTAAAATAAGTAGAACGTATCAAATAAAATAGTTAAAAGTACGAGCAGCCTGCCGCTTTGTTTACGTCTGACGCCATAATTTTCGGTGATTTTAGGCATCGAGCCGTCACCTTATTAGCTGTAGGTCATTGACGTCATCATAACAGTCTTTTAGACGTCATCTGCATGGAATTTCAGTTGCCGTTCAGATGGGAGATAAGTGTGGTTGTGTTGTTGCGACCGGGAGTTGTGACGTCCGAATCCGACCGATTTAAAAACTGAGAGTGCAAGAATGAGTGCTTCTGTGCGTAATATTCGCCTATGTGGTAGGTGTTACTTGTTTCGTCGAGTGAGGTAAGGTGTACAACAGTTGAATTGGTTGAGGACAGAGGAATTGTACCCGCCGCCTACCCAGGTGAGTTAATTCATATTCTTCCGGTGTGTTTTACGTTTCCTTTACATCCCTAACATCCTAGATTAGACTAAATTTGTAGGTTAGTTTAAAACCCTAAAATCTAAGGTTAGTTAAAAACCCTACTATCCTAGGTTAGATTAACACCCTATAATCCTAGGTTAGTTTAAAACCCTACAATCCTAGGTTAGTTAAAAAATGTAAAATAGTGATTCACTCATCGTGGGGTTAGGTTCTGTTAGGTTAGGTGGGCACATATTACGAAATTAGTCATATGTTAATGACCCTAGTCTATTCGTGTTATGCGCAATTAGTAGAGTGGAAATATACCACTTTTCGGGGTTTTTTTGTACAGAAAAGCCACTAAACTGGATAATTACCGAATTTAACGTATTTATCTCCAATGATTGGGAAATGGTGGTCACCTGTGTTTATAACAGAGCTTTACGTCATAATGCATTATATTGGCCTGTTCAAGGTCGGTTGTAGTACCTGCATTCTGGATTTGGTGCTTCTATTTCTAATGGTCCTGACAACTTATATTGTCTTGATTAAGGCTGGGAGTCTTACGTACCATCCTAGTTTGATGACTATCTTCACTGGAGTGAAAATGGCAACTGACTAGGCCTATGCTTATTAAAGTACTTAGGGACTACTATGGCATGTTTTCTTGTTTGGGGTTTACCTACAATATGAATATGGTGGTTCTACCGCCAAAAGTTGTAGAATTGTGTCCAAATGTACCTATAAAAATGCTTATAGCATAATGCACCGCATCAGCCTGTTAGAGTATAGGTAATCACCTGTGATCTGGTTGTGAGCACCTACGCTTATAACAGGGCTTAGATCTTTACATGTAATATTTACTTGCTTGGGGTCAGGAGTATCCTCAATCTGAATATGATGATCCTACCTCAATCATTTCTTTAATTATGGCAAACTAAACGTATAAAACGGCTTAGTGTCTAACATGGCATGCATACTTACTTTGGGTGGTGGGAGAAACTTTGCTTATAATATGACAAGACAGGGTGGCTGCTACCCTGTGTTCCAAAGTTTTGACTTGGTCACATACTTGTCGTAATTACTTTAACGATGAGGAGCACACCTATGGCTATTGAAACCAAAACTGTAAATCAGCAAGAGGAGAACAAGCAACAGAATGTTTAATTAATGGTTACGACAACATATTCAAATAAATCTTCAAAAGACCACTCTGAAGATACATCACCTACTATAACCATGTCTCCAAGTTTTAAAAGCAAAATTAAAATTAACATACTTAAAAGTATTGTTATTTTTAAGCATAAACTTCCTTATGCTGCTTCCCCAATTTTCAATGTCCTGCAGCTGCATTTAGAAACCACTAGAAGGGGGGAGGGGGGGGGGAGACAGATGACAGAATGGATGGAGGAATGTTGGACAGCCTCAGGTGTTATACTATACTATAAAGATATTGCAGCTGACATACTGCACCATTCTGATAAGGCCTGTGTTATCCTGGCAATTTTCAAGGACTTAACTCCAATGTTTCATTAATGATGATCAACTACGCTTTGGTGGGTGCTGGGGGGAATACTATGCTTATAACATGCAGAGCAGCTTGTACTCAGTTGAGTTGGTCGTGTATTCTTGCCAAAATCACTGACATAAGATGAACAGCACTTTCGTGGTCTACATAAAATTTCACCCTAAATTATATAAAAAAAATCAGAATATAATAATTTTTATTACTTTACCAATAAAATATTTTTAATGTAGAGAGGTACTTATACAGACTTTTTCACAGTTCTGCACTACCACCTACTAAATAATTCTGCCACAAATTAAATTTTTTTAATTGGATAAATTTTTATATTTTATTAAATTAAAAAATGTATGTAAATTTATAAATAAGTCAGACTGTAATGAACATAGTGCTAAAGGAAATGGTTACTCAATACAATACATATTACTTTGCCATTAACTAAAAAGTTTTATATTAATTCCAGTGATATAAATTTTGCATGAATAATTAGCAAAATATTTAAATCACATATTTCTAACATTGTTGGATATAAAAAAGCTTTTAAAATCTAATTACATTAATTATTTGAATAAAACATATTGATTTAATAAATGTACTAAGCATAGTTAGCACAATGTATGTGTTATAGGCCATTCACGGTTACTTCACACTTTTTTGAAGCCCTTCTTAAGTTAAATTTTTGGTTGCTGATTATGTATCCTTCCGCTACAAGTAAACATAAACACTGCCATGTGACTACATTTTAACTGTCAAATGCTTTGTTTACTGTTTTCAGCTGTTCAAAGAATTTTGCCATATTTCAAAAACCATTTCATACGAATGTTCACAATGTAGACCTATAACCATATTTAGGTCAGCTTTATGACTTTTGAACTATATTGACGATAGTTCTTACAGTTATTATTTTACATGGTTCAAATATTTGTTATACATGACAGCACATTACATGTGCACGTTAATATTTTGCCACGTGTGTGTTTAACCCTGTTAGAGCTGTGGGGGAAAGAACTGCAGCATTTAACCTCTTGTTATTGATATGTGTTGGATTATTTAGTAAAAAGGATGGCCTCAGTTGGAATGAATATTAAAAAATTAAGGAACAACCAGTTCAACGAAAAGACACGGTAAATTCAAGCACGCAACTTGTGTTGCTTATATTTTGTATGTAGCAGCGGCAAACTTAAAATATGGTGGTGAACATGTACACAAATAGGCCTACCGTAACTTTTATTCTGCTCATTTTTCTATGCACTGGTATTTACTGTTTTCTAGGTTTATTTCATTATTTATTTAAATGTATCTGGCTGGGCTTAGTATTTTGTTGGGGTTGTGGCAAACATTAAAATCACAGAAACGTTAGCACATCACACAATTTTGTTTCAAATACCTAAGGCAAGGTTACAACATTGTGATAAATAAACAGACATGACTTTCAAACTATTAATTTCACCATAAAAACAGTTCATAGTTAAAACGTATAAATTTTGCACGTTCAATATTTGCGATTACACACACTGGTCCAACGTAACGTAATAGCAACAATACTCTTTCACACACAACGGTCACAACACATGTCACAGCATATTTCTTCCTGCCACAGAAAAACAGCTTTATCACATCATCATAACTTGCCTAGGTAAGTTTAAAAAACACAATGTGTACAAACTTGACGCTTTGTTCTGAAATACGCCATGTCATGTCGTCGCCAGTCGCCACTTCTGCCAACTTTGGATTTGTAACCATCCCGCCATCACATCTAAATATATTATAATAAGTATTCAAACAATAAAATCTTGTTTCAATTGTAAATTACAAATGAAAAAATCATTATTTCTGCTGTAATGAGTATGAAATATGCTAAAATTGAAAACATGTATACTTTTCCTGCTACTACTAGCGGTGTGAAAAAGAGAGACAGAGAGAGGGCACGCTCCACTCTGCCTGTTGAAGTTTCTTTTTCGGACAAAAAAAACACAATGTCACTACTAGGGCCTAAGCATGGTAATTTGAGCTGATATTTTTAACTGTTGGTGACTTGTTCCTTGCCTTTCTTGTATCCTGATGCAATGGCTTTGTTTTTTGATGCAAGCATTTTTGAAGGGAGCATCTCATAATTTAAACCGGTCTCGTCGTAGTTGTACAAATGCTCCCCACTAATTCCCTCCTTGATAGTTTTTGAACAAAGGCACAGCCTCCTTATCAGCAGATTAAGCCTCCCCACTTATGGTCATCTGGCGAATACCGAATCTTTTTTCCAACGATCTAACCACCCATCACTGGCAACAAATTCTGAATCGTCTCCTCCTATGTGTCACATAAATTGCAATGCTTTCTCCTGCAATATCGGCCCAGCAACAAGTGTTTATGCGACAAAATAAAGCTTCCTCTACTTCTTTATGCTGACCTTCCCGCATGGTTTTTCTTACTTTCATTCCACTTCCACTATCTCTGGCAGCACACCACTTTTCAATTTATGCTAGATTTTTCTTCCAGTTACTAACTGTACTTTTCCCAACTCCTAACTTCGAAGCAATAGTATTTTGCAGTTACCCCAGAGTCCAGTCACTATAGCACGTAGTTTCTCCTCCATAGTCACTACAACCTTTTTTCGTTTATCACCCATTTCGTAATCATAAATAAAAGAACAACGAAGCACACAAAAAAAACAAAAAATTTACGAATGTAACCAGGGACAGTGGCAAACGTATTCTGCACTTGTTGACACCCGATAGATATACAACTGACGAAACAAAGAGCAGGTAGCAGGGCGAGGGGAAATCAGCGCTTTTCATGTTGCAACTTGTGTTTTGCACACGGCACGTAGGAGAATCATATCAGATGCCCGCTTGCAACGCCTTGGCAAAGTCACATTTTTATGAACGCATTAAAAGTCAAGGAGATCGTTAAAAAGAGACAAAAAATTTATCATTTTACTACGGAGAATTTTTTTATTGAACTAGGCAGAATAGTACGTAGGCCGGATAGTCGCGAGCCGGATACTCGAGAGTATACTGTATGTTGGAAAATGGACTAACAAATTTACAGATGCGCACACAACAATTGCTGCAAAATATTTGTGTTATCTTGTAGTCATTTTCATCACGCCACTGGCCATAACTCTAT
This sequence comes from Clitarchus hookeri, assembly GCA_002778355.1. NCBI lineage: Eukaryota > Metazoa > Arthropoda > Insecta > Phasmatodea > Phasmatidae > Clitarchus > Clitarchus hookeri. Next base: position 844,327 of record NQII01000228.1, read on the forward strand.
TTAATCTTTGCTCTGGGAGCATTCTGGATCACATAAAACTTCAATATAATGTTTAGAAATTAAAACTTCAGCTTATCTGACATCATGAGTATACATGTATTTTATGCTGAAAGAATTTTCCATATGGTTCTTGCTACAGAGAGAATGTGAGTGTGTGTACATGTGTTCCTATAGGTGTGTGAGAGAGAAATAAAGAATTACTTGGTGTAAAATAAGAGATGGTATGTGTGTTATAGTGAAGCTACTTGTGATAATGACTTGATTATGTCATAATTATTATAATTTTTTCCATTTATACAACATGAAAAGGTAGTATTTTAGGCCACTGCTAGAGTTGTTAAGTGATGTAGCGTATTTTGTTCTCCTTATTTTTTCTTTTATTCAGAAGAAAAGACAAAATTCCTTTTGATGAAAGTATAAAATAATATAAAATTATAATTTAAATAATTATATTACAGAAGTGGCCAACCAACATATAAGCCTACTAGAACTTCTATAATTATATTAGCATGAGTTTTCGTTGAGATTTTTTAGTTTTGTTCGAAACCCATGTTGGAAAAACAAATATTTAACACATTTAATAATGTACCATAACAATAATAACTGGCAAACATTCTCTGCATCTTATATTGCAGTGTTTTTTTTTTTAAATATATATATATATATATATATATATATATATATNATATATATATTTTACTTTAACCACATTCCTTTTGACACAGTAAAAGTTTATTACTACTCCATAATGTGAATTCTGTGAGTATACATAAACTACTCAATATACCAAAATAACATTTTCCAATTAACAGTACTATTTATGATAAGTTACAATGTTAAGGCCCTGCTTAAATATAACACTGTAACGCACATTTAATAACATTTGAACCAAGGAAATGTGATCATTCTTTATCAGTGACTTAGTTTGGCAAAATATTCAGGGATATATTATTATACGTATTTGTAACAATAAATTATTTCCTATCTGTATCTAGAAAGTACTGCTAAAAGTATAACAAGGGCACTATTGAATGTGACGACGTAATATCATTATATAAGTGGTAGGCCTAATTTACATTTCACTTCTTTGCTGACACAATTAAGACCAAATAACGCAAACAATTTTTTGTTAACTCTTGCTAGTGTTTGAATTAGCAGAACTTTATAAATGCAATTGTGTTTGTGTTTATGCAAACCACTAAGCAAATTTTTCATTTTTACAAGATCTGAAAAAAAAAATAAAAATATTTAGTCTTTGAGATTACTGCACAATATGTGGCAAAGTCCATCAACAAAGATCACTCCCTGATTACTTCCATGGAGAAAGAAACAGGGTTCATAGAAGACTAAAAGCGAACTACATTCTACCAAGAAATTTTGAGAATAGTTCCAGCATTTGTTAAAAGGGGTGACACAAGTAATGAAACAAACCTTACACAAGGCATGATAGTAAAGTTTAGGGCAAACGCCGGTTCAAGAAATATACTGTTATGTGCCGGTTCAAGAAATATACTGTTACGTGTTGCTGGTCTGTGCCGCTGACTTTGGCCCGTCCCGCGGGAGCGGGCGGAAGAGAAGGACAGAGTAGTGATGATAACAGGGCAGCAAGTCAATGGAATTTATTGAATGGTAGGCGAGCGAACCGCGTATCTGTTACAAAAAGTGAGCCAACAGGATAATCCCTTTTGCACTGTGCGCTGCTGACCCTGGTTGTATTGATTTCTCAGTTTATCTGAAGAACACTCTTGGATTACTGACCTCGTTCTCTCAGTGTGACTCGGGGTGCATTGAATCTTCCAGATGGTCAGGGCAAACTATATAAAAGTGCAACAGGCCTCTGAGCAAAGTAGTTGATGAGTGAACGAGTGACTGAGTTCAGAGCGATAGACAAAGGGCAGCTAGAGAAGTAACCAGCGGAAGGGAAATCTGCGACTGTGAGTATCAAGCAGTGAAGAGTGCGGCTAGCAGGCTGGACTATTGGACTAGATGCGTGAGCGAAAGACATTACAAATGGTGGCAACAGATAGACTGAACACATGTTAAGGATGAGTATGAGTTAATTGACTATAACTAGAGACATTAAAGAGAATGTCGACTACAGTTGAAAAAGACATTAAATATTGCGCTCACTGTTAAATAAAAAGAGTAATAGTGTAAACACATAATTTAATGCTGTAAATAATAGCTGTGTGAATAAATAAGAAATTAAATTTAGTATTTTTATATATATTAAGACCTCCATCTCTCACAAACTCAGATACGCCCCTCAGGCGTCCATGTAACCATATTTTAGGGCAAATGCCAGTCTGCAAGGTTTTATGGGATTTGCGAGAGGACACAAACTGTTAGGGCAAACAAATTTAGAGTAAATGCCAGGGTAGGAAAATCTTTTAGGGCAAACGCTGGTGATGTACGTGAAAAGATGAAATGAACTATTAGTGCAAACCCCTTTAGGGCACATGACACACCCCCGAAGCCTTCACGTGTGCTACACCCTTAGAGCGCAGTGTTACGTTGGAGCACGCGTACCGGTTGGTTGGGATCTGAATCACTGGGCTGTCCTGGTGTCACCCACATGGTAGGATCACAATGGGACAGTGAGCCGACTCGTGCGGTATTGGGTGAAGCAGGTGCTTTTCCAAACACTAACAAAATACAATTTCTGACAGCCACTTTCTGATGTTCTTGTCCTGCCAGTATGGGTCATGGCACATGATGTTTACTTACAGCTGTGGGTACAGGTCCACTGCCCGTGCTACCGGCCCACCAAACTGAGTTGGTATATTTGCACATTATTTGTTGGGGTTTCTGCAATACTTTTCATCGCAAATGCTATATCACTGAATTCCTCTTTGCATGTACTTTCAGATACCATTAAAATAAATGCATGTTTTCGTTAAAAAAAAAATCATATCAAATCTGTCCATACACATGTTATAAATAGTCACAATGCTGCAAATTACTTGCCCCCAAATGTATTACCAATCAGAGAAAAAAAGCATGTTGTGATTTGCAACCATAGCAGAAATTTTAATTATGTCCACATTAGGTGGACATATACATATACTGGATATTATAAATATTAAAAGAATTATTAAATGTAATTGTAAAATAGCGTGCAATTGGAATTGTTATTGAGCGAAAGGATATAAATGGGAGTGTGATGCAAAGCAGACTTGTCAAACGCACCATAATTTCTCTTAGCACAAAGGACTAACGGCTTCTTCGATGACGCCAACAAAGCGAAACCTCTTTTTAATAAAACTATGTGTGAGAAAAGTTTCTCGTACTAGAAGAAAATTACTTTGCATGAAATTCTTTAATGCAATACATGTAAGTGTCACTTCAGCGTAAAAGCAATTCAACATAAATTTCTGATGTATACAAATTAATTACCCTTGAAAATATATAAAACAGCAAAATCATACATGAACAACCCTTTGTATGAAAAGACACTGAAAATAAGCATAACTATCTACTTTCAAAACTACACAAAATACACAGGAATATTCTTTAGAAATAAGTGTGTTTTATTGAAATAGATAAAAATAAAAAAGGTGCTTGTAAAAAAATGGAAAAGGAAACATCGAAATAGTAAATTGTACTGAACAGAATTTACTAAATCACCTCACCTGAAAACATATCTGATAAAATAAGTAGATTACATGACTAGTGATTATCTTATGCTGGACTCGCATAAATTAAATTAACTTTCAGTTACTTCAAAAATTTTATGCACGGCTAGATGCATTAAATTAATATCTGCTGGCTTCTGGTAATGTTCTAGGAATTTAAGTCCATTAAATTCTTGACAATACTTTAAGAGTTACAAAATTAATATTGTCAAAAGTTTTCCAAAATAACATTTTATGCTCATGTAAAAACAGTTTACCGATGTTTTTTCGGACCCATTATCCTTTAATGAGACAGGATATCCACTGAAATTCCATTTTGGAATTCCCTGTTTTCCAAGCAGAATCTTTCCACATTCCCTGACTTTTTTCAGGAGCAATTCCTATCAATACCATATTTTTCCACCGCAGATAGAAGAAATATGCTATCAGTGAAGTTGAATTAAATTACACTGCAACAGACCAAGCAAGACGGACCAGAATTTTTTTCAGCCCATCAATATTTCTCATGATACAAGGTATTGACTTCACACGAGTGCCCATTATAAACACACAAATAATGTACTTTATTTTGTATGTGTAGGCCCTATGTCACTTGGCAAAGATGTGTTATTGCCAGTTAACAAATTTAAAAATTGAAATTTTGAAATGCATATGCCCATAATTACAATATTCTGTATTCACACAAGTAACAACTTTTGCAGAGTAGCAATTATTTAAATTCTCTCTGACACATGAAATTTCCTAACTTTTCCCTGTTTTCCCAGTGAGTGGAAACCCTGTGAGACCTCATATTCATATGCTGAACATATATGTAGAGAAGGCAGAACACTCAAGAGTTTAAGCACTCAAAATAGTTAAAACTTGTACCCACACAATTTACAACCGAGGCATCTCCCAAACACATCTCTAGCAGTAGGATGGGCAGTCATCTCAAAATGAAATTAATATCTACAGGAGCAAACGTTACGATGGACTGTTCTATACATGGCGTCTAATTTGAGTGTCTCCTGGGTATCACAAATGAACGTTATCATGCCCGGATAAAATCCAAGATAAGAATCATTTCCTGAGACTTCAAACTTAATTAAAATTGTCTTTTCTCATTGCGCTAAGCTGATAATGTGATAACATACATATCATGCAAAGAGAAAATAAAATAAAAATTCAACACTTCAAATATAAATACATCCAGACAAAATGTAGAAATAAATGTAGCTTTTGAGGTGATATCCTGAATACACAAATCAAGTTAATATTTAGATATGGGTTCTAAAATAATTCATAACATAAATATTTGTACAACACAAATGTAAACAAATACAAATAAAGAATCTTTAAAATGCAGATATCTCATTTATAAAGATACACACACAGGATGTACCTGAAAAGCGTTCAAAGCTGTTTGTGACATTATAGGTGATGTTAAGACAAGTAAAATGATATAGCACACTTAAGGTCGCAGCAGCTGGGAAATACCTGAAAATCGACACACAAGTTGCTTTTTGTGAGGTTCGCAACCTGTGTTGAAGTAGCGACATTTCACACTGTGCACAGTCCGCCAGCACATTGTAATGACGCAATATTCATAATTTTTCAGGACACAGGTGTAAAATTCTTTCGTGTGTATGAAGCTTTGGAAAGCGTCGTAATAATTTTATCGGGTTCAAGTTTAAAGCCGTGGTGGCTCATTTCCCGTGTTTATCAGGCAGACGTGTGCGTTTGTAGGTTAATGGGCGGACGTCTGCTGTTTACGTTTTATCAGTAGTCCGGTTACAGTTTTAGTTCCGAACTTTGGTTTTTTGGGAAGTGTCAGCATTAATTAGATTAGTTCGTTTCTGTGGATCAGGCAACGTCGACAAGTTTTAGTTCCTTCAGCGCATTTTCAGGCAACGTCAACAAGTTTTTGTTGTACGAGAGGTTAGTTTATCTGGATCAGGCGACGTCGACAAGTTCGTTTATGTTGACGGCGCAGGATTAGTTCGTGCGGAGCAGTCAGTTACGATAACGTTGTGGAGAGCGTGCGTGGCCAGGCCGTTATCGCAGGAGAGGGGGGTGCGAGACAGCACAAAAAAGGGTGTCTGTCTGTCGCCCTGAGAGCAGTCTTATTCAAGTCAGTCGTCGGAAGAAGGTACTTCGGGGCAGTTGCCCGTGAGGGCAGCTCAGAACAGCAGTCGTCGTAGTACAATGATAGTCTAGGTCGCGTCGTGTGTGCGAATAACCCCCACATTGGCCACTAGACTTTATTATATTTCTCTGCCGGTGTGGGAGGTAGCCGCATATGATATTTATTTTTATGCAAGTTTTGAGACAATAACCTGTAAACTACTGTGGCGCTGTGTCTGTACTTTTATATTTATCTCAAGAGAGGTTCGTACTCTGCATACTGAAACTCTGTCTGTGAACTGTGTTGCTGAATGTTAAATAAATATATTTATCAAACTAATCTGGAACTTTTTTCTTAAGAAGTGAGCTTTTGAGTGCCAATGAGAATGACTATTTAACTGTAAAAGCTTTAAGTTGTTTATGATAAAACAAAAAAAAACTAATAAAAACATTACAAACATAAGAACAGTTTGCTGCAGGTGACATTACATTAATGTAAACATCGCACAAATTGATGTTATTTACAACAATTGTTCAAAGTTGGCACCATTGGCTCGAATACACAGATTATGCCGGGATCATGATGACTTCTCGTTACATGAACACACATCACGGTACACTTTCACGTGTAGTAAAACGTGGTCTTTTTGGGTAGTATATTATGATACTTCACGTAGGCTATGCACGTTACCTTTGTGTAATGAATAAAAAGTAGGGAATAAGTTTTGTTGCTTTTCAGATTGAAAACTCTCAAAATTCTTGATTTACAGGTGTATTTGAAATTTAATATTGATGTGGTATAAACAGGTTGCAAAAGTATGACGTTCGTGATTGATACAAACTTTGAAAACAATTAAGAAATCGTTTTAACATCAAGAACAAAATGTCTCTGGGAGATGTAGACACGTTTTCGTGTAAATGGCATAAATCATATGTAATAAAGTTTCATCTGCAGAGAAAATTAAAATTTTGTTTAATGAAATTAGCTTACTAATCATTTCAAACCTAACTGTGGCAATGTAAAACTCCCTAAATTTTTATAGATTAAAAAAAAAAAATAATGTCCTAACTGCTATTGCACTTTCGTCCTCATTTGCGAGAGAAAATTATACATGCGGTATGTATGAATTAAAAATGTGTGCAGACGACATCATGAAAATAAAAACAAACCTATGAAAAGCAATGATAACGCAACAACGTCCCTATTGTGATTGGCCAGAGAAATCACGTGGTGCAGTGTCACGTATCATGCAAAAGCTAGACATTGACAAGCTTTTCCATCACGTGAAAGATCGTAATAGGTCTCCTTAGAACACATTAGTCAAGGTGTAGCATGCTTACGTGAAGCGTTGCTAGTTACGGGAAATGTAAAGTAATCGTCATCCTGGCCTTACACCGCCTTGCTACATCATCATAAAGCCGTAAGATAATGTCTCAATTGGTTTGTATTTCTTAAGCAGCCGCAGTGATTCTAGCGATTTGCATTTCAGATTCCATGGGTGGGTGGTAAATGAGATCTTTCCCCGGGAGAAAAAGTTTACTATATTTAAGTCCAGTGACCATGCCGGCCAAACAACTTGTCCACCACACCTTATCCACTGCTAAGTGTATTCAACATTCAAATTTTTTCGAACTCAGAAACAGTGATGTGCAGGCTAACCATCATGTTGATGGTGTGCCTGCCCACTTCATCGTAGATAAAGTGGAACATTGTCAAGAAGTTTGGTTACCACTTCATGCAAACAGATGTGGTAATTGTTTTGGTTAATTGATGTGGCAAGATGTACAGCCCAATCATTTGGTTGTTAAAATACCCGCCCACACATTGACTTTAACCATGTCTTGACGCCTGTGTTCGTAGACCGCATGTACATTTGCATTGGCCCCGCAGATGTTTTTTGAGTTGAAAAAACCCTCCTCAGTGAATGTTGCCTCGTCACTGTATATGACCAAAAAGAGATCATGCTAGTATTTTTCAAGATAACACTGGCAGTATCAGACTCGTAGCTTGTACACTTGTGGGCTCAACTTTTGGACCTTTTGCTTGTGGTATGGGTAAAGACCATGTTCGTGCCACACCAGCCAAACTGACGTACATGACACAAAGAGTTGATCCGCAACACAGCGCGTGCTGGTACACGGATCCTCTTCAACGCATGCTCAAAATGGTTTTGTCGCACGTTGCAACATCTGCCCCCTTTACTGCACCCAACCTGTAACAAATCATTCACGTACACGACCTTCCTTACCTGTGTTGTACATTAATGCATGAAGTGGTTACACCTATGTGTGTTTACCTACTTTCACAGTCCCTGTCTCACGGATGCAGTGGTCCTCACTTTTAAACAACGCATGGCTTGTTAAATTGCATCAATGAAAACACTCTGCATAAAGCCACCTAGTTGTGAGTGTATTTGAGTTAACTGCACCATAGCAGAGATGCAAGTATGCCAATTCGTCGAATGTATAATTATTCATTTCATTATGTCGTTCGAGCTATGAAGACACCTAAGTACTGCTACTGACAGATGGCTAAGGCTGCACTAGTGTGGCTCTAACTGATATAATACGCATAAGGGCCAAAAGAGCAGACCGAGTGAATGGGGGAGACGTCGTGAGGCACGCCAGTTGTCACTACTTCAACACACGTTGCAAACGTCACAGAACGCAACTTATGTGTCGATTTTCAGATTTCCCGCTGCAACCCTTAGTGTGCTATATCATTTTACTTGTCTCAACATCCCCTACAATGTGGCAAACAGCTTTAAATGTTCAGTGACACCCTGCATGCACACAAATATACACATACATACACACACACACACACAATGTATATATGTCATGAATTTTTCTCTTGAAAGATTTATTCTAACTTAAAAACAGGTACACGTTACTTCAGCTAGCAAAGGTTGGAATACAATTCATTTAGCACACACATCACTTGCAACAGCATGGAATTAAAGCATACTGCACATAGTGCCAGACTACCGCCTAGGTGAACAAGGCACCTGCCTAGGGCACTAGTCTCGGGAGGGGGGGNTTTGCTGAGAAAAAAGTAATTATCTAGTTTAGCGGCTTTTCTGAAGGACGTCCTAGACAAACGAAAGTAGCATTAATGGATTCTGCACAACTTACCTAGTTCATGTTCAGAAGGGGGTCATGTCAAAATAAGTAGCATGTCGGTGCTTTGTTTACCTCGGTCGTTATCATGTTTGGTTACGTCATGATTCCTGCAGTCACCTTATTGGCTTGAAGATATTGTTACGTCACGGCGACGCGTCACACATGATTTAACGGACAATTTTTTAAACAGCTTAGTAGCCATTGTGTTTTTGCCGGCGTGGGGCGTGACGTTCCAATCAGGCAGATTTAAAACAGAGAAAGCAAGAACAAGTGGTTCTGTGCATAATATTCGGCTCTGAACGTGTGCTTCAGGTGTTATATTTGCGTATGTGGCGTTTTATTGGAACATGGTGTTTCGTCGAGTGAGGTAAGTTAGAATTGGCCGCTGATAGAGGAATTGTACCAGCAGTCTACCTAGGTGAGTTAATTGATATTCTTTTGGTGTGTTTACGGATCCTTAAAATCCCTAAAATCCTAGGTTAGTGTACAACCGTAAAATCATAGGTTAGTGTAAAGCCCTACAATCCTAGGTTAGTTTAAAATCCTACAATACTAGGTTAGTTTAAAAATGTAAAATAGTGATTCACTCATCCTGGGGTTAGGTTCTATTAGGTTAGGTGAGCACATATTACGAAATTAGTCATACATTAATATTACGCTGGTATATTTGTGTTCTGTGTAATTAGTAGAGTGTAAATATACCACTTTTCAGGTTTTTTTTTTTTTTACAGAAAAGCCCCTAAATTGGATCATTACCAAGAAAAAAGTTTGTCGCATGGGCAGCACTTATAATTAGGTAAATTTCGTATATTTCCTATGTTTGACAATAATAAAAATGAGTAAAAAGTATATTAGGTATTTTATTATTATGTGTCTAGGTCTGCTTGTCTTGTCTATTTTCTAAATTAAAAAACGTTAAACAAATATAAAATAAAATAGGTTATTTTGTTAAATTACCAAAAAGGGGGCCCGGACTCTGTAACTGCCTAGGGGCCCTGAGTCTCCAAGTTCAGCCCTGAGTACACATCTGAAAGCAGCACTCAAAATAGACACGTACACAAACGACGGAAAAAAATGAAAGGAAACCATGTTCAGTAAATTGTGTGCATGTGTTTGTGACATTGGTAATAAGAAAACACCATTGACAAAACTCACAGTTTATTTTGTTGTTTGTATTGTGATTTGTGTAAACACGAATGAAAACTAATTAATATCAAACTCTATACAGTTCAATTAAACCTACAGCACTAGTATCATAAATTCATTCGTGATAAACTATCGTACGTATGGTGCCAAACTAGCCAAGCACCAGTCAAACACACTTCTTTATCAACCATTTACAGCCTAATATGAACTCGGTGATACTCTCAACTAATTGGCCACATACTACACACAGGATGCATTCTCAGATATTATAGGAATTATCCTAATTTTTTGTGTATCTTCCCTGTGCATGATTGCAGCGTCGAATTTTAATTCGTGACTTTTAGGTTATGGGGCTCTTACGAATTAACTGCCAGATTTCGGGCCCATGATCAAAGAGTCCACGTAAAGCTGGTGGAACAGTTCGCGACCTTACATCCCTCATCAATTTCAAGATGTGTTGTTGAAACAGGACATAAAATACGTACCCATTTCTTCTAGGATTTTAAGTAATACTACTTTACTCTTCAGTAAATTCTTCCATCGACTAAGACTCCGGACATTTTCGTTTTTTTCTAAAGGCTGTGTAAAGTTAGTTTTGCCATTTGACAACTCGCGCTGTACAGTTTTCCTTAAATTTTCAATTTTTTCAAACAAGCTACTTTCTGCATTCATTTTCACCCGCCAAAAGATCAGGGTTGTCTTCTCGTGTTTGTGTTATTTTCTAAAGACGAATTCCCGCTAGGTTGGCAAAATGTTCCCGTTTTGTTTCCACAATTCTCTTTATAAACAAAAGTCTCCGATCCTTTTTGTAATGCCCGATTTCTTTTGGGAGAATTTAACATGGGGATCATTTCTGCCGTAAAGTGCGCTGGTGTTACAAAGAGGTAATTTAAATTGGAAATAAAAGGTTAATACATTTGTGTAAAAGTTTATACTTTTTGTTTGTTTATTTTATTGCTTACGTAAGATATTAGTCGATACAAAGCTGTACAAAGTTATTAAACAATTCAAATAGTCAAATTACAGTATACAAAATTTATACACTGGACGGACGCAAACACGTACACACCCAAATCAGATTGCATGTGCACACACAATCTATTTTCTTCACAATGTTACTAATCTTATTTCAACATGCTGCAAGGCGTTGTCGTTTTACTGAAAAATAGGAACAAGAAATGTGTACAATACAGTGTTTTACAATAATTTATTCATTTGTGTAGTCTAGATATTCATCTAAGTTGTAAAATGCACATTCAATAAAAAAAATTCTTTCAGCTGTTTTTAAAATGTTTTTGGTTAGAGAAGCAAATTTCTTGAAAGGTATTGTGGTAGTTTATTGAAAAATTTCTACCAAAGTAGGACGGCCCTTTGTCCTTTCTGGACAAGTTTTAAGTTAACTGGATCAATATGTAATTGTTTTTTTTTATTGTAGTGTCAGAACTAATTTTTCTGAAATAAATTATTGTTTTTGGACACGAATATGAATACTGAAAACATCTACTCACATGCAAATGTTAAAATCTCTGAGCTCTTGAAAATATGTGCACATTGGTCTGATTTTCTTTTGCTATTGATTATTCGTACAGCTCTCTTTAGCACGCGAAATTTTTTTTTACTGTCAGTGGAATTACCCCAAAAAATTATACTATAACACATGATGGAATGAATGTATGCAAAAGATACCATTTTTGTTCACAATCTCTGCAACACTTCGTAGAGCGAAACAGGCTGAACTTAGTTTAGGTAAAATATACGCAATATGAGATTTCCAGTTTAGTGAATTGTCTACATTTAAGCAAAAAAACAAGTCACTGCTGATTCGTAAATTTTGTCTCTGTTACTGCTAACATATGAATTGGTGTATTTTCTGTTCTTTGTGAGGAAATTGATAAGACATGTTTTATTTAGGTTTAGATTTAGTTTGTTTGCAGTAAACCATGCATTTAGCTCTGTAAATGTTGTACCTGTTTTTTTTGCATTAGATCATTGGTAATTTTAAAGAATAGCGACCGTTCCCGAGATAAAGAAAAATTACGTAAACTGGTACAATTCTTCTCTACTAATTACACAGAACACAAATTTACTAGGGGCACTAACATTTTATCAATTCAAACAAAAATACGATGGGGGGAGGGCTATGATAATCAGGGAAGTTGAGGGGTAAATCGTGTGTAAAATATGTAAGTTAGTGTTATATTACATGTTAAATGCGAAAAGACCTAACCGAACATTACCTAACATCACAATAAGTTAATACAGGGCACAGTTTGTCATCACATTTGTCTGTGGAACATGTACATCGAACGTCCCGATGTGTGACCGTATCGTTCACAGAGTGATTAAACCGAGTGCCTGTGGTATCCCTAGAGAGATCTGTGTAGTAATTAGGATAGGAATCAAGTGTTAGAATGTGTAGTAAATAGCCTTAGAATACATCGCTTACTGGCAAATGTTCGCGAAATTCACCCTTAGGGGATGGCGAAGTAATAGAGGTTGGACTCGTGCTGGCAGTGGTTAACTCCGTATGATGGAGGAGGTCTGTAGAGATTCCCCCTCTTAAATAAAGACCGAGCTGTGAGCCAGCACCTGCTCTGGTAGTGTCATGGAAAGACACTAGGTGTCCGGGTAGTACTCCGGCCAGGCCACACGCTTGGTAATCTGAGTACGGGGGTCTCAGGCCTTGTGGAACGGTGCTCCTGGTGGAGCTCGTGCATCAAGTCGGGGCTTTGTACTTGGTTACCTCAGGTGAATAGCTGGGACACCTGCATTGAGAGGGTGCGATCCCTCTTCCCCGCCGAGTGGGCGGCCGAAGCACGGTATGGCCACACAAAAATAACAAAAGTATGGCCAAGAGGTTGTATATTGACCTATGAAACGTATGCTAACTTACAGTTGACAGCGAAAAATTCACTGTCCTCGGCCAATCCGACTACCGTCGTGCATGAGTTGCACAATACCTCATACAGCAACACACCATGATCAACTAAATTGTCAAACAGTAATGGCCAAAATTGCATTAATTCAATCAACTGGCAAACATCCAGGACACACCTGCCACATAGATGACTACCCCACAGAAGCACTCATACTTGCACCCTCCATTCTTAAATTACAAGCCTTCACACAGTGGGATTTGGACGTCACAACTCATATGCGCAGCAACACTCCACTGGCAGTGAAATACAAAGTACTGAATATACCAACCTACTAACCTACGGTAACATCTACACATCCACAGCAGACAGGTGACTGCCGATTTGCATTTGTTTACTTTACTACAGCTTACAGGACTATACAACATGGAGTCCGACGGAAACAAATGGCCGAACTACTCGTATTTTATCTATTTTATTTTCGACGTTCTGCTTATTGCACCATTATGCACTCATAAATATAAAACATGCAAGCTATCAAATCCTATATATATATACACAACTTTTGTCGGTCTACTATGTCTCCTTCAAAATAAAAAAAGTCCATATTCTTTATAATTACCAGATCATTTACAGAGTCTCTCCAAATACTAAGATGCTATTATCATCAGCAAATAAAATTGGAATAGTGCCTGGGGTAAATGCACATGGGAGGTCATTTATATAAACTAGGAATAGTAGATGGCCTAATATTGTGCCTTGTGGGACCCCTAACTTGGTTTTTCCTGTTTCAGAGTAGAATGAGGTGGTTTTTCCTTTGATCCGCACTTGTTATCTGTTTGAAAAGCATGATCTTATTAGTTTATTAGGTGAGGTCGCAATAGTTTCTATTAGATGGCATCTTTCTATAAAGTGTGTTAAGAATGCAATTTGTTAGTTGGAAAATTGCATCATTTGTTGAGGCATTTTTCCTAAAGCTAAGCTGAAAATTTGAAAAAATTGCGTGATGCTCAAAATGTTTTAGCAATCTCCTGTAAATTAGTTTTTCAATTACTTCTGAAATGGAGGTAAGAAGTGAGATAAGTCTATATATAATTGGTTACTTCGGTCTTGTCGCCTTTCTGAAACAATGGTGTTACTGTAGCCCATTTGAGTCTGTCTCTGGAAACAATCCTGTATTGAAGATAGCATTACAAATGTGGCTTAATGGAACACTGAATTCAAAAGCACATTGCTTTAATAACTTACAGCTAATACCATCATAGCCACTTGATAATTCTGGTTTGCAAAGAATTGATTGTTTCTTCACTTCTTTTCGTGTTGTGTATGTAAAATATATAGCAGGATATTCAGTACCCTGGAGTGTAGGAATGTGTTTTATATCTTGTTTAATGTTTTTGTTTGTCATGTTTTCTATGGCATTAAATAAGTATAAATTATTTGTGCCTGCGATTAACTTAGGGTCTGAGGATATAAAGTTGTTTACTTTTAGGTTTTCAACAGGACATTGCTCTGTTGTTCTTTCTGGTGTTTTTTGACAATATTCCATGTAGTTTATATTTTGTTTTAAGAATTTTGAATGAGCTAACACAAAAAAAATATTTTTTGCTGATTTATGACATTCAAAATTTTGCAGTATTTCATATAATGATTCATTTTGTCTGGGCTGCTACTGTTTCTGGTGGCATTGTAGAGTTTTCATTTGTTTTCGCAGGAAATTTTTATTCCTTTGGTGAGCCATAAATTTTTCTTTGGATTTCTATTACTGTGAATTAGTCTGGATGGGAAAAAATTAAAAAAACAACGGAGCACTTGGTTAAGAAAAGAGTTGAATTTTTAATATACTTCAATAAGAAGTATACAATGTTGACTATTGCTCCCCCTACTAAGTTCACTTTTGAATAGTAAGACATTTTCCTGAGAAAAATTCGGTATTTACTTATAGGTAATGCTTTTGGAGAGCACTTTTATGAAAGACATAATTAATATTTGTGCATCATGCCCCGATAAGCCATTTATTAGTGGGAGACAGCGGCACTCTGCAACTGCATTGCTATCAATGAAAATGTTATCAATTACTGTCCTTCTATTCTGCTAGCAAAATGTATTATGGATTTAAGGTTGAAGGGACTATC
The DNA here is from genome assembly GCA_002778355.1 of Clitarchus hookeri. Lineage (NCBI taxonomy): Eukaryota > Metazoa > Arthropoda > Insecta > Phasmatodea > Phasmatidae > Clitarchus > Clitarchus hookeri. The sequence continues at coordinate 859,345 of NQII01000228.1, forward strand.
AAGGTCATTTTTTGTTGCTTTATTTTAAATAAATAGTGTTAAAGTCTCCACAGAGAAAAATTTATATATTGGTTCTGTAAATTGCTTTAAGGTTTGCTTCAAGAAATTTTAAGAAATTACTAAAGTTGGCAGAAGGGCCTCTATATATGGGGATGAACCCCACTTTTTTTACAGTTGTCAGTCGTTTCTTTAATCTGTTACTTCAATCGTTTAACTGCAATCAAACACTTTATCTTCGCATAGTAAATGCATGTCATTTTTAAAACGTACATTAAATTTGAATGAAAATACAGGTACTACCCTTAGTCATGCTATTTTTACAATAAGTATAAATGAGGCAATAACCAGTAATTTTAATTTGCTTAGCAGAGGATTCAGTTAAATGTGTTTCTGTTTGACGCAGGATGGCATCATGCCCTCCAGAACACTTGGCACGCTGTGCATTCACCACATCAATCGCACTAGTATAGCTGCCGCGCACCACGAGTGCCGACACGAGAGCAGTGCATGTGTGAAAGTGCAGAGCAGGGCAGCACAACCGCATACCCCCCCTCACACAGGCTGGCAAGGGTGTATAATGGCATACCCAGCATATATAATTTGTAGGATAATTTCAAAGCAAGTATTTGAAAGGAAAGAAAAACCCACTAAGAGTGTAAATGTTAATTCTCAAATTCACGTATGTTTCACCTCAGTTGTTTCACCCTCATTTCATGCCATACAAGTGTAGATTGTAACTAATTTTATTATTAAGAAAATATTTTTGTATTTATTTTGTTAATTTATCATGCAAGTGTATATGTCCTTTTAATTGTTGCAAGTTACAGGAAAGCAGGGGGGAGCTGCATGCCGCCAAAGTTCGCGCTGCGCATGCTCGCCAGTTTCAGTCGCAGTCAAGCATCTCAAGAGGTCGGCATGTGCCGCATCGCGCTCAGGGGGCCTTCACATTTTCGCGCTAATCACCTTTAGCTACAATAGTCTAATGTAATGTACCGGAATCTGTTATTTCTGCAACCGGAGGCGCCACCCCTTCTTCCCCGGGAATAGCATCGCCCCGGGAAGCTTAATGCCTATAACCCATCTTCACGAGAGTTTCACGTAAATTACTTCACAACATTGTGTAAGCCAACGTTTTGCTAAATCAAGTCTATGGCAGAATATTAAATTACATGTAAACATTTTATTATATTTAATTTTTTTTATGTTATGCTCCAGAAACCCATCACATGTTCAAAGAAAGTTTTGACACACTCCACTTCAGGGAATCGGGCGCCCTACCAACTGTCACATTTTTAACAAACACACACACAGTCACAAAAATATTGAGTTATATTTCCTTTCTAGTGCCAAGAACAACATTTATTCTTTGTGTAGGTTCCAACACAATATAAATCACAAGATATTACAAAATTATATTTATTTTATAAAAATTGCAAATATCCAATTTACTTTAATCAATAATGGAAGCATTTTTACACAAGCACTCTTGCGAAGAAAATAATTAGCTGCCAAACTAAAAGCACAGAGTTAGGGTATAGTAAACCTTAGTGGAATTTACTGGTAAGGAGGAAAACCTTTAGGAATGCCCAAAAACAATGAGTGGTCTCAGTAGCACAGCAGTTGTCGGCAGTGCCAGCAGTAGAAATAATGGTGTCCGCAATTCCAGAAGAAAATGTTGTCAGTCATTAGCAATGAATGTGTTTGTCGATAACATAAAAATATACGTGTAAAAGTTATAATATTAACAATCAATTGAGGCGATAGTAATTGATTTCTAGTCAATCCTTACTTTCTACACATACTCGGAAATGTCACAGTATTTTTTACTATTATTTACCACAGCATTCAATGTTCGCCTGCAACTGCTGAGGATCCCCTACCTTCCGCCTATCAGTGTACTCAGCAGGAACTAACGAAACACCTATCCTCAATGACTCTTACGAAGCATTGCTAAATAAAGAAATACTAGTCAGTAGTCTCAGCTGCTGACATTAGAAAAATGGAACACAGGCTAGCATTGCATTTTCAAACTACGGAAATAAGTAACTTTTCTGATCATACTGCTCTCTCACCCGAATCTAACACACAAGGCAAGGGATGGAGCTGACCAGTGAAATGAATGATTCACAGCAAGAGCATGAGGGCAGAGTTGCATTGCCTAAGGAAGGTTTAATTTACAATTTAAATTCATGCAAGTATGACCGCAAACCTGCACTTTTCTTCATGTAGCCGACATGCTGGGCATAGGAACAGCGCACTGTTATTTTATTATTTTGTGTGTGCGCATGTAATGTAATCAATGCAGGAAAGTATGCGTGTGAGTACAACCAACTAGTATGTGTTTCTTCCTTTGACACATTGTGCGTTTAGGGGAATTGAACCCTAGTACCCATGAATTTACTACGTCCTTAATCAGGGTAATATGTAAAATGTAAGTTTGTGATATAATTTCACTGCAGTATTTAAGATGTAAAGGCCAGCATATAAGAGGCATGCAAGGTAGAACAGGTATATCTTAGGGAGCTAATCAGAATCAAATGCCACTTTTAGAATAAGTTTATGTCCAGGTTATCGGCCATATGACCCTGGGATCAGCCACAATAATCTCAGCTCTACAATCATGTCATCGTCAGCTGGCGATGACTGGTGCCTGACCGATAAAATACAGTTTTCCAAACACCCTAAATTACCTTACAGTATTTGTCTAACTGCCCCTTTACCGCACAGCTCCTGGTCAATCAGTATGCCAAGCACCGTTTATGGGATGTTATAGCAACAGGAGCAAGGGAAAAGGAAAGAAAACTCACACTGGTGTTTTTCATGGTGATATCGCTGAAGTATTCGATGGGTGCTAGCTCATACAGAGCAAGAGATATTTCTCAAAGATGGGCAGAAGGCCCACGCGACTTCCTGTAAGGTCACCTCATAACGTGGTGATATCAAAGTATTATTGATGGTCCATTTATGCCTAGCTAAATGAGAGCATAGGCCCTCTCCTATGCTGCCAGGATTATGTGAGGCTGTTTGTGGGCCATCTCACATGCCCGAAAACGCAAGAGGTTAATACGCCACTTTAGGATTGAGGTTACGCAATGAGCAGAGCACCCAGAAATATTCATATGACTGTGAAGCGGCCAGGTGTAAAATATAAATAGATGCTTCAATTGCACGGATTTTACTCACTGATTAACCTTTAGTCTAGGCACTGAGAAATGCAGATAAAAATGGCATGCAGCTGATGTGAAAACCATGTGGAGTTAAATCCCCAGCGTGATTCAGCTGGCGGGGCTGGACCAGCACTGTTCCTGGTTGAGAAGTAAAAGAAATTAAGTTCCGACTACAAAATTGACTATTGAGTAGTATGAGGTTGTTGTAAAATGTTGAAAACATGGAAATGGCCCAAGACACTGCCTGTTCCGATGAATGCACTAACCATACTCCTTTAACATGTTTAAGGCCACATTGACCCCCAGTCAATGCACGCCAAGTTGAAAGAAAATACACGAACACTTTAAATATGATAAAATAACATACAAAACACACTTACCCTGATAATAAAACACAATCAACCTTTCGTATTACATAGTGTAAGCAATTCACAAGTGATAATAAACATGTTGGCACTATAATTTGTCAGCAATGTAATTTTTAATATTAACGGGGCTCTCTTTCCCAATCTGTCATTATAATGGTTGTATTGAAAAATCACTTTTAATTATATTTTATTAAGTAAAAATTTATTGGCCACATTAATTTGCACAGTTAGAGGGTGGCAGTAGGTGACTCATGATGGGCGAGTCCATTTAACCCAGAGAGATATTGGGGAGCTAAGCTCGGTTATGTTAAAAGCAAAGCTAGGAAATTGGTCTTTGTTATTTAATGTGGTTGTTAGTGAAATGAAACTCTAAAAATTTACCCAGAACTGTTTTACTATCTTTGCATGCACAACACACACACTGGAACATAAATATTTAATAAATTGAGCTCAAAAGGGGGTTCTAGAACACGTGAACTGCTGTGTCCCCCTTGCTACACCCATTTCCCTGACGGTATTTTTACCTGGCATAAAATAGATTGGGCGAGGAAGAAGTGACCAAGCATTAGCATGTCGCCTGTTCCTGCGTGCGGTCTCCTTCACCTGCATACGAACCCTGGTGGCTGCGAGAAGTAGAGAGAGGAGTTTCGGCGATAAAGTATGCTAAGAAAAATTACTTATGTGACCGACCTTTTAAAAATAAGTCTCACATACTTAAATAATCAGCTGCAATAATACATGTTACGCAAATTTAGTAGGAAACGGTCAATTGTTTCCGAAGATATGACAGAACATTGTTATTTATCTGTATGGAGCTATCTTACAAAATGGCGGACAAAATATGCTCCACATATACACAGTTGATAGTTGTAATATCTACTGCCAGCATACAAAATTAAGTTGGAATTGATTATGGTTTCGACGATATGGCTTTCTAAACTAAAACATTTTATGTATTTTTGTGGTGCTATTTCACAAAATGGCTCACAAAATGTCTATATGTTGGTTTATATTATACTTATAATATTTAATTTCAGCGTACAAAATTTGGTCGAAATTGGTTAAATTTACCAAATAAATCTAAAAATTTTGTACAGTCACCATTTTGGAAATAAGTACCTAATCAAGTTCAATTACTTACGTTTACTTTACCTGCCATTGTTTTACTTATATGCCAAATTAGATGAGAATTTCTTCAATAGTGTTCGAGATATATTTTAAAATCTTAATTTTATTTCATTTGGTGCTATTTTACAAAATGGTTGACTAACAACAATATCTATTTCAAAATTTAATGCTAGCGTGATGCTCTGCCAGCATACAAAATTTGGTTTAAATCGGTTTAATGGGTCCCGAGATATGTCTTATCACCCACCCTAACTTTTAAAATGGTTACAATTCTGAAAGTAAGTACTCGGCGTGGTCGAAAACTATAAAAGTCAGGTGTCCTTACTAAGTATTGTATATGTACTGAGTTTTGTGAAATTCGGTTTACGCGTTCAAAAATTAAAAGTGGAGGATACACACACGCACAGACCTACACACACAGCCACATCTTCACACACACCTACACACACAGATACACATACAGGAAAGTGATCCCATAAGCCTTTAGTTCCTTCGGAAAGTGGGCTAAAAATACAGGGTAGGCGCCATAAGGATTATTGCCAAGAAATGTGCCCTTACAACTGAAGATACAAACTAACATAGTAGAATAAACCAGTGTAGTAAACAGGCTCTGCAAAAATATCAAGTGAACTTTCTAAACATATTTATGTGGACCGTATTTTTTCTAAATGTAGGCTGTTCACGTTAAACTGAGCACTTTTGAAAGCCCCGCTTAATATCTTAATATCTACTTGTAAGTATATTGTGTATTCTTCCACCATATGTAAAATAAACATTTCCATCGGCCTGATCACTTTATTCATGCGTCGTTCAAGTGGAGCGGAGTCTTCAGAGCCGACAAGGGTGAAGCGAGGTTAGTATGGAGCAGCGCTGGAATGTAAGGGTGGGAGAAACGGAAGTTACCCGAGAAAACCCGCCTACCAACGACATCATCAGGTACGATTCCCACGTGTGAAGGTCCGTGAGCGACCTTGCTGGCAATCGAACTCGGTTCAGCTTGGTGGGAGGCGAGTAGTCTGACCACTACACCAGCGCGGCCCCGTCGGTCAAGTGACCGTGAATTTATTATAAAAGTAAATATTTTACTGATTTGCTAATTCTTGCACTTAAATGCATTAAAAAAAAAAGAAAGAAAATGAAATAATTTCAGTATTTACAAATATTTAACACTCTAATTCAACGTTAAAACATTGAACTACCACCTCCGTCATTACCAACTTTGCTGGGCGCATGGCACACCTGTGTGTCCGTTAAAATATAATGCAAGTAGGGGCAGTGACATTTTTCTAAGGTTAATTCAAAACTGCTCAATTAACCGTGAAGGACATATTAAAACACTTTCTCTCTTGAAAATGCTGTATGATTTCGCCAGATAGTGTCTGTGTGTCGCAAAACATACGTTTTATTCCAAGCTATATAGAAATACAGAATCGCAAAATTGTTGGCCTACTATCTGTAGAATTTGCTCTCAAAATTGTTTAATCTGTAATCTTGTGCGAAACCTGGAGCAAGTTTGGCTTTTTTGGCGATATTATTTTCCGTGCTTCTTTCGTCGTCTCTCTTGTGCACTTGTGGATTTTACATTCCAACAGAGCTGTGGATTTGTGGATTTTACATTCCAACAGAGCTGTGGATTTGTGGATTTTACATTCCAACAGAGCTGTGGATTTGTGGATTTTACATTCCAACAGAGCTGTGGATTTGTGGATTTTACATTCCAACAGAGCTGTGGATTTGTGGATTTTACATTCCAACAGAGCTGTGGATTTGTGGATTTTACATTCCAACTCTAGAACACAACCACGTCTACCGATAAGTCTGCCAAATTTTTTAATTTTTTAAAAATAAGCTGTGGCTATACGAAATGTAAAACCTAAACCATTTACTTGAATAGCACATACTGAAATAATCTTGTAGCACAAGCAAAAAATGTTAAAACAAAAAACATTCAATTTTAAGTTCGTATTTTTGGAAGTCAGTGGATGCTATGCTTCTGTCACTGGAAGATGCTGAGTTTGGTACTACTGGTTAGTAAAATTTTCAGTGTAATAAGTTTATCTGTTTGACCATTTTACATTAAAAAAGTCAAATCTCAATATAATAAGCTTTAGTAAAGGATAACAGAAAATACTTTAGGAAAGTGAGTTCCCGCCCTTATTAAAGTGACCACATACTTTTTTTTTGTAGCCAATACAAGTAAATAAAGTGAAACAAACGTAAGTCGATAGACATTCTGATAGCTGGCAATTTTGCGGAACAATCTCACCGAACCAACATCTGTAATATGGGCGTCGTTTTAGTCCACCTTGGTAAGCAAACACATTTTGAAGTGCAAAAAGATAAATATCATCACTGATTCACAGTTTGCTTTGGCCGTGAGTTAAGATAACCCTGTTGCAATCAGGTATGTGCACGCAACTTTGCCGATATTAAGTCGGATCCTGGCTTCCGAGATAAGATAACTGCAAAAAGAAAGAGCCGTCGTAAGGTGACCATCATTGTTCCTTTCGACAAGATGCAAGTAAGCACGTGTTCGATTCTTGTCAATCAAGAATACAGTGCGAGTTCAGGACCAGTGCTTCATGCATCAAGTACCAGATCACAGACGCCTAAAGTACACCAGGTAAGTCTTCATAGATGGAATGCACATCACACTACTTGGAGCACAGCAAGGCAGAAAATGTCAGCTAAGAGTGCTCGATGAACTTTGATAAGGTGTTGTGTTGACACCGAAATACTGACATCGCTGTTACAAAAGACATACCGGTAAGGAAGACTATTCAAGACGAGGGCTTCAGTTCCAAATTATTGCATTTGCTCCTATGTAAGGGTTTCTGAAAATTTCAGAATATATATAAACAATTAAACGGATAAACTTTATTTGCTTTGCATATCACAAATGCGAAGATTCCTTCCACATGGCTTGGAAACAACACGCGGGCCTAGGTCATACAAAGCCAACGCCCCATTAGAAAAGAAAGTGACAGAATTAAAATTTTACAAACTTGTTCTAGTGTGTTATCAAATTTTTATCCATGTAGCTCTCCTTTGTTTTATTTTTCTCTTAACAGAAATTTTAGATAACCCTTTGTTGCTACAAATTCCTTTCTATGCAATCATTTTTATTGGTATCTGACCAGATTTATGCAGTCTACAGACACATGCATAATCTGTAGAGTTTTATATGTTCCTGTGAAAATTTCTTCCGTTATGGAAGCACACCCACCCCAACAACAATATTGTTTAGAAGCCTTGCCTTTCAACAAAGGTTTCTTATATGACGCGCAGGATATCTATCCGGTACTTAACCAAGTATGTGTGATGACTAAATGTTTGACCTCCATAGACGTACAATGTATTAAATTCTATATCCCTTCATATAAATATAAAAGAAAAAAAACAAAACATTGAGAATAATTTGAATGAAAATGGTGTGAAATATTGAACCTAGTATGTGTTATTGTGTATGATACCTAAATGTTTTACCTTCACGGACATTGCATTTAAACATTATATCTTTTCATACAAATGTAAAGGGAAAAATAAAACGTCGATAAATTGAAAGAAAATGGCGTGAAACGTACTACTTACGATGATACACTTGGCACAGCCTTAACTGCTATTTTTTCCCCCGTTTCTTCACAATAACATTTTGTTTACTACTGTGAGGTCATTAGGTCAAAGGGCAAAGTTGTTTCGAAATACGAATTTACTGTCTTAAATTGAAACAATGAAAATTATTATTTTTCAGTGAAATATAACTGCGAACAAATAAAGTGTTTCTCTGTACTGATAACACGAGGATTTTTTTGTTTAAAATTGGTTGGATGTTTCCTGAAATGCTATAAAAACGCCAAAATAAAAAGAAACCGTTTTGATAACAGGTGTCCAACTTGGTCAAAATACTAAGTGTAAAAGGTTTTATCAAGTCTGATGAAATTCGATGCATGAGTTCAATAGTTTTAGGGACACAAAAGCAGGGTGACATCATAAGCACACTTTTCTTTCGGAATAGAAAATTACAATTATATACCTTGAGATAGTAGTAGGCTAACTTNGTGACATCATAAGCACACTTTTCTTTCGGAATAGAAAATTACAATTATATACCTTGAGATAGTAGTAGGCTAACTTAGAAGGCTTACTCACCGAGACAAATCCGTCATTAGACTAATAGAAATGAAAATTTGCATATGGCGCTCGCCCAANTTAGAAGGCTTACTCACCGAGACAAATCCGTCATTAGACTAATAGAAATGAAAATTTGCATATGGCGCTCGCCCAAGAGGTTGGTCAGCACAGATGGTTCGGGACTAACCCAGGTAAAACCTGTCGTTCCCGGCCGGCCTAAAAAAAAAAATAAAGCGAGATATTATATGAGTGAATTAACAAGTGCCGTTTGGAACTTTCAAATCACGTGGACTCTGCATTGTAAAAGAATTTCGTTAACATTGCCAATCTTCTTATCTAAATTTTTAACTACAACACTAACATCTTGTATTGTCTTATTTACATTTTCGTTCACACTGTCTATTTTTCTATCCACACTTTCGTTTACACTGTCTCTAACACTAACTATTTTATTATGTACCAGTTCACTAACACTGATTATTTGGCTATTCAGATTCATTAACATCATTGATTCGGCTATTTACTTTGTCATTAACACTTGCTGATTTGGCTATTTACATTGTCATTTACACTTTCTACAACACCATTTAGTTTACAATTTACATTTTCGTTAACATTATCTACAACACTAGTAATTCGGCTACCCTGTCCTTCGATAAAGCACGGAGGGCTTCTATCTCCGCCGACATTTTTATAGTTAGAATCCACAAATTTCTAAATAATTCCTTGGCCTATTGCTACGACTATTATTATATATACAGATTAATCCTACTAGTTAATATAGTACTGTGATTAATTACAATTTTTTTTTNTGCTACGACTATTATTATATATACAGATTAATCCTACTAGTTAATATAGTACTGTGATTAATTACAATTTTTTTTTAAAAATGAAATGCCTCCATCCCACTTGTGACACCAGTATTACACGCCCACTATGCCCAACTGCGAAGCCGCATCCAGTGACCAGGGGAACAACTGGCAGGAGCTGTGGCACACTCCCAACATTCCCGGTGCTTAGGTGGACAAAAACGGGATTTCCTAGCACACACTCTGGCAGCAATGTCTTTCATTGTCTCCTCCAACTTCCTCAAAATATCTAGGCAACTATATCCATGTCGCACACACGGGTATTTGAACGATCTACGCGGCCAAAATTATTTTTTTGCTTCGATTGATTCTAGATGATATAAATTATACAAAAACAATGGTTTTGTTAAATGTATATATATTTATTTTGAGAAAAATTTAGTTCAGAATATGAAAATAAACAAAAAAACTAGTCTTCTTCAGAAATATGGTCCTCTTCGCTTTCTGATGGAAGAAACGTTGGATTTGGCTGTGCTGGCAGAACCATGTCAATAGTTTCAGGAAGAAACGACGTAAATTTCCTTTTTTGTAAAGTCCTCATACTACTGANAAATTTCCTTTTTTGTAAAGTCCCCATACTACTAAGCAAGAGATCTGAGCTTAAGAGTAGTCTGTTGAAAATGTCTCTTTTTACTGGAGTCTCTAGAAAATTTTCTTGAAAAGTGTTGCCGATATGTCCTAAAATGCTTGCTGTATTAGACTATAACACGGGAATAACTTTTTATTAGTATTTCTTATTATTTCATATTGACCTCGTGTTAAATCCGCATCCATGAACATTTTCAATGCTTGCATCGGGGTCAGACGCGAAGTATTTTCACTTTTGGGAGCGGCATATGCTCGTCTATATTTTGTGGCACGTGTTGGGGTGCTCGTGATGTGTTTTAGTATATTTGAAGCGTCTCTTTTTCCAGATTTACTTAACTCGACTTGTGCTGCGTGAACAATAACTCCGCCTTCTAAGGTAGAGCGGAGCTCCTCTGTTTTTCTCCTTTTACTCCTTTCACTGGACTCTACTAACGATTTTCGACGTCGACCTGGCCAATTGTGNCTGGCGTAGCCACGGGAATTTCAAATGTTCCTTCTAACCACAAGTGATTGTTTTTTTAGGAAAAATCTTCCTTTTTATGGAATATTGTCCATCTCTGTTTCATTTCTGATTTGAAATGCGCGAAACTGAGCTTACATTTTTGGATATGTCTTCAGTGAACTCCGCATCCGCCAAAAGTAGGTCTTTTAAAAAATTTAGTTTTTGTTCCAAATTTGGCATATTTTCATTTTTCATGAGGTCAAATAAGTTTTTGCGGGTCACTATCCTTACTCCCTAAATACCCATTGAGCCTGAAACAAACAAAACGTTTCTTTGTAATACATAAAACTTAATTTGTATGTTTAGTCTTTTTTGCCGGAAAAAGATCAAGGTACTGAGATTTTCCACATCCGCGCTATTCCGCGGCAATTTTTTTGATTATCTACTAGTCAAAACTCTACAGTATTAAGATCAATAAGAACGGATACCGGATCTAACCCGATACTATAACTAATACCTTCATGAAAATAAATTTCTTTGAAAAATCATCCTTATTGTGAATGTTATATTTAAATCATCAAAAGTATACTATTTAAGAATAATATAAGATAAGCGATATTGTAGTAGAATAGACAATTACCTGTAGAACAGGATCCATCACTTTTCCACACAAGATTAACTTAGAAAAATAATTATTCACTTCGAATCTTCACGTTTGCACAAACTCGCCGAGAACACACACGTACGTTAGGCTCGATGATCAAATTCCGACTGACGCTGACAGCGCGGCGTGCACGGAAAAAGGGCGGGAGGTGTTCTCTGAAATGTCATCTGACTCAGGTAGTTGATTTTAGGTTGTTTTTTCAATTTAGTTAAATGGACTTTTGGCCGCGTAGATTGTTCAAATACCCGCATGTGCGTCGTCGTTGAACAGGTGTAGCTGCCTGTACTGCATGTCGAGATATCGGCTCCTGCCTCGCTGATTCCACCCCCATTACTGGAGCCAGGACATCCTGTATTCTGCGTAGCGAAGTCAGGCGTACAGCTCGGACGATGACGGGAGATTGCGAGGCGTACAGCTCGGACGATGACGGGAGATTGCCAGGCGACGGAGGACGAGGTGTTTGTGGTGTGAATGGATGAGAGGACGAGAAATCCGACGAGCGAAGGCCAATGTGAATGAGGGCACTCGGAGAAATCTAGAATACTGCGGACTGGTGGGACCTGGACTAAACTGAGGTGGGACTGAATAATATGTGATACGGACTTTACTGTAAATATTGTAACTGTCAAATATGGACATGCAATTTAAAAAATAATTGAATAGGTTTTGGTACACTGTCTATAGATCCAATTTTTAATAATTCATTACATTAATTACTTGGAGGTGATTGTAAATTGTAGCGATTGAATTAATTAATTGTTAACAGCAAGTGATATAAATTTATCGTAAGGATTTAGGCCGAGAGAATTTTGTTTGTAGTTGTGGTAAATAAAATTAGGAAATTGTAAATAACTCTTTTTTTAATTAAGACCTGCATCCCTTAACGAACCTGGTTAAGCCTACCGATTTTGAGAGAAATTGTAACAATACGTTAAATTGCTATCAGATGAACTTAGGTGAGTGGTAAGAGGCATGGAGGACTGAGACTTCAGATTCGTATTCGTATCTCACTTTACAATAAAGTAGTCTAACATATTTAAATTTTGTTTCTCATTCACAGTAAAATACCCGCATATCTAAATATATATATATATATATATATATATATATTCACTTTTTGTTAAATTCGGAAGTGTTGTTTACAAACTAACACATTTACGGAGAAGTTCAACGAATTCACGGAAAGTTCTGTGAAATTTCCGTAAACTCTGCTATTGAACAATCAACGAGTCCGTTGTTTTACGAAGAGTTCAAGAGACATTTTTCACCAGCACTTTGACGTAAAATAAAAAAAATATCTTTTCAAAAATGTGATATATGTGATGTGTGTCAGCTAGGAGACAAGACTTCGGGAATCCGGAGTCGCGTCAAAGTGCAAGATTTCAAGCAGATCCGGGACGAGTGCTTGCGTACTGGGACGCTGTTCGAGGACCCGGAGTTCCCGGCAGAAAACTCCTCGCTCTACTTCTCGCAGTCACCGGGGTTCGTCTGCAGGTGGAGGAGACCGCACGTGAGTACTGGCGACGTGCTAATGTTTGGTCACTTCTATTTTATGCCTACCCTTGGCCAGCCACCGGGTATTGTACCCACACCTCACATTACCTGATTGGGTAAGCTGCCAACAATTAAAGCAGATCAGTGTATTGTTGTTAGTTGGGACATTTTTGTTCTCAATACTAAGAAGTTCAGTAAATAAGCAATATAAGAATTTAATGCAATATTTATAAAATGTCGTATTCTCAAATTATAACAAATATTTTAATTATTTGGACTTAATTTTTGTTTTATAAATATACGAGTAAATCTTATATTAAGTTATGGGGCATTTTAATCTCAGGGTACACATAAGTAGCAAAATGTAAAGTTTCAGAAGTAGCTTTATTAGAAAATTTTTTTACCGAGGTCACTGAATTAGAAATATGCCTAACCTTGTCAAAAAAAATTGTTACTATTTTCATAAAACATGTATCTGATTTGAGTTAATGTTTAAAAAGTTTCGAAAATCGTTAAACAGTGACTAGCATGTGATGTCTCTGGAACTAAAATTCTTGCACATAGTTAGCATGAAACAAATACACATACCTTCGAGCATTGACTTCAGCTCATGATGAGCTATCTCGTCGAGCATGACTCGTTTTTCAGACAGCACCGTATTCACCAATGAAATCTGACTCACGATTCCCAACACGACTTGTAAAGGAAACACAATTTTTAAGTTATCAAAAACACGAAATAAGTAGAGAAGTCAGGTGACTTAAGAAGCTAGTGACAACGTGCCACTGAAGTATTTACTTATATTTATTCATATTAAAACTTGTCAACATTATACATTTACCAGAAAACCGTACGATGAAATATTTCAAAAGTAGTGGTGTAAAATATATGCTCCACATAACTAAACGGAAAACTTTGTGGATTAATTCAAATTCAAATATCGAGCCGGTATTCTGATTGTTCGGAGACACCAAATACTTCAAATATCTGTAAAGGGCATTCGGTAAATACACCCATGAGCAGTTAAATTAGGGATTCCTGCTTAGTAGCGTGTAGTACGTCCTTTCGTCCTGATGACGGTGGTTATGTGGCGTGGCATGGACCCCACAAGGAATCAGAAACGGTTGGGAACCATACTGATCCATGACCGCTGCACAGCTTCCTAAAATGCACGGACATCCATGGAGCAGGATCTACGGTGCACACATCCCGCTTTACAGGGTCCCATATGAGTTCGATAGGATTGAGGACGGGTGACAGGCAAGCGGTCTTATGTCCGTGGAGTGTTCATCCAACCACTCGGTCACAATTCGGGAGCGGTGGGCCGGTGAATTTTCTTGTTGTAGTTACAGGTGTTCTGCAGGGTGCTTTAGGCGCAGAAATGGGTGTAAATGATCTGCCAGTAGGTCCCTGTATCGTTTGCCGGTGAGGGATGATGGCACGTTTACCAGGTGACTCATTTCATCCCACATAAACGGTCCCCATACGAGGATAGTAACACAACCACCGGCTTGAACTGTAACCTGCAGAGACGAGGGATCCATCGTTTTGTGCGCCTGGTGACACATTCGTACCCCGGCATCGGCGTGTACCAACACTCATCCGCCTAGCAGAACTTTGTCCATCCGTCGAGGGTCCACTGTCGGTGTTCCCGTGCCAACGTTATCCGTTGAGCCTTGTAAATGCGATGTGCAGACGGCTTCTGTACCCCATAGCGAGGAGATGGTTCTGGATCATATGGCTACTCACAGGTCGTTGTGGTCCAGCTTTGAGTTGGTGAGTGATCTTCTGCACTGTGGTCTGTATATCCGCTGTCACTGATGTAAGGTGTGTAGAGTAGAAGGGAGTGTACACTGACGAAAATATTATTTTAATCTCGGACCAAATGAATTTTCACCACTGACATTGAATTCTGACCTGGGTTTGAACTTGCCCAGCTCCACAGGACAGCTATGATTTTGCAGCAACGTAAAACAACATAGATATGTCTTACCAAGGATAGGACACTCAGGAATATCAGTTGCAACCAATCTCCGCAGGCTAGAAACAACATGCATAACATTGGGAAGAAACATAATCGAAAAATACCACTAGCTACAGAAAATTAAATACACATAGACACTTGAGAAAAATAAATGAGATTTAATTTGAATGAAAAAGTTTTAAATTCTCACACAAAACCATGAGATCTGATTTGTGCAAATATTATTTTGAAAATCTCTGCAAGCAAACAATTAGTTTTACTCAGTGTGGCCGTAACTAAAACTGTAGCCGTCTTGTAAGTATCTCTTATTAAATAAAAAAATATTTAATGCCTTTATAAGGTTTTTTAGTTTCGTGCAAAAAGTAAATTAAATTAAATTAAATGTCTTTCTCATACCATCTCAGTCGGGAGAACAAATGAGATCTTGGCAGGGCTCCATAGGCAAATTAGGCAGATACACTTAGATATTCTGTGATCCAAGCTGGCGTAACGTAACCCAAATATATTTGCAAAAATTATTAATTTTTATTTCTGGTAGCGTCTCTGNAAAAAAAAAAAAAAAAAAAAAAAATATATATATATATTCTTAACTGAAAATACTAAGTTGCAGCAACATCTTGCAGACTTCTCGTTGACTTGTCTCGCTGGTCATTCACCTTAATCTCTTCCCTCACAAGTCTCTCGGGTCAGGGGTACACTCCTTCAGTTCATATCATACCACACGCAACATTTCGGTAGCTCAAACTTGAATCTAATTATAAAACCGCGTAGGTAGTGCGTCTTCACCCCGCCGGGAAATTTGCATAAAATGTTCGAACTCGGCCCAACAAAGTAAGCGACTTAAAAATTTCTACCGGGCAGATGACATGTTCCGACCTGCCTGGCGGATACAAGATGGCTAGACGCCTCATAAACTACATACTTATTAACGCCTTCAAACGTCGCGCCAATCACGAGAGGGCTACATCATAATTGCGTTACGTCGTGCGTTACTATGGCAACCAAATAATAAAAACCTCCTTGTAAATTAACCCACGTACAATAATTTCATTGCAGGAATTCTGAAAGACTTACAAACATGCTTAAACATAAATAAACTCTCTGAGGTTATGACATCTTGCAATTAACAGTAAAATCTTTAAATTAGAAGTAAATAATATATATCAGCCATATATAAATAACAAATAAATAATTAAATGTGACACGATTTCATACAGCACAAGAATAATCTGAAATTACAGTGATAGATGAATGTAGCGGTTTTGAGGCGCTACATCGACCGAGCTAGCCAACGGTGGCTCCTGTCATCGATAAGTTATACGCCACGGCAGTTATCCCTGGCGGCGGTGGTTTTATCAGGATCTATGAACTCGCGGTACACTCTTGACGTGGTCGGCCGAAGAAATGCCAGTGCTTGCACGACGTCTGAGATGGAGTAGTGACCCTTACGTCTGGTCCCAACGATCTGGCCGCTACCAAATAAACTGAGATCTTGTTTTTTTTCCATGTTCTGAGCTTGGTTCAGACGGTCAATATAAGGTCTGAATACATCCCAATCATGCGTGGCTGCGCACTATTCCTTTCGAAGGGACGACCACAGTGCCATTTCACCAATACGGCATTTATCTCTAACTCTACTGCCCATGAGTGTACAAATAGAGTACGTGGAGATTTACATGGGAAGTAACCGGGGTATTGACGATGTACCTCGAAATAAAAATACCATACGAACACATGCCCTAGATTAAATGGTTCCCGAATAATTGCCTTCCAGTGTTTTAATGGAAATATTAATAGCCGTCTTTGATACACCTATGTTCGTGTCAATGCAGCCCTGTCTGTGTAACAGCAGTGATTCACTTTTAAAAGAGGTGCTCGAAATATCCCCTTTGCATCTGAATGCATGCCTGTAATTGTCACATCAGCAGGAACGGATTAAGTCAATTTTTTGCTACATGAAAATATGTGTTTTTGCGTCCCCTCCCCTTCTCACAACTTCTCCTCATCCTAAATCATCCTCTTTCTAACTCTATCTCTCACTCTTACATTGTTTTTAGGGGCCATTCTGAAGGAAGCTTATGCATTAAATAATAATTTTTAAATACTGTATGCAGGAGAAATTAAAATTCAGGTATCGTGATAATATAATAATAATAAACTACAACTAACTTCTATTAATTTAATTTTTATTTTTTTTTATACAAATACGTTGCTTATGCTTAAACCAACGTTACGGTATGCATGTGTCAAAAGTTGAAATTGACATCAAGATTAATAAAATATTGGGTTTAAATATAATGGTGAAAAAACAATAACAAAGGAAGGTAACACAATGTACACACCATTTCGAAGGAATTTATATTCAACAAATATAAAAAACAAATATAAATGTGTGCTTTTCTTGAAATGTGTATCTAAATTGAAATGTAGCTTAAAATAAGCATTTATATATTATTATAACAGGAAATACATAATTAAAAACAGGAGAATAAATAAAAAATTAACATTTTAAATCCTTTTTTTTTTTATATTTTTCATTGCATCCCATTCTGCTGTTACAGCGTCACAAATAGTCCCTGCTTCTTTTTTCTGGAAAGTTTATTTTCTTGCTTTCAGTTCAACAAACACTTATAATTCGATATGTATAATTTTCAAGTGCCGTAGTGGTCAAGCAACACAACCGTTTTTGACTAATTGTTAACGAAGTAAGATTTATTATTAATTTCAGCTTTGAAAACCTTCTCTTCTCACTAGCTACTGATATCGACACATATAATAGTATCCGAAGTGATATTAATTTACTGACCAACGTTCCAGTCTGGTTATTCTGAAAATGTAGTGCCGTTGTTTAACTGTGGATAAGATGCCTGGAAGTAACATGGATGGAAGTTTGACCAACTGCTAATGAAGTTTTGTGCTATTAGTGTCTTGGTCTTGTATAGTTTCTTATGTTATTCATAAATGTAATCTTTCAGAATACATTTCGTTTATAGAAAATGGAAAACTTCAANTGCTAATGAAGTTTTGTGCTATTAGTGTCTTGGTCTTGTATAGTTTCTTATGTTATTCATAAATGTAATCTTTCAGTATACATTTCGTTTATAGAAAATGGAAAACTTCAAAAAAAAAAAATAACCTGATCCAATACATTATTTAAAAGTAAAAAAATTAATGCGAAAAACTGTTTTGAATACAAAAAACGACAGCACAAAACTGAATTTCGTTTATTTATTTATTTTAAAAATTATGTTGCTGGGTGTAAAATCTTGGCTTCGATATTAACGTCGGCAATTTCCTTAATTGGTAATTACTTGTAATTTCGGAACGCAAAAATTATTTATTTTGTAGGAAAATCCCGCTTAACATTCATTTCGTTTTTTCTTAGAATACATCAATTTGTCAATATGCCATGGGGCAACATTCACAATTACAGAAGTTAAATAATTTTATGACCGGAACAAATACTAAACTATACATTTTCTATTAATTATTGCTTATATATTATTCTATTGTATTTTAAGGTGACATATTCACTCCTCTACCTAAAAAATAAATATAAAATAAACTTCAATAAACGTTTTGTATCTTTTATTTTTAAAAGTAAAAAACCATTTTTTAAACTTTCAAAATAGTGGCCATATAAATAACTTTGATAAGTTTGTAATTTATATTAAACAATTAAAACAAATTCAACCAAACTTTCTACGCTAAGAGTATATTTAGGATCAACGTATACAAAACCTCTTTTTAAGCCTTTTTAAACAATATAACCAAATGAGAAAAACTAAGTTTTTTTTTCCATATCTCGGGCACCAATATACCGATTTTCACCTAATTCTTCACACAAGTAGCGTCACGGTATGCCACGCTAACTTACATAATTTAAGTAGTAGGCACTACTTTCAAAATGACGGGCACATTAATATTTCACGTTTGTAAACCCTAATGGCCAAAACATTAGACTGATTACATCTGAAGCTGATGCTCCGAATTTTTCCTCAGTAATACAGTTGGTTGCATGCTAGCTTATGGCACGAAGTTTTCTGGGTTTCACTCCCGGGTATCATTACTGTTGGACATATTTATTTTTCCATATCTAGTGATACCGCTGTCAACGGGACGTCAAGGCCTACTTACCATCTAAGCTTTTAAGAACTTAATTAAAAATCATTTTCGCCCATGTAGAGTAAAGTAAGCTTATTATTTATATTAGTAGCTTATTGAGTAGCATATTGTTTAACTATGTGGTACGAGTGTTACAGTTATTATTTCATGGTTTTTCAACGAAAGAAAATATTCTTAACAGATGTAGTTTAACAAAATTGACTCAAGTTTCGCTAAGAAAAGGTGGTTTCCAATATGTCTGCCGAGTGTCCTGTAGTGGAATATGACATATTTGTTATGAATAGCCGACTTTGGTGGGTCGGACTCACAGACTATTGACAAAAAGTTTATTTTTAAAAAACCAAATGGAGAGTTTTTTAATGTTATATTTTTTTTTTTTCCAAAAGCAAAATTGTTGGCCAATGCAATCATATCGTTTGTTGTAAACTACACTTGCGGCTATTTAAACTAATAAATTGTTTATCGTTCAAACACTTCCTATTGGTATGCCTTCCTGGCAGTCGGCAGGTATATGTCGCGAGTCGTACCTCGGGAACTGCCGAGTACGAGCGCGTGGCGGGAGGTGCCTGGTGAGTTCACACAAGTAAGCAGTTCGCTCATTTCCTTAAAAGCCACTCCCACATTTTCATGTTGTATTCACAAATTTTGTGCGAGACTATGCTTTTCGATTTTTATGCGCTGATCTACTACTCCATGGTAACTGTTGTAAGAGCATTTCCTGTTTGGCTTAACAGATGGTTGTCCAGTAATTTTAGTGTGAGGCTCTATGGAAGGTGAGCGAATAACTAAACAAGCACGAAGTAGCTACGTCACTTTATTAAGAGAAGCTTTATTGTTACACCTAGTGAGCTTTCTTTAGGCCGGGTTAAATACTGTATTCAAAACGCTGGTATTTCGTTCAACTCATGTTAACCACATCTCGCTCTGCCCCGGTAGCAAACGACACACTCACCACGGTTGAAGTCTCACTCGGCCTCGTCACCCGGCACCATGGACGCTACTGTATGCCCCTTCGTCGCCCATGAAGGTCGTCGACGCTGGTGGAGCAAGGCACTTCATTTTTTTTCTAACCTTCTCTAAAACTAAGTGTTATGTGTGAGCCCGCGGTAGGGACGGGAGTTAAGTGCCTCTCAGGGCTAGGCCCCATACGCCTACAAGAGAAGGCGTTCACGCAATGAGACATGCATCGCGGTGACAAGGGGTTGCGCTGCCGTGGCCTCATTTTGGCCATCACAACCTCCCTCAGCGTACTTGTAGATAAACTACTATCACCGAGAAGATAAAGGAAAAAAGCAGGCATAGACACAGTAAAAACCCTTTCGGCAGGAAAAAATTCAAAATTGTTATATGCGTTAATAGAAAATGCTACGGGTGACAGGCAGGAACCATGCTATTTATTAGTGGGCAGAGAAATATTAGTAGAGAGGAAGCGGGAAATCTTTGATTTTATAATTTGACGCTTGCTTAACCAGAGTGATGCTTGCACACCACTTTGGTGAGGGGAGTGGCGCGANTTTTATCCAGTGACACCAGTGCTAGCCAATACTACCCGGCCTTTACTAATTCTAAAAAGGGAAGAAAATTACCTGTAAAGAAAAGATAATTAATTTATACCCTAAATACCCTAAAATTAATTCTAAGTCCACGGGGACGTATGCGTGCTAATTGCTGTGCTACCTGGTAGCGGGCAAGCCTCTGTAGCCATGGACTGTGACAGAGTACGTATTTTTCCACCCAAACGAGGCGCTTCCTGTCGTGTGCCCGTCTTATTGACGCTGGTGTTCTACTTCCCCGTGAGGCGGCTCGGCTGGTGACTAAATGAAGTGCCTCTTTCAAACACTACCTGCTTGTGCCCTCCAAAAGAGCGTTGGATTTGCTGTATGCCACGGATACATGAGTACCGCGCCACAAAACTGTACCGACAAGGAACGGTGTTTCGTATCATCAACGAACGTGTGTGAAAAAAAAAAACATCCTACTCTCCCTTTCTGTGCAGAGGTAACACCACTTGCTTCGTCCACGACTGATGCACAGTAATGACGAGCGCTAACGGACCGACGTGACTGTGGTTAGCCCGCATACACAGTTATAGGCTGTTCAAAGTAAAGTGATCACTCTTTGAAGCCCTCTCATTTGGAACGTTAACTTTCGAGTCCGGTGAAATATATACACTGTATTTATTGCTTGCTTGGAAATATTTATTTTAAAAAAGTGGCGGAAGGATAAAAAATGGCTGGTAGGAAAAAATGAACCAGGGCCTCAAAAATGTTCACTTTACCATGAACAGCCTATATATAAAAATCGGGGTGTGGCTGTGTCCGGGCAACGAGGATGGGTTTTACGCGAATGAGTCTGCGTTATCAGATAATATTTTCTTTAGGACATGCGAAAATGAATTAAAGTAACGAAATCGATACTTGGATTCTATGGCTTATATAGACATATCTAGGCTAGATCTTTCGTTTGGTACCATCATCAGCGCACTAGCACACAGGAGTCGAGAGATATACTACGCGAGAAATTTTCGCCTACATCCGCGCTTCACGCATGCGCGGCGCCAACTCAAGGTTATGCTCGCATTGTAGTCGTATACCCGATCCAACGATACGACATTTGTTTCAACCGTGTTATCACTCAAAACGTTACAGTGTCGGAATTGGTCACCCTGAAAATGCTACTCCGCCGTTTCCTTCCTGGTAGGTAGGTAGGTACACAATGTATCGGTCTTATTTTAAAGACGTATTCACGTAAAAAGTTTTCCCTGACGTACATTACGTCTATATACGTAATTTAATTAATCGTGGATCAATTTTCAACACAGTTTAAAGCTGGGCTTTTTTGTGATTATTTATTGTATCTTAGGTTTGCCCCTGAAATCCTGCGATTCACCAAAATAATACTAAACTTGGGTCACTTGGATCCAGTTAGTTACGCTGATAATCAAGTAACAGTTTATTTTCCGTTGCGTCTCTAGTTTTCACGCTGTCACGAGACACAGTGACGCGCATCGCAGTAGCGCTCGCCTAATTACTCTTCATCAACGCTAATTTTTAAAGGCAGCAAAAAAAAAAAAAACTTGTCGCGATGTTGTGTTTCGAATGTGCTAACTCACCAGGCGTCACTACGCACACATTTTAAGGCTCCTGCCTACCCGGTGCTTGAACTGCGTTGAACAGTGTTTGAAATACACGTTTTCCCACGAACCTATTAAACGCGCGTCCAACGTGCTGATCTGCAAAGGAACACGCACTTCAGACGAGGGCTGTTGAGTAATTTCAAACTGTCACGTACGTTAGAAACACCATTTCTGAGTATACCAGGATGTCCAAAAACGGTTTTTTTAAGTACTGTATCTTAAAATATACGTATCAGATACATAGGAAGCTACTCAAGGGCCCTGAACTAAATATTCCAACAGACGTACCACCAATAAAATAATAGGGTTAGCGCTGAAAGTCCCATAGGTTCACGCAGTGCGACTAGAGAACTGAACGCTGGTTCAAAGCGTTGCGCTTAACGGCGACGGCTCTCTTGATGCGTGTGGCTGTGTCGCACTTATCGCTCCTGCGCTTCTCGGCCTCAAACGCGGGGAAAAAAAACTCCGTGCGGGAGCATTAATGTGATCATTTGTTCATGTTTGTGCACAAAAGTCCATTGGCAGCACATGTTATGCTTAAGTGGTAGTACGTAAGTAAACAATAGTAAATAAACGCCGCACAGACTAATTTAATTTTTTTATTCTAGGAATTAACTAAGAACCCGCAATTTTTCGTCGAAGGCCCGTCAAGGTTTGACATCAAGCAGGGAATTCTTGGTAAGTAGTGGTCTCCACACAAAAAAGGAGATGTAGCAATATGTCTCTGTATGGATCAGAAGGCTTCGACAAAATTAATGCTAATTATATAAATTACTCGTCGAATATGAAATATGAATTCTGTAGTTTGTCGTGGGTAGACATGAATATTTCAGAAATGCTAAAGTAGGTTCTCCGATGACACACGAAAGGAATATGACAGACAAAGGAGTCGGAAGAATAGATGCGATATGAGATGAGGTAATAGTGAGCCGACGGAGTGCAGCGGTGGGGCGGGGAAAGCGGGAATGCCCTGAGAAAACCTACCGATCTATGCACGTCCACCATATTTCTCACGTGTGAAAATTCGGGAGTGTCTTGGTGGGAGTCCGGCGAGCTAACAGCTTGTCCACCGGTGCCTCTTATTTCAGCAAAGAGAAATATAAATAGCGCCAGTGATTGAAGGAAAGGCAATTTATTTTCCATTGTATAAAACGAGGGATGAATTTTAATACCGACATATGACTGGTATGCAAATAACGGTTTCTCTCACGACAAAAGCAGGGTGGAATTACTCAGTGCGAAATGACGAGAGAGAATTACGAGGGAATTTAAGAAAATAACATAGAAAGATCTCTTACTTTAAATGTACAAGTTTGAATATTTTATTAATTCTCACTTCTTCATAAGGCATGTGAGGAAGCATTATACTTCAAACAATTATACTCTCATCTCCAAGTTATTGCAGATTATTTTAACATGCCGTTTCGTTACTTTGTTTTATATAAAACTTTGTCTTACTTGTGCCGTAAACGGGAACACGTACAGACCCTTCTGAACGAGTGCGTTTATAATCAGCACATACCTTTAACTCAATTTAATCCCTCTTTAGATGAACAGAAAGACGTATAGGAACCGTCGCAGCTTGTAACCTGAACGTGCGGATGACGCTTGCAGCAGTCGAGTTTTGGCGACTATCGTTAAGAACAGTTCAAATTACAGAAAGGCGCTGCTGTTAACGTTTGTGAAATCACCCACTGCAGCTATTGAGGACCTATGATATAATTTTTGGACAGATTCTTTACTTGATTTCGTGGTGCAATATCACTCGTTTCATTCTTATTACTGATAATACAAACGTAACCCCTGTAAACTATATACATTAAATTTGTATTAGAGTTTTGTCTGTACGTAAGTCTGCATGCACTCGCATGTTGTACCACAGTAAATAAGTTCGTGGACTGGTGCCCAGAGTGTAGGCAGCCACGCATCACGGCGTGCGCACACTTATTGACTGTATTACGTATGTTGAACTTCGCATTTAATTATCTGCTTGTATGTTTGAAGATATGTATTTTATTTTAATTCTTTGTTATATACCTCAAATACACATGGCGTCACGAGTACGAGTAGGTAAAATGTTTAAAACACTACTATTTAAGAAAAACATAAGTCTTGAGTAATAATAAATATTTAGAAATCATAGAAAACGATTTTTTACTTTTTTGGGAAAGTAAACCAAT
Source organism: Clitarchus hookeri (assembly GCA_002778355.1). NCBI lineage: Eukaryota > Metazoa > Arthropoda > Insecta > Phasmatodea > Phasmatidae > Clitarchus > Clitarchus hookeri. Next base: position 883,624 of record NQII01000228.1, read on the forward strand.
ATACAAGCATGTATTTATTTCTAAAAGATGAAATATTGCAACTGCTTCACGGGAGTCACTGAAATACAATTGATTATTCCAGTGCATGTAATGTAGTTCTTGACTATTATTTCTACTGGATTACATTGACTTGCACAACTTGGACACTGAGTACCATTACATATATATATATATATATTATTTACCTGTAATAAGCAGCTTATTCACTTCGTTTTAAAAGAATAGCTTTACATAGCTATACACGGTGGAATTGAAATTTACCAACAAATTTTGGCAGGCAATTCCTCATAAAAATAGGTAGACATATATACATATGCATAAGTCTATTCCGGAAGGGTGTAAACCCCCTTAGAAGTGTAGCTGAAGCTGAAGTTTAGTGTTAGAAACACAGGCACAATAACACATTATTGAACGACAAGGTGCAAACTACTTACAACTTGGATATCAACCTCCTTCATAAAGGAGGGATTAGAACCTCATTTGTACATTGGAAAATGCAGATCTCCGCCATTTTTCGGTTGTTCCCTGTGGATTAGTGATCTACCGTACATGAAAAACTAAAAGGTCGTCTTGTGTTTTTACCCCACACGCCATTGCACTTTTTAGAGAAGTTAATGCATAATGTTTAAACTTTGCAGTGTTAGGAGATTATGCAATAATTTATAGAAAACAGTGGCGCCGTGCAGTTAAAAAACACAAGGCGATCTTTTTGTTTACCGTGTACGGTAGGTAACAAATCAGCGGAAAACAATACAAAGATTCTGGAGACTTACATTTTTCAATGTACAAGTGGGGCTCCAATAGCTCCTTCTTTATCGGTACCCAATTTTTTATGGTTTGCGTTTCGTTGTTCAGTAATGCATTATTCAGAAACTCAGATAATTAGCTTTCATTATAGTGAGTGAAGAGATTTGGGTGGCTCTTAACATCGAGGTCTTGAGAGCCGATGAGGGTGAAGCGAGGTAAGTATGGAGCAGCGCCGGAATGCAAGGGTGGGGGAAACGGGAGAGTCCCGAGAAAACCCGTCGTCCGACACGATTCCCACATGCTGAAATCCGGGGATGACTCCGCCGGGAATCTAACCTGGTTCGCCTTGGTGGGAGGCGAGTATACTAACCACTACACCACCACGGTCCTAACTTCCATTATAGCTGTAGCCTATTACTAGCACTGAACGTTTGCTTCAGCTATACTTGCAAGGGTGGTTAAACCCTCCCGGGGTGTGTATATATATATATATATATATAGTATATATATGTATATACACACACACACACTTATAAAGTTTATTTTTCGATAAGGACTGTATAATTCACTGATTCATTTTTAGAACCCAAATAAACGGAGATTCCTAGGATAAAAGAAAGGGAAAGTAAAAGGAGGAAAGATGGGTGTGATAGTTGGGGTCCGGGGACTATGCTCCCCAGTTTAGTGAAGCGAGTGCTGTAGTCAAACAGTGCTAAAAATCTTGAGCTCATAATAATAATATTATTTTAATACTTGATCTACCTAATAGACAATCTTAAAATTCGTTGTATAAATAAATTGATTATACAAACAATAAAATGTTTGGAATAAGAGCTGTTAGAAAACAAAGCAAATTTTTACCGCTAATGTCAGTGAATTTTGCCTGAACGTGGCTTGTATGCAAAATTTCAGAAGTTCGTTACCCACCCATGAAAATCGGGCTAAGCAAAGTTCGCTTCGGTTATAAACAGAAAGGAAAAAGAAAACCAAGGTCAATCAGACTTAGGGTATAAGTTTATATTTTTTTTATCTTGGAAATGGCTGGGGTTTCAAAAATACACAACATAATGCCCGGATTTTACCTGGATTTTTGTTAGGTATTCTTTAAATGTATTATTATATTTTCTCATGGTGCATTATTCTGGCCAGTTTATAACATATAGCGAATACACACTGAGTGGCCAAATTATTATGACCAGTAGAGGCTTCCGAACAGGTCGTCGGCTTCCATAGCCTATACGGTGTAATGTGCGGCGAACAGTTCGTTCAGAGACCTTCGCAGTTGCTCCTTGATTAAGATTCCCCACAATTTGACGTACTGTTGCTCTTATGTTGGACTGGACAACTCTGGCAAATCTCCTTTCAGATCGAGCATTCAGTAGCCTGTGACGACAACAAGGCTGACGTTGAGACCCGGTTTTCTGCTTGGTAGTCCACTCTCTGTAAACATTAATAACTGCTGCTCTCAAACACTTCACAAGTGCAGCCGTTTTGCTGATACTGGTTCCAACGCTTCGAGCGTCTACAATAATCCCGCGTTAAAATTAAGTTAAATCACGTTTGTTGCCCGTTTCTTCGCAAGCAACACAGTGCAACTGTTGCTTCACTTGTCCTGCATTCACTTTTTATAGCTATCTCACCCTCTGGCGGTATCAACGTGAAGTTATGGCCAATCTGCGTATAAGTGTCAAGTGGTCATAATAATTTGACCACTCAGTGTATATATATTCCAGGACAGTTGCTGTGGTATTTGTTTCTAAGAAAGCCATTTTCTTGTGCGTCACTAGTTAATCCGATTTGATATGGTTGTTATTATACTTATTCCCTACAAATAGTCTTGATGTCGATGCTGCCCTCTATTTCAGGAAACTGCTGGTTTCTTGCCGCTGCAGCGAACTTGACTCTGGCGNTCCAGGACAGTTGCTGTGGTATTTGTTTCTAAGAAAGCCATTTTCTTGTGCGTCACTAGTTAATCCGATTTGATATTGTTGTTATTATACTTATTCCCTACAAATAGTCTTGATGTTGATGCTGCTCACTATTTCAGGAAACTGCTGGTTTCTTGCCGCTGCAGCGAACTTGACTCTGGCGAAGGAGTTCTTTGATTACGTCGTTCCTTTGGACCAGAGCTACGGAAAAGACTATGCCGGAATATTCCACTTCAGGTACATCATTTTAATTTGTCTGTTTTCAAATATTCACAAATATCGATTTTAGAGAATTTAATAAGTTACACTATATTTTGTATTAATAACCACTTCGATACTTTAAAAAACACATAATTAATAACTTGCACCGAACTTGTTCTTTATATTGAGTAGTTGTGAGACCACTTTTCAGGACTGTTTATAATATAACGTATTAAAAATGCTCTGCTGTTAGAAAAACTCTGAAAAGTCTCATTGAAATAATTTTATTTAAATAGTTTAACTGATAGGGGAAATTTTCATCTGCAATATACGCAATACTTTACATGAGCAGAGATGGTTCGATATTCATAGTGATTCTAAATTCTTTCTGAAAACTTGGAATAACCGGAAGAGAGAATGCTTTTATAATAAGTTTAGTAGTAAGGGTGCCTTTTTAAACGAATATCGTTAATGTTTAATAGCATTTTTAAGACCATCTTAATTATACCACAGAGTAAATAAATACGCAGAAGTGAAATGGCGTGGCAATTCCTTTGATGCGTACTCATTCTCTAATTGGCTGTGGGCGGGTTTGGGAGCAGGTCCTGTGTTTGATTGGCTACCGCGTGCTACGAAATTTACCCTACTGGCTGTAAAGTAAGTTACCAGGCGCTGATTGGTGAAGTTCCGACATTTTGCTGACTAGTGACGCCTGATTGGTGGTGTGTGCGGCCTCAGTTCGCGGAATAAGCGGCTGTTTCACCACAGTATTCTTATTTACTATGTAGTTATACTCTGTGCTTATACTACGGTAGCGTCTTATCACTACCGACCCGGCAATGTAGTGAGTTCATTTGACGGCTAGGCTCAACTCAACAGTTCTATTTCCACCTTCGGTTTTGTCACTTGTTCACTGGCTGGTGCCTTCAAGGAGAGCAATTTATTCTGTGTACTAGGTTGTACGTGATTCGCACGATCTCTTTCTACGTGTGTATTACTAGTTCACAGTCCTGCACGGTATGTTAGGAAACGCGTGGTCCAATCACAAAAGTAACTAGAAATTACAAGTGGTTGAAGTTTATCCTAGCCGCAATTGAACTCGTGAAATTCATGGCTCTCTTCTTCATAGGCGTGCGCAGGTCTGNNNGGGAGAATACCACAAAATAAAGATCCAATTTGACATTTAAAATACAACATAAGAGTATGTTTAAACATGCTCGTTACAAATAGCAAATTTTCTACGCTAGATTACAAACTAATTTTTAATTTGGTTACGGTTTCAAATACGCAGTCTGTCTAGTGAAAAAAATACGTAATTTGCAGCATTATTTTTAATTTTTCTGATGATGTGCGTACGCCTATGCTCTTATGAGTACCAGTTGTTTAATTTTTGTCAACGCCGAAACATCATCCACGCATTGTTCCATATGTGCGCGCCTCTGAGATAATGTAGGCCTAACTACCTGTTTTCTCACACTTTTGATATACCTTTAACAAAAGGAAGAAAAAGTAGATGCAATAATGTCAGTAAAATAAGAAACTTTTTCACAGTGGGTTTTATATTCGTTAAGTTGTTAAAGTCCAAACGGTTTGTAAAACCTCCAAACTCATTAAAGAAATTGGTTTTACATATATCTAAAAATTTTAGTTGTCGTCTATTCGCAGTATCTTCACACTTTTTGAATCAAACCTTTGAAAAAAAAAACCTATGTATGACGTTTTATTTTTTATTTTTTCTGAATATGGCATATATAACAAGCGTTATACTTCCGTAAAATAAATAAAAAAATGGTAAAATCAAACTTTTACTATATATATATATATATATATATATATATATATATANCGATATAGTAAAAGTTAAATTTTTCCGGGCCCATTAAACACAAGAAAATAATACTACAGTATTTATGTAATTTCAAAACTAAAGCATTTTTCACGCTTAATTTTTTAAAGCAATATACAACGCGATTCCGTAAACTGTCAAGTGAAATAATAACCAAATAGTTTCTGTTGTCAAACACTGGTCAAAACAGAACGCCTGACTGCAATGTTTACAATTGTTAAACACCACAGCGGACACGAAAATTTTCTTGAAGCGTATGATGAAAGGCAAATGTGATATAACTGGTTTTCAATGAGTTACACTTTCTTCAAAGGTAAATGTTTTTTGGCTAAACTTATTGGGTTATTAGAAAACGAAACGCCAATTCCACCGCGGTCCTTACATAATGATTGAAAAGTCTAAATTACCATGAAAAATAATCACTAAAAACCGATTATACATTATTATTTGGTTTTGCATTTATAAACTGGACAGTAAAAATTCTGAAACTTGTATTATTTTCACCTGAAACNATACATTATTATTTGGTTTTGCATTTATAAACTGGACAGTAAAAATTCTGAAACTTGTATTATTTTCACCTGAAACACTATCTTAAATGTAGCTGAAACAATTCTGCTTTGTGGGCTCTAATCGTTTCTTAAAACTTGCAATGTAATGGGTTAAATGTTTACAGGTTCTGGCAGTTTGGACGTTGGGTGGAAGTTGTTGTGGATGACAGGCTGCCAACGAAAGACGGGAAGTTGATCTTCTCGTGTTCTTCGGAAACCAACGAGTNGAAGTTGTTGTGGATGACAGGCTGCCAACGAAAGACGGGAAGTTGATCTTCTCGTGTTCTTCGGAAACCAACGAGTTCTGGAGCGCTCTGTTTGAGAAGGCGTATGCCAAGTAAGTTCTATGGTGTTTAGAATGTAATTTTACGAAACTAGCTGGCGTATTAATTGTAACTCTTGTTTCCATGTCTGTCACTATGGACAACCAAATTAACCGACGTTTGAATTAACGGATTACACAATATTTGTTCTTTTTTAAAAACTTTTATGAAAGACGCTTTTAAAATGGTGACCTGAAAAAGTTCTGTCGGTTTTCGTTCACGGTAACTATTGTGAAACATTTGTGAATGTCAGCACTGTGCTTTCATTTCCAATAAAAGAAACAATTAAAAAAATAATCTATGTTCTGTGTAGGATTGAAAGCCAACCTTAATAAGAGGCGTCCTATGATCGACGAACTAAGTAACCACAAGGCCCGGAAGTTGACTTTTAATCACCAAGCACATCCAGAGTGAATTATGTCTAGAATAACGAAATGACAACATACTTGTGCGCCTTTTCAGTATACTTACATAACTTAGGCGCATAGTGGCGTAGGCAGACATTTATGTTGGAAAAGGAGGAGGGGGTGGTGGGTTCTTCATTGATGCAATAGCAACTGCCAAATGTTTTTGAAATGAAGAACAACAGTACATATAGACACCTGTATATATTTATATTACTTACTTTTACTGTTTAATTATTAGGTTTTATTGATCTAATTTCGCATTATACTGATAACAAACTGCATATCTTCTTTTTTGATGTTGTCATCATATCTAGAGGGGGAAGCCACGGAAGGGGGTTTGAACCCTCCCCCTCCCCATTTTATACGCCCCATGCTGTATTCAGTGATAAATAGTAGGCGTTGGTTGCAATAACGACTTCCATGATATAATCTGATTTAAAAAAAATAAATTTTAATTAAATGGTTTGCACGTCTACTGCATCCACAGTTTTAAAGTACAACATTGCAAGCGCTTATACTAAAGCTCATGATATAAAACTACGTTCTTCCAGCATGTTTTTTTTTTGTGTTTCACGGGTAAAATTAATGAACTTGTATGAGTAAAAATTTTAAATGTAGTTTGCGGGTAATGCCAGTTAAAATACTGGGCAGGCCTACGCGACGTCACAAACCAATTACTTAAAAAGGGGGCAATAAAAAAAAGTTAAAATATTTAAATTTCAGAGGAATAAATGAAACCATAGAAAAATGTCACTGTAAAAAATAGTTTTGCATGTGGCTTAGAGAAAAGGGAGCTGTGGAGATATGGCATTTTATAAAGATAAAGACATGATAATGTGCAGGTTGTACGGGTCGTACGAGGCGCTGGACGGCGGCAGCATGTGCGAGGCGATGGTGGACTTCACGGGCGGCGTGTCGGAGCACTACGGCCTGGCCGACATGAGGCAGGACCTGTTGCTGCACGTGCTGCTGACGGCGCACCACCGCAGCTCCATGATGGGCTGCGCCATTGCGGTCAGTACTACCACCTGTTCACGGCATCTTCCCACCCTCTCGATCAAACCTTTCAAAAATCATCCATTGTTGTGTGAGCTGTAGTCCCGGAATTCTCACTTAGCTCTTTCATTTCCACATTAATGTAAGGTTTCTGATGTAAATGAGCAATTATTTATGCAAAAATAGCCATTTATAGATATAAATATAGAAATGTCGGATGGGAATATATATAATTTTATATAACGAAATTAAAAATAATTTAAATTTTTACATGTTAAAGAAATATATTATGAATTCATTTGTTATGCTATAAGGGATTTCTCATAGTGCTGTCATATTTTCTGCATTAAAAATGTATGCCTTCTCTGAGCATAAGCCAGGCTCCTTAAAATATATGCACCAGTAATATTCTACGAAGTAGATTAATCGTTCACAGCATGTTTAGTGACGAGATTTGAGAGGGCAAGATCGTACAATGGATGAGTGGTTCATGAAAAGTTTTGCAAAATGTTTCGCAAACGGGGAGACATGCTTCTGGGCATCGAAGATGCTAGCGAGTGTGCCGCTGGTTCGAGTCCCAATCAGATGATGCTACATCAACGGTCATGGGTATGCTCGCTAGTGTGCGGTATCGGTGGTGAGTTATTCAGCATCTGTTCGTTTAACTCGAGAATTCGTCGGGAAATAGCTTGTCCAACAGCATCAGTCATGCACTTCAACCAGCAAATCAGTACCGTATCGGCAGGAATCAGTCGGTTGGAGTCAGTCTGAACGAGTTAGTCTGCACGAGTCAGTCTGCATGAGTCAGTCGGCAGGAGATAGTCGGCAGGAGATAGTCGGCAGGAGATAGTCGGCAGGAGATAGTCGGCAGGAGATAGTCGGCAGGAGTCAGTCGGCAGGAGTAAGTCTGCAGGAGTCAGTCGGCAGGAGTCAGGCAGCAGGAATAAAGTTTATGAATTCATGTATGCTTATAGACGATGCAAACCACTGACGATGTGAAATCATATATATCATGAATGACTACATGCGTACCTTCAACGACTGCCCAAAAATTAAGTGGGAAACGATGCTGTTTATGTGCCAAGACCTTAGGTAAAAGTTGCATTGCGCTGTGACATGAGAAGAGTGATTTTTTGAAGAACTCATCTCATTCCATTCTTAGCTGCTACTTAAATAAACACATCAAGGCCAACAAATGTAGTGTTCGTTTGCCCACTGAGAAACAGCATGTGTTGACATAGTTATAACATTATAATACACTGCATAATACGTTCGCAGACGACGAGGATACTCACACGATGAAGCATTACGACAATGGTTACATGAAATTTATGCAAGGCGATACATTGAAGGAACATATGAAGATCCGCGAGGGTTCGTCTACCGGGAGTCAGCAAGTGATGTTGTCAATACCTCTTACTGCATTGATGGGCACTGATTTCACAGACGATTACGTCGAGACACTTAATGCTAATGTTGGAATGAGATACCTACGATGCGTGGTAGAGTCGGTTTGTACGGAACATACACTTTCGAGATTTTCGTGTTGAAATCGACGAACTTCAAAATAAACGATCATCGACTCTAAATACTGATTGTGACCATGCGACTCCTAAAAAGAAAAGTAAACTTGATATTGAGGACGAAACAGGAGGTGACAACGGTCATGAAGACAGCATTGTTGATAATGACCATGACGGCGGTGTTGATGAAGTATTTGATGTGAAGGATGATGTTCCCACACATTTCTCCAACGAGTTTCCTGCGACAAGTGGCGTGAAGAAGGCAGCAGATGCTGAGAACCCTGGCTACATATTTCCCGCAGACCCGAATGTACTTGTTGGTAGACTCATACGTTTGATTGGTCTACAAGTACATGGGGAGATCTCACACATTGTTGAGATATCTTAAATAATCGATGAACTGCAAATAGTGAGTGAAGATATTTGGACGGATTTTAACAGTGAAGTCTTGAGAGCCGATGAGGGTCATTGAGGTGAGTATGGAGCAGCGCCAGAATGAAGGGGCAGGGAAATGGGAGGTCCCCGAGAAAACCTGCCGACCAGTGGCATCGTCCAAATCGATTCCCACTTGCAAAAATCCGGGAGTGACCCGGCCAGGGATTAAATCCGGTTCGCCTTGGTGAGAGGCGAGCAGGCTAAACGATGAAGTGAAGTATCGGAGTTATATCTAGTGAGACTGTTGGCTACTACCCATAAATTGTAAACACCTAAGAAATGTAAAGATAGAATCTACGAAATAATTATAAAGATCGAAGGTATATAATAAGTAAATAAATTAAATTTTTGTATACATAATAACACTTAGGTATTTAATTTCTTATAGAGTCCCTTCTGTTTCTCTGAAATAATTATTCATTCAGTGGTGTATACAAAATATTGCAAGACTCTGTTTTAGATCAAATTTATGCGAGTGTGTGCACGAGGATGGCTATGGTGGGAACTGAAGTAGTATGCCTTACTCGTGTCGTTCAAAATTGACTGAGTTTTATATGGCGAATGAATGAACTGAGGAATGTTTTTTAAGGAATGATTTAGAGGAATATTTTTGAGGAATGTTCCGCAACTTGGTGGTTGGCCTGGTCAGTTGGCCTGGTAATACGAATTTTTTTGTGGTATGGCCAGCTCTTCTTGAAATGTTTTGCAAAGATTTTGCAAATATTTTGCGATTATTTTGTGCTAGAGTTTAGCTACGATACTCTTATTAGGATACTTTTTTCGAGGATGTCCAACATCGTTTGTATAGGTGGGCGGTATGGCTGGTTGGTATTGTTGGTTGGTCTAGCCAGTTTTGCAGGAACTAGTCACATCAGGAGCCAGTCTTGGGCTCAGTAAATATCGCCAGGAACCAGCCTTGGGTGCAGTGAGTCGTTGACTAGTATGGCTAGTCGGACATACTAGTCAACTTGTACAACCAACTAGTCAAGTTGGTTTGGGTGAGCGGGGGAGGCTGAGTTAACGATATATGTTCCTCGATTTTTATAATATTTTATATAGATCTTTAAGTTTTTAGATTTTTGTGATTTTTTAAATAATTTTTTGGGTTCAAGCTTACTCAAGGTTGCGGGAACGGAGCCACTCCAAGGTAATGGGTCAAGGTCAATGTCACCCAGACCCAATATGGTGGTCGAGTGACATCACAACATGTCAGGTAGTTGGCACCTGTTGCCTGTTCCCCGTTCCCTTACCATCGACTCCCCATTCATATTCTACTCACATAATAATAATATAAACTGAAACGAAGATATTATACGTGTTTGTAATGGGTATCAAGATGTCGTTCTCGTGTAAAATATTAATAAAATTTATACGTTCTTTGTAACGTAAACTTTTTTATCGAGATAATTACGTTTTCTGGTAAAATATGTGGAAACACATTTTAATTATTATGTAAAAAAGTATTAATTTTTTTTTTCTAGTGCACGTGGGCGTCGTTTTCCCATCGGTGTTTGTTTCTAGACAGTACTGTATGTTTTGTTTGCGTATGGAGGAAACATACGAAATGCGTGGCCCTAAAGTATAACTTTACCTTCCGCCACTCCTGCAACTTTGGCTGACGCACAAAAAGGCTACATCTCCCTTTTTATATCCGGCTCGTAGGCTGAACGTGACGTAACAGATTTCCTTCTTCCACGTATGTCTCTAAATCCTGGTTCACGACTTGCCAACTTAGCAACCATGAAGTATAAATTGGTTTTCTTTGGTTTTTTTAAAACCAATTTATATAAAAACCTAATTTCCATAATTTAAAAAAAAATTCTTAATTTAAAATTTAGCCAGAGAAACTTTATTTAAATATAGAGTCTTTAATTTAGATGAACAAGCGTGTTAACAATTAATCCAAGACAAGTGTTTTTGACAGTTGTAGTGGCCAAAAAGCATTTCAGTGCAGAGGCTCGAGAGTGCTTACTGCGTAGGTGACATGCATTCTGTACCCCATAGCCACTGTAACACTGTACTCAGAAACACATAAATACCGTCTCTGCTCACAAATTGAATCTTGAAGGAGGTCGGTTCGGCCCCCTCGTCACTTAGCAGGGTGATAAGGACCGCGAGGTAGTGGGTTTGAATCCCGGGAAATCCATGGATGTGTGTTGCGTTTTTAGATGAAAGTCCAGGCCGTGTTCCGAAAAGAAATTTTTTAAGTTAGTAATTAATAGTTTTGTACTGTTCAATTGGAATTCTGTTGATAGCCACTTGTTTACCGCTATAGTGTTATGTGTAGAAAAAAATCTTAGTCTGCATTGCATAACACATTGGCAACGCAAAAATTAGTAAATAAAGGAATTAAAAAATGAATCAATTTAATATGTATATGAAAAAACGCATGCATACAGTATTTTTTTGGCTAAGTATACAATGAAATATATCACATTCCGCAACGTGTTACTGAAATTTAATTCATGCATGCAGTAATTGATACATATAGTGATTAAATTACGTAAATTCGTTATATATATATATATATAATGTATGTGTGTGTGTGTGTGTATAGTATGGAGTCATCTCTGCCATTTTCTTTGCCACATCAGGTTCAAATCAAATACGGTTGTTAGTTAGGATTTGATGAATGAGTGTTTTAGTAAGCTTGGTTGCCTATTCTAAAATCTAAATAGAGCCTACTAAACTACCAAATACGTAATCACTTTAATAAAACTAGATTTTACTTTTAGTTGTTTTATCGAATGATCAACGTAATTATTGGAGAAAGGCCAAAACATTTATCAGTTCAACACATTCAGACCATCACCACAAAATTTGTGTGTATGTGTATATATATAGACACACACATACATATGTAGGCCTATTTACAATAAAAAAGAGCAGCTTTGAACATAGCAATGAAATAAAAAGCAACTTGTAGCACATGTGTGTGTGTGAATATAAAAAGAGATGTGTGTGGTGACAGGCTGCCGCGGACGACATGGAGGCGGTCACCAAGGACGGCCTGGTGAAAGGCCATGCGTACAGCGTCACCAAAGTGAAGGTGGTGGAGTTCAGGAGCCGGCGCACGGAGGGAAAGGCTGTCCTGGTGCGGCTGAGGAACCCCTGGGGGAAGATAGAGTGGAAAGGCCCCTGGAGTGACAAGTAAGTTTTACAGATTAAGCAGCCTGCATGTGTAGCATAACATGCAACCGTTCTGACATTTGCGTAGCCTACTTATCGATAGTCCCGTATTTCTGTTTTTTAACACTTGTATCTGTATCAGAGTAAGTGACGTGTTCATCATTTTATGTTTTGCACTTGCTTGTGAAAAAGGATGTGATGTCTACGACCCCAAACCAAGTAACGGACATGGCAATGTGTTCAGGCAACGGCCATTCTAAGTATATCAATGTCAACAGGCCAAGGCCGGGCGAGGTGGCGCAGAGGTAAATATTCGGACTAGCATTCAGGAGAACCTGGGGTCGATTCCTGGTAGGGCCATCCTGATTTCGGGTTATCATGGTTTCCCGAAATCACTCCAGGCGAATTCTGAGATGGTTATTTACTACAGTTCATGGCTGATTCTTCACTCGCTCCTGCCTCACTGAGTGGCTTTCTCCGTCTGTAATGATCTCGCAGTCGACGAGACTTTAAAGCTCTACCTACTGACCTGTCTACTTACCTCAAATGGCGAAAAAATTGAGGAAGGAGTAGCTGTTTCCACAGCGTCCAAATGTTGCTGATGGACTAAAGGAAACCAAATACTGCTTTGTGTATCTCGGCCACAGTGAGCTCCAAGCCACTTAATAACGACATCTGGATCAAATGTGGAGCCATACCTGAGGCTGGAGTCTGATCATCGCTCACAGTAGTTGGAAAACTCTGCTTCAGCGTTATGATTGGCCGGTGTTCCTTGTATCCATTCTAAAGAAGTGCAATTGATGGACTCAAACGAAAAGCTCTGTTTCTCACAGACCATAAAAACTTCAACTTTTATTTTAAAAAAATAGTGTCATTACTCTCTTCGCCAAAATTTGTGTGCTGAAGATTTAGATACACTTAGTTGGTGGGAATTCTGGTTCCTATTCTAACAGATTAAGCTTTGCTGCATGCACCATTTAAATGATTAAAACTTGATGCCAAAAGTGTAAAATTATTTTATTTAAGCGAAGAACGTTCTTTATCATTAATTTACCCATATTTCAGAAACGTCAAATAAAAGATTCGAGGTAAAATCCTTGCCCTAAGACAAAAATATCACTATTATCATTGTCTCGAACAGTTAAAGTTAGGTAAGGCTGTCTCGTCGACAGCAAGGCCAGTAGAGACGACGCAAGTTGCTTAGAGAATTAGAAACGGGGAAGGAATCGGCAATGGCAGACTCATTCCAGCATTCGCTGGATTTCTGGATTTCGGGGAACCATGGAAAACCGAAATCCGTATGGCCAGACCGGGAATGGAATCCGGGTCTTCCCGAAAGTGAGTCTAGTATTTTATCAGTGTTTTACTTCGTTTCTGAGAACACTGCCCCTATACGTAGAGGAAAATTTTAAAGTGTTATAATAAGGTGACCTTTTTTTGTACATTTATGCAATGTGATTATTTATCTGTCTTGAAAATTCACTAAATGCTCAGGATTACAACATTAATGAGATGAATGGGATAATTGCAACCCCTACGTATTTTGTTACTGATTGATTATGTTATTTGCACTTAGTTTCACAGGTTACTTATTTCAGTGATACACTGTCCACATTCGTTATCTTCCATCCCTAAAAGTTTCTGATAGTATTAATTAAATTTTTTTGCATAGTAGGGGTGGATATTGTAACACCCCTCCCAGATTACGCATTATGTTGTCAAGTTGCCAACAGTTATTATTAAATTTTGATAAAAATATGCAATGGCTGTTTATTAAGTGCATATTATTTATACTGTGAGGTATTTTTCTCCTAGAATTTGTCCTAATTGTCCTCCCTTCAGTTTATCAGTGTAAAGCCATCCCTTTCCTTGAGCCTCCCACGCCATTGAGAAATTTCTGGCTAAGCCACTGATAATCACTTAGGTTATAAGTCATACATATAGTTTCTTTTTCATACAAAATCACATCCCAGACATTGTAAGATACTTTAATAAACGCGGCGTACATATGCTGTTCACGATAATCTGAGCACTTTTGAAAGCCCTCCTTAAGATGCACATTACGTATTATTCCGCCATATGTAAAATAACATTGCCACGGGCCTTGTCACTTTATTAATGCGTCGGTCAAATAAAAATGTAAAATTATTAAAAACGTTAGTAGTTAAAAAATTAGCTAATTCTTCAACTTATATGCATCAAAAATACAGAAAGCAAAATAATTAATTTCAATGTTAATACATTTTTACCTGACACTTTTAATTTACCTTTAAGACATGGAACTACTTTCCCTCTGTCGTTACTAATTTTACTGGGCAGATGCCAGTCAGTGTGTCTGTTAAATTATAGCAGGTAGGGGTAGTGACCATTTTAATAAGTTGTTTTTAAAAGTGCTCATTCAAACGTGAACAGCCTATGTAGGCTATTCGCCGTAAATTGAGCACTTTTGAAAGCTCTCTCATTCGGAATAATAGTTAATAAATATATTTTATTTTAGCATTAGACGTTAACTTCCGAGTGCGGTGGAATGTACACACTGTGTTTACTACATACATGGTAATATTTATTTAAAAAGGTGGTTAAAGGATAAACAATCGCTGAAAGGAAAAAGTAGCCAGGACGTCAAAAATGCTCAATCAACCGTGAGCAGCCTACGGCAATGTTTGCTCAGGTCTCCGGAGTGGAAGTACGTGTCGGAGGAGGAGAAGAAGGAGTGCGGGCTGGTGTTCGACAACGACGGCGAGTTCTGGATGAGCCTCGAGTACTTGCACAAGTGGTTCACGGAGCTCGAGCTGTGCAGCCTGAGCTTCGACTGCCTGGCCACGAGGATGGGGCGCAAAGTGGACGAGAGACACTGGAGCATGAGCACATTCGAGGGCAGCTGGGTGAAGAAGCTCACCGCCGGCGGCTGTGGTAAATACCAAGGTGAGCTTTACTCTACTCAAGACGTGATTTTCTTATGGCGGAGTTCGGCATAGGGGAAATTTCCGCCGCCAGGTGCGCAGTGTTCCTATAGGTTACTTTCAATAAAACAATTTAAGCTACGTGAATAATAAAAGAGAAAGATTTTACCTAGTTACGAAGTTATTGACTGGAGTGAAACTTCATTGGGCGCGATGAGAGTAAAATTACAATGTCATATAATATGAACAGTTTTGCAACATTTATGACGCAAAAAATATGGAAGATCTACACTCGGCTAGAGAGAAAAAGAGAGACCTATGTTGTATACCTAATAATCGCCAAAGAAGTTTCACTTCTGTAACGTGTGCTGAGTTACACGCGCTCTTTTTTTATATTTAATTTATGATTATTACAATTATACTGTTTTTAACAAAGAAAATAGAGAAAAAAGGGTACATTGCCGACACTACCGCTTACTTAGTGGCGAAAATTTTTGGTTGCCAAACTTGTAATGATGCACGTCAAGGTGTTGACAGCTGGAAATTACCACTCGGTTAGCTCAGTTGGTAGTAACATGAAACTTGAAAGGTGCCAATAAATATAAATAAAGTCCAATGTTTGTTTATTACTCTGTACTTTTATTGATCATTCAAATTAAACCGTTCACATACAATCGTCAGGTATGCAGAGTACGAACCGGTTTGCAGGCAAACCAACAGAGAGCAGCGCCACAGTCGTTTTACTATTCATTTACGTCTCGAAAACTTGCCTCGCAAGAAGAAAATACGAAGGCAGGAGGGACGTCCGTTCCCTCCTGGCACCCTATCGACCTCCCACACCGGCGGAAAGAATTTATTAGATTATTGTATGCCGAAAAAGAACGACGTTAAAAGATTTAGCGGTCGCGGGTGCTTGCCGGTGTGGGCGAAATTCGTCACGCATGATCCGTCTTCCTTGGCTGCTTGTTACATTTCTTACCCCGGCGACAGACACACAGAGTATTTATGCTGTGGGCCTATCGCCTCCCCTCTCCGCAGATAAGGGCAGAGCTGCCGGCCTATCCGAACTGCATCATCATCGGTAAAAAATAATCAAATCTTCTAGAAATAAAAACTGTCAACCTGCAGTTCGGAAAGCTTCTGCGAAGCCATCCAAGCTGCATCGTAGGTAAAAAAGATAATCGTAACCTTCTAGAAAACAAACTGATGACGCAGTTTGGAAAAGCTTCTATATCTAATGCTGACTAGTAACAAAAACTACGACTTTCGAAACGGCGAACGGATGCCCGATAAACGAACTACCACGGCTTTAATTTCAAACCCGATAACAATTTTACGACGCCTGGCAAAGCGAAAGAAAATGAACCACATATCCCGAAAATTAATAATACTGCGTCATTACAAACTTTTAACATTGATCTTCCCAACCTGCAGTAGGAGTAGGCTTGACCAAGGTGAGGTTAACCACTGCTACCAATACACGAGTAATAAACATAATTTGTTTTGCCTTCAACCTCATTTACGTTTGTACAGAAAGGTGCTCATAGTTCCATGATAACAATTTTAGTGCACTTCCAACAGATTTTAAGAATATGTTGCTTGTTGGCGGTAGTTAATTTAAACATAAAATATTCCTTAGCCCACATAGCCCACATGCATTCTATAATATGGAAGAGTACTATATATCTTTATGATATAAGTTGTATTTTGTGTGCCCATTTAATTTTGGTTATGCAGAATAATGTTTACTAGGTTGATATAATTTTTATGCTTTGTCCATAATGCATTATACTATACTATATTTTTGTTTCGCATGTTTTGAGCTCGTATTTTTTTGTCAGCATGTTTATGTTGTATTTGAAATGTTAACCCTATATGACTGTTTCTGTATGGAATATGTTATTAATGTTGAGAATTAATTTGACAAACTCTATATCCAGAGTGTCTGTAGACTTGTAAATGGGGTCTAGACAGATCGCAAATGTAAACAAACAAACAAGGAGTCACTTGGAGCCACGTTTCGTTAAGTACCACGATGGTTGAAAATACTAGAGGAACTTTTCAGACGTACTGTCAAACACTGCATATATGTACCTTAAGCTTTATCGCATTTAACTAAACTCTTTTGAAACGTAGGCAGGACTTAACGTCTCATCAACAGCGAGGTCATTAGAGACAGAGCAAGTTGCTTAGAGACGCGGAAACCGGGAGGGAATCAGCCATGGCATGTAGTAAGGAACCACCACAGCATTCGCCTGGAGTGATTTCGCGAAACTATGTAAGATCGAAATCAGTATGGTCGGACCAGATGCGATGTCCAAAGTTTACCACTCTTGAAATATTTACTTTTTTTTTTCTTCCCACACATTGTTCATTCCTTACAGTTGCGTAGCCAGAAATTTCTCAACAGGAAATCGTAATGACAGAAGGGAACGGAGGGAGGTTACACCGGCGTTGTCTGTGCTAACGCACGTGTTAATACGAAAAATACTACGTGACAAATTACAACATAAAAAAGTTGACCATATTTTACAGCATAGTTATAACTTGAATACTAAATAATGACAATATTTGGGGGTAAAAGGAAGGTGTTACAACCCCTCTATTTCTCCTTAGCTACGCCCCTGTATCCACACACAAACTTTACATTAACATGGATGTAATAGTTAGATGCCAAGAGTCGGTCAACTAACACTCTAAAATATTTTGAAGAAGAAAAAAAAAAACGTTACCATGACGTCAATTCTTAATCTAAAGTGCAAAAAATCACAAGAAGTAATATTTAGTGGCCCCAATTTACATACTATGCTTTAAAGAAGACATTACGACATGACTACTTTTCATAGACCTCTTCCATTTTTACTGTATACGTTGGTTACCAGTCAATGTTTGTGTTACATCATATATATTTATACCATGGAAATTTTTGAAACGTTAATTTAAAAATCATTCACTTACCATGAGCCAACCATAAAGAGCATCGGCAAATATCCAACCCCTGTAGTGTAGCGTACTGGGATGCCGGATTATATTAATATAATGCAGGGGGCCTCATGTTCGGGCCTCTTAGTACCTAAAAAAGTATAACGTGCGTACCATTTTTTTGTGTACAAAGAATTTATATCAAATACGTTCTGATATTTTGTAGTCAGTATATCAATTCATCTCGTTAAAATTTTAAGTACACACTTAAATATGCATTTATACACATTAAAAAACAAATTACATATATCAACAATCTATTATCTATTAATTTGAAAAACGCGAGTAGAATGAAATAGCCGAGTCGTGGACAAGGGGATGGGGGATCGGAGCATCGGAGCTGTTCAAGCTCTGTCATTCCGGTCCCCCGGAAGCCATATTTCCCACCATATTATATGTTGGTGACCTTGACCCTGACCTTTGACAATGGTAACATTTGACCTTGAAATCCCAAAAAATTCCCAAAAAATAAAACAAAAAATTATTAAAACCAAAACATTATTAAAAAATTTATAAAAATTATTTATAAATGCATTACTAAAATTATTTAAATATATAACTACTAAAATGTAATATTAATATATGAATACATTTATTATTAAAAGGTTTATTTAAAAACTTAAATTTCCGGAGGTTTCCACCAGCACCATGTCCAGCAGACCACTGACCCCCTCCACTCGCCCTTCCAATATATTTTATTGCCTACTTGCCCCACCCCCACCACAAATTACTCACTTTCGTTTGACCAATTAGTCGGCAGACCTCCACCAATTACTCACATTCGTTCGAAACCCCTCTTCCCACACACCTCAAAATCCCCACACCTTTTCCCATTCTGTAGAATGCAGCCATATTAGAAATTCAGCCATCTTGGTGGTTTTTTCGTTTGTCATTTGTTTACATTTACACCACCTATGTGGCACCATTTCGTTGATTTAGTCACCAGGCAACCTGCCTATTTGGCCACCAGGTGGCAGCCATATTTGTTTATGTTTTTAAACAACAGGTGGTGCTGTCAGTGCCCTCTATATTGGATTCTATTTTCAACACATAGGGGTTGATTTGTCGATTTCATCACCAGAGGAGCTGACGGCACTCATATTTATATACATAGGAATATCTGTTACTTTTAATTCTATTTAATGAAACTATTGTTCCAATCAGCAGTAGGTGCATATACATACATGCATAATTTATGAAATCGATATTTTTGTATTAAAAACTTTAAGACCTATTATAAAAAAAGGAATTTTAAATTTAAATGCTAATTAAAGTACCATTGAAATTGAGTTTTTATTGTTACCCTTCACCCCATCACTATATTATTACCAAATATTCAACCTTGTTTAATCCCTTACCACTACCGCTCTTGTTTTCAGCCTTGTCCACCAGAGCAGGCTGGTGTGGGGAAAGTATATAATGGGAGCAATGTCGACACTCGGCACAGTTTCTCGTCTGCTGCCTCACCCCTCGACTTTTAGAATTTTTACTGGTAAGTTCAGATATTTAATTCCATCGGGTTGCAGAATATTATGAAGCATGCATGTAATACGCATATATTTTCCAACGAAATTAAAATTCTGCTCAAATTTGGAGTATCGGTTCGGGCCAACTAGTCTCTGGAAGAATACGTAACCTCATAAAATACGGTACTAGTACTTTTTTTTTTAATTTTTAATATTTACCACCGATCTAATTTGCAAAGGCATTACCTCAGTACCTGTGCCACTGCTGTAACACTTTGTATGAATTCATCAAATGTGTTCGAAGAAAAGAAAAGTATGGATGTTCTAATAATGCATATCGAGTGGCATATAAGTGTGGAAACTGTGGCATGGCCTTTGGTAGGCGCGATAACTTACAGATGCACGCAAAAACCTGCGTAGCTGCAGGACCTTCGCCTGCCAAAATCCGTCGTGTACAGTCTTCTTCACCGCAGCATAAGAGTGTATTTCCCACAAAACCAAGGGTTCAGGATGAGAATCCACCATTGTGCCAATGACCATCACACCCAAGAATCGTGGCAGGGTCTCGGTCGGATAATGACAATGATTTCGTGGAGGCCCAAACTGCATTCGATCACAGTCTAAATAAAGACTAATGCCTCCACAACGAGAACGGGTATTCGAAGGATATTTGCACAGGTTTAAGTCGAATGGGGGAAAACATCGCTGTTGGCTCTCTACATAAATACTCATACTGGAAATATGCATCAAAAGAAAGAGGTAAATATTAACAAAACATCATTTACCGAGTGCCTCATCCCCTCTAACCAAAATGCTTGCCCCTCTCAGCAAATCGTTTGATTAAAATTCATGTTAGAAAAAATCACGAGCAGTGTATGAATGCATTATACAACCCAGACCCTGCCACGATTCTTGGGCGTGATGGACGCTGGCACAATGGTGGATGCTCATCCTGAACCTTTGGTTTTATGGGAAATACCCCCGTACGATGTGGTGAAGAAGACTGTACACGACGGATTTTGGCAGGCGAAGGTCCTGCAGCTACGCTGGTTTTTGCATGCATCTGTAAGTTGTCGCTCCTACCAAAGGCCATGCCACAGTTTCCATACTTATATGCCACCTGATATGCATTATTCGAACATCCATACTTTTCGTGTCTTCGAACACATTTGGTGAATGCATACGAAGTGTTACAGTAGCAGCACGGGTATTGAGGTAATGCTTTTGCATTTTACATCGGTGGAAAATAAACAAATTAAAAAAAACAAGTATTAGTACCGTATTTTATGAGGTTACATATTATTCCAGAGACTAGCTGGCCCGAACTGATACTCTAAATTTGAGAAGAATTTTAATTTCGCTGGATAATATATACGTATAATGTGCATGCTTCATAATATCCTGCAACCCGATGTAATTAAATATTTAAACTTACTAGACAGAATGCTAAAAGTCGAGGGACGAGATAGCGATCTGTTACCACTGGCAGCAGACGAGACTCTGTGCTGAGTGTTTACATTGTTCCCATTATATGCTTTCCCTAAACCAGCATGCTCTGGTGGACAAGGCTGAAAACAAGAGCGGTAGAGGTAAGGGATTAAGAGAGGATGAATAATTGGTCGGATATAGTGATGGGGTGAGGGGTAACAATAAAAACTCAATTTCAATGGTTCTTCAATTAGCATTAAAATTACTTTTTTTATAATCGGTATTAACGTTTTTAATACAAAAATATCGATTTAATAAATTACACATGTATGTATAGGCACCTACTGCTGATTGGAAAAATAGTTTAATTTAATAGGATGAAAAATTACAGATATTCCTATGGAAATAATATTAGTGCCATCAGCTCACCTGGTGATGAAATCAAGAAATCAACACCACCTATGTGTTGAAAATAGAATCCAATATAGAGGGCACTGGCAGCACAACCTGTAGTTTAAAAACATAAAAAAGTATGGCCGCCACCTGGTCGGCAAATGCAGGTCGCCTGGTGACGAAATCGGTAAAATGGCGCCACCTAGGTGATGTAAATGTAAACAAATGACAAACGAAAAAACCACCAAGATGGCTGCATTCTACAGAATGAGCAAAGGCGAGGGAATTTTGGGGTGTGTTGTGAAGAGGGGTGTTCGAACGAATATGAGTAATTGGTGGTCTGCCGACTATTTGGAAGAACATAGGTTAGTAGTTGGTGGTAGGGGTGGGGTAATTGGGCAATAAAATATATTGGAAGGGGGAGTGGAGGGGGTCAATCGTCTGCTCGATGTGGTGTTGTGGGGGACCTCCGGAAATGTAAGTTTTTTAAGTAATTTTTTAAATAAAAATTTAAATAGTTTTTGTAATATATTTTAATAATAATATTTAAAAAAAACGTTTTAATAATTTTTATAAATTTTTAATATTTTTTGGGGAATTTTTTGGGGTTTTCTGGTTTTTCAAGGTTAAAAGTCACTAGAGTCAAGGTCAAAAGTCACCAGAGTCAAGGTAAAAGTCACTGGAGTCAGGGTCAAATTTCAAGGTCACATACATCCAATATGACTGACAAGATAGCCACTGGGGACCGGAATGACGGAGCATGAACAGCTCCGACGCTCCCATCCCACATCTTCTTGCCCATGACTTGGCTATTTCATTCTACTACTACGCATTTGGAAATAATGTTTTCAGACATAGTGGAACTCACGCGAAAATATTGTATGACTAGTTGAAAACACATTCCTTCACATCGAGTCTCGTAATTCAAGGACACTCTCCTGCAGCTTTGATGACTTTCCGCAAATCATACATTTAGTATCGGATCAACCTAATTATTGGCGTAGCGCAAAATTTTGACTGTGACAAAGTGGTATCATAGAATATTAAAATGCATTATCAGGTTATTTGCATGTTACGTCTGCAAGGCCTTCACCGATATTACGATATCAGGAGACCGACAATATCGTCACAGGCAACAGACAACGACAAAGGTGCCGTAAACGCCTTCTTTATCGTATTGAGACGCAAGTTGATACCTTCGTCATCTTCCTGTAGGCCGACATCCTGCGCACCTGAAAAGTACAAAGTAAGGTTAGTATGTGCGGGTTGTCCTCATAACCCCCCACTCCTTACTCGCAACATATCCAGCTGTTACTCCGACTGAACGCCAATGTGGAAGGGCGTCTCGCTTAGTATCAGGAAAAGCACGAAGAACAGAGAGGGGAAATTATCTGCTGAGGGTGCTCTGCGCAACACATGTGGGCCTATGTGGAAAAACTGTATAAAATGCTTGCGCATTTAAAATGTAGCTATATATATTCTTATTCATTAATTCATTTATTTTCTAGGGAACGTCAGCGGTTTCGGTGTATTATGACACTACGCCAGTGAACCTCTTTCTGATTGACCAAGTGAAGGAAGGAAATACCCTTCCACAATAATTAGCTGTCAATGACCAAAATACAGCAAGGGAACTATAGCGCGCGAGCAAATGTATTTTGCGTAAATCAGGTGTCCCTGTACAGTTTTACAGGTCATGTAGGCGTACACTTCATGTTCTGTTTTTTACATCCAACATGATGTGCAGTATTAACACTGCTGTGCATTTTTAAACAGCACATTCCAACCAGGATAAAGAAATGTTAACGCGTGTTGTTTGGATTGTGATAGAAACTTTCTGGCGAAACCCGCAGTATCGCATAACAGTGGAAGGTGCCGAGGATGGTGGAGTCTCTATTGTCATCGTAGCCTTAATGCAGAAAAACAGAAGAGCGCAGAGGAAAATGGGATTAGAAGATCTGAACATAGGGTACCAGATATTTTACGTGAGTATATCAGTGTCAACTTGGGAATAAGATGCAGAAAACATAATTTTAAGCAACGTGTTAGAATGTAGAGTACATAAATTCACAACAGAAATATTTCTAAGAGAAGGAGTTAGCAAATATGTTGTTTAAAATGCAACTTTTATAAAAAGATTTGCCTTTAATTTGAAAGGAGAACATTTTAGAAAGGTTTTTGCTTGGGAATGCAGCACTAAGTACGTGTCCATTTGTAACTAATGTTTATAGACTTTACGGTTATACTACTATAATCTATAAGTCCGTAAACTGGCGCCTCGAGTTTACGCAATAACGCAACACGGCGTTCACTTAAAAAGATGCACATTGTCCCTCAAAATATTCAAAGTTGGCCACTATGTACACCTGCGAACGTTGGAATAACTGTTAAAAACACTTTTGAAAGACATTGGTAGGAAGACCCTGTACTTCTATTGTGGTAGTGACTCCTCGGCCAAATTAAATATAGGCCTACATACAAGTTCTGCTTTCAAGCCAGGAAAGAGAGAGAAATAGCACGTGTGAGATCAGGTGATTATGGAGAGTGTGATAATACGATGACCTGTTGCCTTGCAATTTCCTCTTGGACAAGCACAGAGCGATGTGCAGGAGCGCATTCGTGTAGCAACAGCCAGTTTCTCCTATGCCACAGCTCAAGACGCTTGCAACGAATTGCATATGCATCAACAGTTAAAACACCAACTTACCTTTTGATCTCATTTAGAGATTTTTTCCGTCGTAGTGGGGGTTGTTTTCAAGTTGCAGCTTGTTGCTTCACTTGTGGATTGTGCAGAAAAAAACCATATTTCATATCCTGTTATGATCCGGTTGAGAAACACCCCATCGTCGCCAAAACTACTGATCAGGTTATCGCAAATGGTCATGAGATCATCATGGTGGTCTTGCTTCAGGATGCGCGGTGCATTGCGCTGTGTAACAAGCAACATTTTCAGGTCATCCAGCAGAAATTTTTGGCACGTTTCATGGCTAATCCCTGCTGCTGCGATATCGTCTACCATTAGGGTGCGGTTAGCACGCACCAAAGTTGAAATTTTTTCAATTTTGCGGTCATTTCGGCTTGTAAGTGACCGAGTATGCTCATCATTCTCCAGAATGACTCCCCCTGCGCACATCGCTGGTGCCACTTAAACACAGCACAGTGGCCCATAGCGAGGTCACCGTACATGGTTTTCATCATATAAAACGTTTCACTGGAGGATTTGCCTAACTTTTGGCAGGATTTGTTGATTATTGCCCGTTGCTCAAACAGCGACATTCCCGTGTCTGCCGCTCGCATTCAACTACACTTCACAACTGAGGCCGTCCTTCCGCTTACACTGTACTGTACGCACGCAACTGCTCTTGGATCACAGCGACACTAAGCGGCCAGTCCACGAACTTACTGACCGTAGCCGTGGTGCATGACTGTCTGCATGTGGGGCGCCAGTCCACTAACTTATTGCATGTACTACGAAAATGGACTGTACGAGTTAACAAACAATCCAACTATCAGTATACAAGTCCATAAAGTGGCATACGTTAACGAGTAGAAACCTCCAGGGGTTATACTATTTTATTTACGAGAACTAATCTTGATGAAAACGAGTTACACGTCTACCATTAAAAACAACCTTACGCAAAAGTTTACACACATTTTAAAATGTAATTCAGCTGAACTGCATCACCACAAAAAGGGAGGGGGTCTTTAATTAAGTAATTGATTAAAGAACATTTGGCAGAGTGAATTTTAACACAATATTTTGAAGTGACAAAAATACTGTGGAACTTAAAAGGCTCTCACAGACTCAAAGCTCATTAACTGAAATTTTAAGACGTTATTCTCATATCGAAAACTAATATTGGTGATTTTATAACTGCTTAGAGCAACGAACATCAGGCAATATTCACATACCAATGACGCTGTGTACAAATATAAAATCTGCATTTAAACATTTTTTTTAATACGTTTTCGCACAAGCGTCACATACGTATTGTTCACGGTGTCTTCCACACACCCGGCTACTTTCTGCTCAATTGAAATTCAGGATGGCGTAACGAAATAAGTAGTAAGAGTGAGTGTTGGCTCGCAGCTCGAGAAGCCGTCGTCGAAGCCGGAGCTGCTGGGGAAGGACTTCTTCAAGAAGAACCAAGCCGTCGCCATGACTCCCAACTTCTCAAACGTCCGAGAAGTGACGTGCCGCTTCAAGCTGCGCGCAGGCGTCTACTGCATCGTGCCGTCCACCTTCGAGCCGGACCAGGAGGGAGAGTTCCTGGTTAGGGTGTTCTCCGAGTGCAGCAACACCATGGAGTGAGTGTAGTCTGTCGGCACGCAGTTGTGGTCACTACGCAGGGGTGCAAGGCAGTATGGCTGCCACACTGAGAGAAACATACACTACAGGCACTAAAGTCAGCCTTTAAAATCTACCTACATGTACTTAGTACAACACATATTATTTTACAAGTAAGTTAGACTGGTCGGTTCATTTACTGTATACATGATAAAGTATCAGAATCAGGATATAAAGTCATCGTTTATTTGCAGCGTATAAGCATTTGGTTAGCTGGAACAGTGTTTATTATTACGCTACAGAATTTGTGCCGGAAACAAAATCAGCATGGTGAAGAAACGTAATTTATTTGGTTGGCTGTAGGTCAATAGAATCATTTGATTATCTACTTTCAAATTTACAGTTAGAGAGTTTGTTAGTAATATTTGTGACAATTTTAATAATAACAGTGCTGGATAGTGTATTTATTAATGCCAAATAATGTTATAAACGATCCCAATGAAACAAGTTCAACAGGAAACAAAAATCAAAGCTTTAGATCTCGAGGCCATATTTTTACGTACATGTCCTCTATTTGCACAATATTTATTTGAAAACATTCTTGATTTGTTGGAAGTCATTTTACCGGAGGTCGCTAAGGCGTAGCGTTCCAGGCGCCGACTTTATGAGTTAGAATTTCGGTGTTCCTTTCTTTTTTGTTATAATAACTGAAACTGTAATAGCCATACAAATCTTTTAATGCACGATCCAAGCCTTGCATGTGTGGGGGCAACCAAATAAGAACAAAATAATTTGGTTTCAGCAAGAAAATATTTTATTGCCTTTATACAAACAATTAATTTGGTTGCGCCAAACATACTTTATTTCATACAGTTAAACCTTTTANATATTTTATTGCCTTTATACAAACAATTAATTTGGTTGCGCCAAACATACTTTATTTCATACAGTTAAACCTTTTACCCAGCTATCTACTGTTTCCCCCGCTCTTGCATTCAGACGCTGTTCCATACTCACTTCGCTTCACCCTCGTCGGTTCTCAAGACCTCGATGTTAAGAGAAGCCTGAACCTCTGCACTTTAACGTTATAGGGCATTGTTGCAAAGAACTGATTGCATTAATATTCTGCCAAAGTTATATTATCGTAAGTACTAAAGTCACTCCTTTTGCAGATGTTAAGGGGATTTTGGCAAGTTAATACTAATGATNCCCCAGCTATCTACTGTTTCCCCCGCTCTTGCATTCAGGCGCTGTTCCATACTCACTTCGCTTCACCCTCGTCGGTTCTCAAGACCTCGATGTTAAGAGACGCCTGAACCTCTGCACTTTAACGTTATAGGGCATTGTTGCAAAGAACTGATTGTATTAATATTCTGCCAAAGTTATATTATCGTAAGTACTAAAGTCACTCCTTTTGCAGATGTTAAGGGGATTTTGGCAAGTTAATACTAATGATTTACACTTGCTGAGATAACTAACAGTTACCGCTGAATTCTAAAATGGCAATGAAATTCCCGTATCTCACCAAACTTTAAGATATGGTAACCCCTCCCCCCCCCTGGTCTTAAGAAATAATTTTTCCTTTGAGTGTATGATACACTTCTATTTAAAACACGCCCCCAACTACGTGCAGATAAAAAGTTTCCCGGAAACACTGTGTGTCATACATTTGAAATAGCTGTGCTATAGCCAGCGGCCTAGAAGATGGCTTATCTTATCGCCGGAGAGAGAGAGAGAGAGAGAGAGAGAGAGACTAGCAAGACGCATGATTACGATTTGTTATCAATTTGCCATCTGGAATTCTTATTGCCAAATGAAGGCCATTAACGGACATTATATAATATATAATGTACGTTAATGACCGTAATTTGGCACAGGTTCTGTTTTGTAGCAATCCTCTACAAATCCTACTACAATAATAACAAAAAACGTCTTTGGTATGAATACCTACAGGAAGAGTGGCGAATATTGCATTGGCTGGCATTTTTCTTTGGTTTACTGTCATTTCCATCGCCCTTTTTCCTTCGCTCTCGATGGATGGTTTATCGACTGTTTCATATATGTATAATTAATTATTTAACCATGTGTTAATTGTTCACTTCAAAGAAAGATGTTAAAAGGAAACGTCCCAAGAATAATATAATTCGTACTTGTTTTTGTAGAGATCGGCCAATTTAATGTTTTCACGCTGACAGAAAAAAAATACCTCCAAATGGGACAGCATAAAAATATTTGGTACTCGTTTAAGATGTTTCAGTTACGGAATCAACACCTGGCCCAGCAGTTTCTTTCTAGCAAGTAAATTCTCTTCAGGGTATTTTTGTTTTACAAATTTTGGGGTACAGATAGTGGCATCGCCAAAAAGTTTTTACTAAGCCTCAACTTCATATCTGACTCGTTATAAAGTGTTAATCTCAGTAGTATACTTCTGTTACTTCTGAGGCAATGTATTTTAAATAAGTCAGGAAAGATCCGGGAGTTGACTGATTCGGGTCGATTCGACAGTGCTCGGGTGTTGAGACAGGTGGCTGATAGCGAGTCTTCACAAAGAAGGGATGGGGGGTGGTTTGCTCAGGATTTTTCAAATCATGTAATGAAGAATAGAACTTCACATTCTATTGAGTAATTTACCAGCCAAGGACAGCCACCAGATAGTTCGGGGAAAATGTCCTACGTATTCTGCGAAGAGAGTTTCCTCTTTAAAGTTACGTTATTTGAGTATTCTAACGCTATTTCAGCAATGAAGATTTTGTTGTCCTTTATCAGTTTGTTCTGTGACTTCGATCTAACTACTGTGACGGGTTTCACACCTCAAACATTCGCCAAAGTTCACCTCGCCATGGAATGCTGTTTCTACATGAGGGCGTGGACAATGGCTTACCTTTGATGCGATGGAGCCCGTTAAACTGACCATCTCGCTGCTGTTGTATGCATGAGTGCTGGACGGAAAATTGCGCGTGGTGCGCTAGTGTACTGCTTCGAAGCTTCGCCTTCTGCCCCTTCCTTGCACGTCTCCATGACAGCGCGATGCTGGCCAACCATGATGTCACCAGGGGGCGTTTCTGCTCCATTAACGTCGGAAATTGTTGGGGAAGACGACAATAGATTTGTATATAAGGCTCGTGTTCTCCCCTGATCGAGTAGATAGGCCAGGAACTTTATTATGGAAGGAAATGCTGTTCCTCTGTTTTATTTGGGTAACTAATAAAATATATGTTATCTCCAATTTTAATTATTTTGTACAAAAATGAAAAACATATATATTAATTAATACATATTTATGGGGGATTTAAAGTCATGGGATTTTAGTAAATATTTAAATCCTTTTTTGTAATCCAACATTGGGAATTGATATTTTTGTATTTCAAGAAAGGAGACAATATATCAGAATTTTATTACTACTATATTTTTTTGGGGCAAACCAAAATTAAGCTTTATGATACCCTTTGCTGACACACTAACGGGGGGTCTCTATTCCTTGAAAAACTAACATCTTCCTGAGGAAACAGAGACGGAGTCCTATTTGCATGTGTCAACTGAAACCGTCATGCTATATTAAAATTTTTCTTTCTTTATTTCATTTCCTAGCACTTGGCATTATGCTTGTCTACTGTTAGGCATATACCTAGGCATGTTAGCATCCTTCATGGTAATTATTACACTTTTGTGCAAGCTCTAGAAAAGAAAATATGAGACTTAAATGCTGGAATAATACTGTACCATGCAAATTAAATCATTTTAAAAGGGAAATTAAATCGCAGAACGTGTTACTACCATTGCCCCGAACCATATGAAGGATCTGGCTGGTCGTTAGAGCACTCGGTCGAACGTTAATAGGTTCTCCTAGGCAAGTGACTTGTGGGAACAGTTGAGCAGAAGCAGAGTGACTTCCAATGGGCCACTGCAGCCGACTGTACAACATTCAGAACTCATTAAAAGTAGTATACATTACAAAAAAAAAAAGGCAGAATAGGATTGTTTATGTTGCATTTGAAAGAATAATGCATATACACAAGTGGAAATGCATTTAAGAACACCTCGTAGGAATACACGTATCTGCCCCAAAGTTGGTACGCAAGAAGGAGGTGGTATGTGGTATGAGGGGCTGATCGAAACATAAAGTCCATGGGATATCCCGAACATTAAATATAACACATACAGCAGACAAGTTAATAAGGAGTGTAACCACCCCGAACGGCCACACATGCAGCAA
The DNA here is from genome assembly GCA_002778355.1 of Clitarchus hookeri. Lineage (NCBI taxonomy): Eukaryota > Metazoa > Arthropoda > Insecta > Phasmatodea > Phasmatidae > Clitarchus > Clitarchus hookeri. The sequence goes on from NQII01000228.1 coordinate 913,383, forward strand.
TTCTTGCATGCAACCTGTTGTATAAATGCTGAATACTTATGTGGGATACGATATCGCAGACTCGCTGTACTTCTTGGTGTAGCTGGGCGATGGGCGTTGCCGGAGCTTGGGCTGGATGTCGGGGGCCGCCCCATCGTGTCCCACACATGCTCGATGGGGCTAAGGTTCGGAGATCTTGCGGGTCATGGTAACATGCGTACACCATGTAGACCACACTGTGTTGCCATAGCGACATGGCGATGCGCGATATCGCTCTGGGAGATTGGTTCCTGCAGCGTGCCGAGACATGGTCGGAGGACCGGATTGACCTTTGCATTCGTCATGCTCCCCTGAATGAATACTAAATGCGATCGGAGTGTGTAGTTTATTACCCCCATATACCATAATATCAGGTGTGAGTTTCGTATGGCGAGTGCGAATACAGGAGGGATTGTTCTGCTCACCCGCACGTCTAAGAACGCGAACACGTTCATCACCTTGGCCAAGGCAGAAACAAATCTCATCGCTGAATACCATTGTTCGCCAATCGCCTCCCCAACACACACTCTTCCAGCACCACCGGATACGTTCACGACGATGAGTAGGTATCAGTTTTAAACGTGCCAGAGGAAACACGAGAACCTTAACCTACCTCCAACAATCGATTGTTTATTGTTCATTCACATGCATGGGAATGTGTGTAATGGGGAGGGGGTGAAGAGGGGTACGATGGTTCTGATTGCACGTGCGATTGCTGTTGTCAGTCAGGGCGGCTCGAACGATCCTTCTGTCCAGGCGCTCATCACTGGTAGACCCATCTTCTACACCACCGATGGACCACTGAAACGTCACACCCCAAATGAGTGTCTGTACTGCGGAACGTGAAGCCACCTTCTTGAAGTCTCACTATGCAGCCACGCTCAAAGTCACGTAACGGTTCAATGTGTGCTCGCCATTGTCTTCCAGGCATTGCAGACACACTCTGTGATATGCACGCAATGGAATCGCACAACCAAGTGCACTCGTGTTGTCAGACGAGCTGCGATGAGACACTTGGTCTACTGGCTGCAGACCGGTGCAGGCGAGAGGCGCTCTTCCACTTACGATCAGAGTGCCATCTATACATAGATAGTTTGTGTTGTATAACCCGCTTGGATTCGACGATGTATACTAGGTGTTCTTCAATGCATTTGCACTTGTGTATTTTGTAACACTTTAAAATATTTTTCAAGAATTTACTTATTTGAGTTTTAAAAAAACAGTTAATAAAAGCATATTTTTAATCAAAGTTTAAGCGAATTTGCATTCTGAATGCTTTATAATGCACATTTTGCCTACATAAATCATGTAACCCTCATTTTGTTCATCAATCAAGACCATAATAATAACTGCTCTGGTTGCATATGATAAGAAAAAAAAAATAATGTTAACAAATATTTTCAATAATTTCTTTTATGTACATCCATTTCAGCTACGAAAGCGATATTTTTGTAATTAAAATGTAACTACATAAAATAAATATTATTAAAAAATATTTGCAAAAGTTATTACTAATATTTTATTTTATACCACTAGATCACATTATGGTGGTCCGGTTTGATTTTATTTTTTTGCAAAACGTGCTTTCTGGAGCATTCATGATGGAAGAAGATTGCTTAAATTTGGATTAAAAGTGAACTATTATTTATGGATTTTTAAACAAGTAAATTCTAGCAAAATATTTTAGTATTAAAGAATATGTACATTCTTTTTTTCATATGCCACATGAATGATACTTTGTTGACAATTTTGGTAGTTTGTGTACTATTTTATTAATGAATTTTGCATGTTGTGTGCAGTGCTCCATTGAAAGTCACTTTACTTCTGCCATATGTCTCACGGCCAGACATCTGCCGAAACGCCCTCGAACACTGCCGAGTCAACCTGGAGCAGACGACTATCTTATCCTCTGTCCCACTTAATACACATTGCTCCAGAAGGAGCAGAGCAGAAGTAGGCCTACATTATATTTTTTTATGTTCGCGTTTTACACAATTAGCATTTAACTAGTCTGTAGTTTCAGAAGAAGAACCTACCTCAATTTCGTTTATTAACATGGCTCAACAAACTGCGTTACAGCAAACAGTTCATAACGTATCAACGGACAGTTGTGCCAAATGTTAAATATTTGTAAATGAGAAGTTACGAATTGATATTGATTTTTTCTACAAACATTTGATGTAATCGCTTTTCCACTCGACCAGACGTGTTGTAAATTCTTCCATTGATTTTGCGGTTATGGAGAAAATCCGATTCTTAAAAGCAGTGATTGTGACCCGAATTTATTTACGAAATAATTTTCGATCGTTCTCTACTTTATGCGATCTTTTACTGTCAAGTTACCTTTCGGTGTTGTTTCCAGTCAGCCTGTGTACAATAATTAGATATTAAAAAACCAAAATCAAAACGCAACTAGAGCGGGGCTTGCAAGCTGATGTAAGAATATAGTTTGATGAGGCGGCCAGCCAGTTGAGTGATCAAGTCCCATCCACCAAGGCAACACGTATCTGACAACATTTGCCAAAATTGGGGAAACGATGGCAGAAATTTGAAAAATTCGCTTTGTTCGTAAATTATGTTAACTGGAAGAAGGTAGTCTAAATAGTCAGACCGTTGATAATTCGGCCTAACTAAATCGCTTCGTTAGTAAGAAGAACGACAAAATAAAACTGGCTTCCAACTTCCACTGAACGAAAAATGAAAGAAAATGTCTTGCTGTAAAAAATCTTGCGTGACTTTTATCGCCTGGCATTTTAAACTCGACGTTATTTTTGACATGTTCATACACAGTAAAATGCAAATAACTGAATTATATCTTATGTAAATGTGCTTTGTTTTCAGAGAAAATGACGTCACCATCGACGTGTCCTCTGTGGATACAAGGGTAAGTGTGTTTTTATTGTGAACTCTATGACGCTAGAAGCTGTGGACCTATTAACCGGCTGACTAAATTACTGCTTTCTTATTCAGGTGAAGAAGCCAGAGCTCAATAGCGCACAGAAGGAGTATTTCCGCCAGCTAGCTGGAAATGACATGGAAGTGTGTTGGGAAGAACTGAAGGAGATTCTAGACGTTCTGACAAAGACCGGTAACACACGATTAATTTTATAACTTCTTTTTTTCGTCAAGCAACTGGTCATAAAAATTTAGCTAACGGGCGAAATTTTCTTGCGCTGCAATGGTACGCATATGACAGATGGAAATGTGACTCCTGTCTAAACACAGAACGTTGTATAAATTGCAGTTCAAATGTAACAATGCGTAAATCTAGGCTAGTGACAAAAATATAGCATGTAACATAAGTTCCTCCTAAATATCTAAATTCGTTTCTTTACACCCAGGAAATAAAAAAACCTATGGATACATGTGCATTTAAATGCGTCTTTTAGATACTAAGTGTTCTCGAGAGGAAGAAGAAAGGAAGGCAAAATTTGGATGTTTGATCAAAACTGAATGAAAGCTTTTACACCACGGCATGGAAAGACGTTTGTGAACGTATACTGGGAGTTATCTTTCTTTGAAAAAAAACTGATAAAACTGTGGGAAACACTAATGACCAAAGATTAAACGAAAAAGTAAAACATTTTAATATAGTGCATTCGAATTTTTTTTTTCGTATTATTCTGGAACAACACGCCTTTCCTCAAACTGTAGTCAATCTGGGCAGAATTTACTTCTCCCTTCCTCCCCCTACATCTTTTTACCACAGTTATGGATTACTTTGTTTTTCGTAAGATAACGAATTCAGTTCCGACTCCAGTGGTCACCTTTTTAATACTCACAGTATATTGGCCGCAAATAGTCTCTTATGTAAGAGTCTCGGAGGCATACTGCATAATATTTATATTACAAAAACGTTAGGAGACGAACTATATAACGAAAGACAATTTGCCACTTCAATGTCTGACCATATATGTTGAGTGATTTCTGAATTTTTTTAGGAATGGTCTGTGGTTAGTACTCACGTATTTAACGATGATGTGCACCATACTTATTGATTGCTTAACGCACTGAAATCACAAGGTGCAGGTTCCAGGATAAATATTCGGCAAGAATGGCAAAAATATGTTCGGAAGTATGAAGGTGTCTTAATTATTTAGTCCATTCTCACTCAGTAATATTCGTCACTGCGTGGAAGACACTAGAAAAAATTTAAGTTTTCTTGGATAACATTTTTTTGTCCGTTTTCAACAGCTTAGAAAATGCAGTAGTTTAATTCAACTTAAAATTTCTTAGAAATAAACTAATAATATCAACATTAAACATTATTCATGCAAAACTTAATTTTTTAAAATTTCTCATGTTTCAGACAGTAGCACCAATGGCTATTCAAGGGAGGTATGCCGAAGCCTCGTGGCAATCATGGATGTTGATCATTCAGGGAAGCTGAGCTTCGAAGAGTTTAATGTTCTGTGGACAGACGTTGGCTACTGGAGTGTGAGTACGTTTCCATCATGTAAATAACGGTTTTAATTAATATAACTGTGTTAGTATTACATGTTTCTCAATAAGTATCTCCTACGTCGTTGTCCTAGTTTTCTTCTGCTGGTGGCACACGGAGGGTGCGGCACTCCGCTGACGCATCACGGCTTACTTACCTTGTGACAAAATTATATATCGCGATTACCCAATTGCCACAACGCTAAGTTGTCATGCTCATGTGCAAAGGACGCCGAACAGGCGATATTCTGAGTACACGATAAAGCAAAAATCAGAATTGACGTTTACCGAGTTGGTACTCAGCGTATACTTTAGAACAGACTATTAATCAGAAATGTTTTGTATGAATGTGTGACGTGAAACTTCTGATTTAAGTATGTTTTGAATACGGCACCTTACGAGACTTGAACTTCCTGAGTGCGCTCACAGCAAGCCTGGCCACCGATGTAGCGCGATAACTTCACCATACTATACTCATGTAAACGTTTGTCGTCGTTAACACTGATTTACTGTGCCTCACGCCCATAGGAGCCAAGTTTGAATCCTCTCTACGAATTGTATTATAGTGACATTTGTGTGAATAGCTATATTATTATGATAGATGAATTTCGTATCTATAAATAAAAGGGTTCGTTAAAATTTAAGCCATTATCATACAACAGACCGTCTACTTAGCTATAAGGCTATTAGCTATAAGGCGTATTACATGAAATCCATGTTGCAGGATGTCGTAGATCTCTTAGTCCATACAGATACTTTAGAAAAATGCTTTGCCAGCATGTTATGAACCTTTCTTGTATGAGTGCATGGACCTATATCTCAAAAGTACACGCATCTGGGATTTGCGTTACAAAATTGTAAAAGATGACAGCATTTAAAATTACAATTTTCCAAATGTATTCACTTTCATTAGTAAGCCAAAGGCAATGAGAACCAGGGGCGAGGGCACCTCCTCAACTGACATATAATTAAGTGTCAAAATTGTGTCATACAGTCTTATCACGCCATAATATATTACAAGGCTACTTGAACTGCCAAGAGAAACCGTTATGCAATAGTACTTTACTTTATGTTTATGTACTGGAGCTCCATACATCCTACTGTAATTCCAGAGTTAGACGTTGGAAAAAGTGTACTTAACGAACGTGTGCGTATCAAAATGACAAAACCGTTCTTAATGGCTCGGTTCATCTTCATCGTGTATGTCAGGGCTATTTACGTACATTATATTAATTAGCTGTGGTATAAAGAATATCTGCTTCCATTTTGATACATACACATTCGTTATTCATGTCTTTTCCATCGTGAACCCAGCTTGAGAGTAGTTTTCTGCAACTGACGAAAACTAACTGTACACTTGCGCAAGCTCTTTCGAGTATTCGAACGGTCGTCTGTGGCTGCGAGGGCTGAGAAGTGGCGCTTCTTGGGTAAAGGAAGCCATAACCAGCATTCGATTTCCAGTATGACTCAGTCTACGAGCGTCTAGTAGGCAAGCTGTTATTTAGAAGGTCCTTCATCTTTAGCCGTTTTAATTAACCAGCCACACACTGTTCCCGCCTTGAAGTCAGGCTCGCGAATGACACATGAAAGGAAGCCGATGGTAGAAGGAAACGGATGCTCCAACTGCCTTACAGCCAGGTGAAGAATAATGGGATGAGATGGGCCGGAGAGTCAAAGGATTACTATGGTGTGGAATACAGGAGTATGGCAAGAAAACCCACTGGCCACTGGTAAAGCTCACCACGTTTCATACGTAGAGGCCGCGGTTGGTGTAACGTCTAGAGCGCACTCGTCCCACCAAGGCGGTTCGCCTTGGTGGGTTCAATTCCCAGCGGGGTCACTCCCGGATTTTAGCACGTGAGAATCGTGCCGGACGACGCCGCCGCTGGTCGGTGGGTTTTCATGGGGATCTCCCGTTTCCCCCGTTCTTGCATTCCGGCGTTGCTCCATACTGACCTCGTTGACCCTCATCGATTCTCAGGAAATCGTTGTTAATATCCGTGCAAATATCTCCACTCCATGTTTTACACATACGATAATACGGGAGCGACCCCGTCGGGTGAGAGGCCAGTGAGCTAATCGTTCGACTACTGGGGCTCCAGCTTTGAGTGCGGAAATATGCGGCGTTAAAGCCTAATCGGAGTGGGCACCGTGTTATCTGTGGAGCATGGACCTGTATGTGTTCCAGGGGGTGTTCAACCTGTACGACCAGGAGAAGAGCGGCTCGCTTAGCCTGACTGACCTGAGGCAGGCGCTCCAGTCTGCCGGCTACACCGTCAACTACCGAATTTTGAGCTTGCTGGCCCGCCGGTATGGCAACAAGCTCGGCCGAATATCCTTCAAGGACTACCTGCTGTGTGCCATCCGGCTCAAGAACATGATTGGTGAGTGGCTGCCTTCCTATCCCCCACCATACATGGGTGACCTTTCCACTATAAAATTATTTTCCCATATATAATCATATTATCGATATGTGTACGATATATCGTTCCTGAAAGTATCGAAAATCAAGAGCTATACCATGTATCCCAAATTATTGGTTACACTCTCCGTACGTTACTAACAGAGTAACTATAAAATACTAAGTGATGGGGCTGCGTGTATTTGAGGCTATGATAACAATCTTGGGTGTGTGCGAGCGCGTGTAGCCATTCTGCTGTCGTAAGTTCCATTTGCAGCTAGAACGGCAGCACTTATATTATAGAGGAAATGGCTGAGGTGACAAGGTTTACTTTCGTCAACGTAGGTGAATTTTAAAGTGTTATTAAAAATGCGAGAACATGATTGAAGTGCATAGACAACGAAGGGCAGAATTCGGTACTACGCCACCATCATGAGTAACAATGACACGATTACGTGACAAGTTTGAGAGGGACGGAACGGCGTGTGTTGTGAAGAAAGGATGGTGCGTAGGAAGTGTGGGAGCTGTGTTACACACATTCGCACGTTTACCCGGGAAGTCGAAGTCCGTGCGCGGCAAGCTGCGCTTAAGTCAGGTGTCAGTAAACTAATTGCCCATTGCCACAAAACCACAGACACTAAATGTCATGAGACACGATTGTAACGCCTTTAAATTCACTCCCACGGAAACCATAGCTACTGTTTGTCGTTTGATCTACAACTTCGCAGGTGATGTCTTGCTGCTGATATCGGACATTTTGAATATTTTGTAATTTCTATTTACATTCGCACGCACCCAACGTTGTCCTTATTCAGTCAAATACAAGCAGTCCCATCAGATTGTCTTTAATATTTCGCTGTTATTACCGTCCAGGGAGTGTAAACATTAATTTGGGACATTCTTTACACACATCGCAAGTATCTGTAATACAGAAATACCAAAATCTAAATAATGCTAAATCACGGTGTTACACATAAAATTTAATTCAAATACATTACTATCACATAAATAACCTATAATTTGCGGCAAGTTTATTGAACTCAGTTATCTAGTGTGCTTCTCAGGTCTATTCTGGAGTTGGCAGAAATAAGATTTAACAAAATAAAATAAATCTTTTGGAAGTATTTTTTAAACATGCAATTACGTGTATGCTTTTAGAATGATTATTCCAAAGGGGATGAGTAAAACTATTATTTTGGACCTACGTACGAAATTGCATAGCATTTTTGTGTGATCTGGCATATAAAATACAGACACAACAAATAAATAAATATCCATTGTTAGCTGCTCTCATAAGGAAAAAAATGCTAAGGGAATGCAATGTGCACACACCTTTCCTTCAGTTCTTGAAGATCCCCTTAGAGGTGTAGGCTGCCAGCGAATAGAACATATCTTTCCTGCTAATTCCGCCACTGGTGACGTCAATTTCACTTTCATAGTTGGTGACACCGGTCTCACGCACCGTGATTTTCGAGCTAACAATTCTCCAAAAATTAACTGTCACTGTACTTGTACTCAATTTAGATTAAAAAATACAAAATTTCCCCTTATAATAAAACAAATATTTCAGAAATCACAGCACGTTTATTATTAACTATGTTATTATACTTAGGACACAAAAAAATAGAAATGTTTTTCGGATGCCTTTCTTAAAATTTAAAAATATCAATTATAAGTTTTCTATTTAAATTAGCCTTAAGTAGTGAGAATACACTAGGAACTTCTAAATAAAAAACAAAAATTAGCATCCAATTAAAAAAAAACATAAAATATTCTTTGAAAATCAGACTTCTTGAACAGCCAAACAATTTCTGCAAGTAGGCACTACATGCTCAAGACACAAATATCTCTTGCATTTGTGGCAACTATACTTTGTTTTTAGATTTTTTTGCCATCCGCACTCAAAATACCGACCATGTATTGAAGGACCAGCCGTCGCAGATTCTTCATCAATCTTCAAAATCTCTGAAAGCCTAAGTCTCAATGATCGAGGCAAGTTCAACTGTGTCGGTCGTTCTCTTATATGAGGTTCAATTAGTTTCATGACCAAGTTCTCAATTAAGTGATGGCGTTGAAGTTTTGAGTAGCTGTATGTATCACCTGACTGTTTATGATACTGAAATTTAGCATGGAGTAAAAGACTACCATAGGCCAGCGCCTTGTTCCTCTGGCACAATTGTAATTCACACATAAACGATCTACGACATCGACTTCGCCCTTGGTGTCATTGTTGCTCAAAATTATGTCGGGTTTTTGAGTGTTGGCATTGACTTTATCATCATTGTGCATAGTTCTTATCAGTAGGACGTTCTTCCTTGCTTTTGGAACATGTGAAACCAAAGCCACGTTGTCACGAAAACCAAAGATACTTGACTTCACATCTTGACCACGTAATACATTGAAGTCAGGGGGAATTTCCTTCTTGTTCTTCCTGATTGTTCCAATAGTTGTTAGTCCTTTCTGAAGCAATGCTTCAGCTAACGGTACCCTGGTGTACCAATTATCTGTTGTGACATTGCGCCCAGTATTGAAAATGGGCTCACATAATCTTTGTACAACAACCAGGCCAGAGTTATATGGACTTTCATAGTGTTGTTTTCCTGGGTAAATTTCCATACTAAATGTGTAAAACATTTTAGCATCACAGAGAGCTTGGATCTTGATACCATAGGGATTCGGTTTATTTGTAATATACTGCCTGAATGAGCACCTTCCACGAAAAGCTTCCAGTTTTTCATCTACAGTCACAAAAGCAGATAAGGTGTTATGTAATTATCCTTGCAATTTTGGACAAATTTTTCAAATATTTCTTGGACATGGCAAATTTTGTCCCGCTCTTTTCTCTGTTGCCTCGTAGTACGATCATCGAATCTCAAATGGCGTAGGAGGAATTGAAATATTTGTGCAGACAAAGAAAGCGGAAAAATTTCTACCAAATCATTCGTTCGGAACAGCTTGTCAACATTTAGGTGATTAGATCTTTTCACTCCTGCTAACAGTAACAAACCAATCAAGCATTCTATCTCGTTGACATCAGTCTGTCTGACATACGTCTCTCTAGTGTATTTATGTCTAACGGAGTCTATATATATTGGTTGGTATACTTGACAATAACATCAATTATGGTGTCGTCAAATAAGTATCTCCAAATTCCAAGTGAGTCCCTTTTGCCTGATATTGCCCGTTTAGGTCCTGGTAACTGAGTTGTAATATTGAAACTTCTAGTACGGATAGATTGGCGATGAGGTACTTTACTCCATTTCGTAGAGTTGTCCTTTCCCAAATAAAATGAGGAGTTACCTGAAGTAGATTCCCGGTCGCTCAAATCCTCTTCACTTTCTGTATTTTGTATTTGATCGTCTAGTATGGGATTTTGCGATTCGCCATCACTCACAGTTTAAATATCCGATGATGTTTGTGATCTATAGTCATCAAGTGCTAAAGTATCTTGTAAAATGGCTTCAAGACAACGTTGTTCACTTTCGTAAGACATTCTGAAACAAGGTTTCCAATTTGAATCAAAAACTTATGTGGTATTTTTTGTAATAGGGTGATAAAATTATACAAAATAGCTACCGATCACAAGATTATACAAACACACAAAGAAAATAACAGCAAATAGCAAGTAATAAAGTACATAAACTAATCAAAATGTAAAAAATCAAACATCAAACTATGATAATTTGACTTACGTAGTTGGTGACGCCGGTCTCACGCATCGGGTTGGCACCAAAACTCCGAAACGTGCGCCCACGTCGCTGCCACGGGTCAGACTGGGGACGTGAAATAAGGCAGCTACTCGAAATCACAACACGAACCGACGTCGGGTGAAATAGATATTCAATGTTTTCTAACTACCCGGTCTCGCAGACATACACGTCACAACTCGCGGGACATCAGGGGATTAAGCATACTACTGCAGCAAAGAAAAAAATCAGTTTCATTTTCCTGAAACAGTTGCATAACGATGTGGTCTTTGTGTATCGGTGCATTATTCTCCTGAACGTCTGACGATAAACTGTGATCATGAATTGACGTGCTTTGTTAGCAACGATGTTTACACCGTGCCATTCAGTCGTGAATCGAGGAGTACATCAAGTGTACCAGAAAAAAAATTCGCAACCGCAACTCCAGTCTCACCTGCATGCACTGTCTTTGTCAGACATAAAGGATACATTGATTCATGCTGTTTTCGCCAAACACTAAACCTGCCGTCTACATGACTCAGTAGGAGCTTCGATTCGTAAGACCAAACGACATTAATCCAGTATTTGATAGTCCATTGGTGTTTTACAAAGCCCACAGAAAGTGTGTTCTGTTGTTCTTATCCGAGAACGACAGTACCAGATGTGGGTAGATAGATTTAGTTGGTACGGGAACAAGGGATCAGGGATCGGCTTTGCGGCTTCGGTCACCGCCATATTGTATTACATCATGATCTCGTATTACATCATCGCCCCCATTTCGGATTACACTTTCATTTTATATTATGCCGCCATTTTGGATTACACCATTATCTTGTAATATCGCATCGCTGCCATCTTGTATTACATCATCGCCACTATCTTGGATTATTTCATTGTCGCCATTTTGTATTACATTACCATTTTTTATTATGTCACCATTTTGTATTGTCATTGCAGCCAATTAGTTTCCACCGCCATATTGTTTTCACCACCATCTTGTTTCCTGATTACTCTTTCATACTCTATCATTCCATGCCAGCCATCTTGAATTTCATTTTTGGTCATGTTTCTTTTATGCTCTATCATTCCACCTCGATGTCTGCCATTTTAAATTATATTTTCCTTAGTTACCGTTTATCATGCTCTGTCATTCCATTCCTACTTTATCATGCTCTGTTATTTCACCTTGTTTCACTATTACTCATTCTGTCGCCGGCTGCTTACTCGGTCCCCTCGAACCACCATTTGGAATTAATTTCCTTTAGTAACCTTTCTTTCTAGCTCTATAATTGCATTTTGTTTCTCAATTACTCATCCTGTCACCTGCTTGACACTGTGACATCATCATCATCTATTATTTTATAGAATTTTCCACATTTTACATTAATGTTCTTTCATTCCTTTTCTCCTTAGTCGCCTTCGATCAAACCTGCCATCTTGACGTCATGCTGTGTCATTCCCCCTGAATAATCTACTATTTACTCGGACCCAACGAACTACCATCTTATTTCCAAAACACTCACCTTCGATCGACTGTTGACTAAGATTTTTATTTTCTCCTGCTCTATCATTCCATCTTAGCATCTTGTTTCTAGAATTTTCCAGTTCATGTTCTGTCATTCCATTTCAGCCATATTGGATTACATTTTTTCTAGTCACCTTTCTTGTACCCTGCCATCTTGACATCATGCTCTGTCATTCCTTCTCACCTTGGTTGTCTGATATTTACTCAGTCCTCTCAAAACACCGTATTGAATTTTCTTTTCTCCTGCTCTATCATTTCACCTCGGACAGACTAAATATGTCTACTGATGTGACTGTCGGTTGTTCTAGCCCATACGTACCAAGGTGGCACATGCAGTATGTTTTACTGACCTCCGTAGATAAAATAGGGAGCTATTTGCGAAAGTGTGCCATGTTTTTTTCTTATTTCTAGTCACCCTCCCTTGACAATATCAGAGAGAGATTTTCTGGCCGTTGCGCTATTATCATTACACCCTTAACACTCTGGTACGTGAAAAGTTCAGGACAGCCAATTCAGATACTATTATTACAGGATGACTTTCATATATACCATGCAATTTTTAATATCCGTTTTATAAATGCTCTTTCCCACTCTCGCAGCAGTTTCTCGTACGCCAAACTGGGAGTGCGTAGATGTTATATTGTTTTTATACCCACAGTCTTAGCCATGCAACGTAAAATAATTTTTTTTGTACAACCCAGTGGCCGTTTGCGAGGTCTCAGCTCTTTCAGCTAAATGCTAGTCGTGGATTCAACCACTGAATTGTAATAAGCTGTAATAACTTTTTAAGATTTTGCAATCAGAACATTCATTTCTTTAATCGTCATACTGAATTATCACTAGATTTATTGCACATAAAAGATTACGTTCTTCAGCTTAGAAGACGTGACATGACTAAGTTGACTTTCTTCCCCTCCCCCTTAAATACCAGGCGTAGGAAATAATCGAAAAACTGGGTGAGGTTAGTAAAATGAAAATTTCATTATCTATACTGGGACTTTTGTGTTTGTGAATTTTTTCAGTTGCACTCAGCATTATATAGCTTCTAATTTTGGAAGTGTTTCAACTGTTTCTAACGTGGTTGTTTCATCCCACTATAATTTTTTTTTCTGGAACTGAGATTTCCCCTTACCAAAACACGACGATATTAGATTTACTTCCAAATAACCCTGCTGAAGTATAGCGGTAGTGTTAGTACGACAGTTATGCATAATGTTATTCATCCAACATGATAACTTGTTAAAATATTCAACTTTTCACTTTACATGATTACTGGCGAACAGTCGAAAATGTTAAATATCTTAAGTATACATAAAACATGATACATTATTTTGTTTAAAAAGTTATTAACATATACTTTTTGTGATAACTGAATTATTTGGTAATAAGATGCTTAACATTTTAAATATAGTGCTGTTTAAAATTATAGAAGGTGTTATATATCTAAGCATATTGTTTTTATTCAGCGAAGCTCAGCGCAATAGCTAGCATGTCAGTAATGTCTCTTTTTTTGCAGATGTATTCAAACTTCATACGTCGGAGTCATCTTCCAATATATCATCATTTACAATTAATGAATGGCTGGAGAAAACTTTATACATGTAGTATAATTGTTTTTGGTTGTAAATAACTCTAACTTGTTTGTTACCTTTTGTAAACGAATAATTCATTCACTCAAGTCAAAAAATAAACTTTACGTACAATTCAGTTCTACAGGAGTATATTTTTAGAAATATTACCTCGTAATTCTGTTAATGTAGGTGCCACAAGAAATTTTGTGATTAAAAATATATCACAATTTCCTATTAATCTTAAATATTAATTTCATCAGTTAGTTTGGAAAGAACGTTTTAAAAACTTAAGTTCTTTGGTCAATTGAATTATAACTTTTTAGTTCTTGTTCATAAAGGGTGGTGTGGCTGAAAACGTTAAAGGTTCTAATTTAATTATGAATGCAGCGTGTGATTTGGTAACGAAATAAATTTATTTTAGTACTTCCCAATTATGGGAATAAATAATATTAAGATAAAAGTACCATGAGAAGGGGTTACTACAAAACAGAACACACAGTACATTTGGCTGACCCGAAATTAAGACCAGAGTTACTTGCAAGTGCTAAAGTAACCACATTTTACGGCACTTGTTGAGCGAATGCACTCGGGTCGTTATACGGAAGACTACTTTTTGAGCGAATGCACTCGAGTGGTTATAGATATTTTATTGGCGACAAATATGTAATAACAATAATACTTTGGTACCTTATCACTCTCAAATCACTAAATACCTAATCTGATCTATAAATAGTACATGTATGTAGTTTAAGAAGACGTATCGACTATTTAGTGAGATCTCCATTTTTGAAACGTAATTTAAAGAACTATGGCTATAGATGGTCACTAAGCTTATAATCACAGTGTTCCATAACAAAATTTTCACATTTTTATTGAACAAAAATATACACAACAACATTTTAACGTGAAATTTTCAATTCCAAATGTGAAACTGGCAATAAAGAACCGAAGTTTCAGTCTTCATTCTTTCCCAAATGTCGGGTTGGTGAAAAATGTAGTAGAAGGCTTGAAGAGCGGATTTCCATGCTGAAAACAGACGTTAGAAGTTTGAGTAACAATTCGCTCGAAAATACAGTAAAACAAAAAACAAAGCGACTATTTGCCTCGCCTACCTGGTCCCACTTTGCCTTTGCTCGTTCACGTTCAAACTTGGCAAACTCTTTCTTGTCGTGGATAGAAGTAAGAAACTTCCAAACAAGAATTATCAGAAGTCCGACGAGAAACGTGAAGCCAATCACGCCGAAGATAATACCTAGAAGTAAAGCGAAAAATGTGTAAAACAGTAACAATAAAATAAAATAATAAACATTTACCGTACGGACTGTACAAAAATTGTGGCACTCAGTAACCGAGAGTCAGTGAGGGCTGAAACAGGCGACGGGAAATTTACGCACATTTCAGAGTTGTAAGTCTTTAATGATTGATAAGTATGTTTCAAACTTCAGTTAATTTTTTTCTAACAGTATTGTTTTTTGCCCTCCTAGGTTAATTGTGACCATCACTAAATAAAACATATATTTTGTACAGGAGTTTAATAGGTACTACACAACCAGATTAATAACTGGTGCGTTGAGACTAATTCGTGACTTTGCTTGAGCTGGCACTGCTCAATACAAAACAATTTAACTGAATTTTGTTTTCACTGGTGAGGTATGACCACCTCACAGCCACTTATCGCAATCACTTACTTGTCACTCTTACAAACTGACTATAAAATGCAGAACGTAACGCATGAAACGCCAGAACATAGACTACGAAATTTTTAGGGTCGTAATTACGATTTCGTAAAGTAAAAGGGGTTTGAACTTACAGTGAGTGGAGAATGTATGCAGATTTTGAAGATTTATTTCTATTTTTTGGCAAGAACAATGTCAGGTCGAAATAATACTGCACACTTCAAACCAAATTGTATTCGAAGATGGGTTTATACATGTTTTGGTCAAAGTTGCACGTGCGTTACGAACAAGATCCCATTATCGAAAGATAGATCATAAAGAGTAGCCATGTAACGACTTAACTATCAAAAATTCACTCGCACACGTTGATAACACAAGCATTTACCTAGTTTCAGTTTGGTGAACAAATGTTTACAGCATAATTACTCGAAAGTTTGAAACCAATTCACACTGTAGCCTTATCTACATTTTTAGAGAAGTTGAAAAAAAAGCACAGTCTTACAAGCTAATAATCGTTTTCCTTTCCCTGCAGAACTGGATATTCGTGATTAAATTGTGAAAATAAAAAATGAAAAATATTATTGGGTAGGTAAGACTGAAAGGGGCACGTGAAACACCTATACCCTATGTTACATACCGCACTTAGAAGCATTAAATTACCAGCACCAGGGTACTAAGTTTCTATGTTTTTGATTATAGTTAGAGTTTTGAAAATTAGGTACATTACAATACACATACGCTTTTGCAACATGCATTCCTTTAAAATTCAAAGGATTTGAATTATTTTGCGCTTGAATAAAACATTCAAGATGATGTAACTGTCTACAGAAAAAAACGAGTGGGTATTGAGCGTCAACAGATTAAAACCGTTTTGTAAAATTATATTTTTGTTTTTAACGTGCCCGCCTGTATGCCGGCAGGGTATTTATTCTTAGAGGCCGCCAGTCCAAACAAAATCTTCGTCTGAAAGTGGCACTGACACCCGCGGCTTATCCGTGACTTAAGGCGGTCGCCTACATGATATAACTGCATTGCAGTATGTTTGAAATACTGCGTTTTCAACGAAACTACTAAGCATATTCCTAATATGTTTACCAACGAAAAAAAAAAGTGCTCCAAACGAGGATGTAAAGCGTTAAAAACGGGGCTCTCAGACTGCTATACCTCAACTAACATACTGTCTGGAGACAAGAGAAACTACGATAGGAGCCTGTATTGCAATTTCGCTACAGACGTTCCATCAATCAAGTGAAAGGTTCACTGCTTTAAGTCCCATAGGTACATTCAACAAGACGAGAACACTGTACACCAGTTTAAAGCCTTGCGCATAGCGACGATGACACACTTGATACGCATGTCACGTGTCCTTTATTTTCCCGCGTTTCTGAGTGGAGTGGAAAGGTTTAGAGCCAATGAAGGCGAAGGCGAGTTGAATATGAAACAGCGTCTGAATGCAAGGGTGGGTGGAAAAGCGAGATCCGCGAGAAACCCCGCCGATCAGCGGCATCGTCCGGCACGATTCCCACGTGTGAACATCCGGGGAGCCACCCCCGCCGGGAATCGAACCAGGTTCGCCTTTGTGCGCGCTTCTGAGTCTTCTCTCAAGACTTCGCTGTTAAGAGCCGCCTAACTATCTTCACTCTTCTGAGTCTCGAACGCGAAAAATAGCTCCGTGTTCGGAAGGCGACAGGCGGCTAACAGCCTCCACACCAGAGGTGTCCAACACAGGGGGGCCGCGGTAGTGTAATGGTCAGACTACTTCCCTCACAACTTGGCGAACCGGGTTAGATTCCATGCAGGGTTGCTCCCGGAAATCTTAGTGGGAATCGTGCCGGACGATGCCGCTGATTGGTGGGTTTTCTCGGGGATCTCCCGTTTCCCCAGCCTTGCATTCCGGCGCTGCTCCATACCTCGTTTCGCCCTTATCGGCTCTCAAGACCTCGATATTAAGAGACGCTCAATATTTCCCTTCCCCATTCCAACACAATACGAGCCTGAAGGTGAGTAGGTACTAGAAAATTTTCGAAAATTTACCACATTTACCACGCAGACTGATAAAGCAAGAATGGTACATTTTTCTTCCCATGCATCCATGGCACCTTTGCTACCTTTGTTCACGAAAACGTCAAATCGGCAGTAAAGATCCCAAGCGTGTGTTGTACCATTTATATATTCGCAGCCTGATGTGTGGTAAATTTTACATGCTATGTATAAGTTAAAAAACTTCAACAAAATTTTATGAAATTTACTGAATTTTTTTGGAATGAAACAGACTTACTCTGAAATAGAGGAGTGATGGCCTCGATGCTCCCTTGAACTCAACTCACGCTGACAAATTATAAAAAATGCAAATGTAAATTTGACTTAGCAGCTACAGAGAAAATTGGGAGGGGGGGGGAGGCGGTTTACAGGGTTAATCACAGACAAGTCGTTTGGCTCATTGATGATCTAAAATGCGTTATTGATTTATCGTGTAAGCATACATTTTCCATCCTACAGTTAGCTAGGATACGTATGTATCTCAATTTTTATAAACGTAATTATAGGTGTTCAGCCCTTAAGGGAACGCAGTTGTCTCGTGGATAGCCTCCCACCAAGTCTAACCGGGTGCGATTCCCGGTGGGATCACACACGGATTTTCGCTTGTAGGAAACGTGGTGGACGTTGGTAGGTTTTCTCGTGGCACCCCTGTTTTCCCCACAATTTAATTATGACGCTGCTTCCCTAAGTTATTGTCCCATATCACTCTTAATCTTTAGTCAGTGACACGCATAACACAGCCAATGGCGTGGCAGTCCTTTGGCTCTTATCACTGCACTTAAAATTCTGGCAATGCAGGATGAAATCATGCGATATCCAGTTGAAAGGTAGGCAGCATCATGAGAAAGTCACTTGAATCGTACATAGATGGTAGTGAGGTATATTTTCTCTGGGGCCAGTGAGACCCCATATATCTTGTTAAGGGTAAAGGGATGACGGACCTACGGGTGCCGAAGTCCGTCGCATGGTTTGTCTTATCTCCGACTTGAGGCACACGTATTCGCCTGGCATTTATTTACTCAGGCCATGTCGTGGTAAGTGAAACAATCGCATGTCCAAGACAAACTAGGCAGAATAACATATGACACAAAGGCGAACGGCCAACCCAACACACAATCTTAAACTCAGGAAGTAAATCTTCCCCGCTTGAAAAATTCCTTTACCGGACGGTAATCGAACCCGGAACATTTCGTCTGCAGTCCAAGTGTCCTACTTTGCACTAAACCAAATGGCTGAACATTTGTAAACATTGTGAGAATAAGTTCGCTGAAAAACACACGAGAGTAAGCAAAGTAATACTTGCCTAGTATGTTCGGACTGCAGTCCATTTCTTTCTGAACCCAGAGACGATACAAGCTGTTCTGGAATCTGTAGCGGTAATAAAATACGCATTTTTCCTCAAGTGATATCGGGCAGATTTTGTCCACGTCGCTGTCGTACCCATCATCTAAAACAATGGAAAATATATAATTATTTTATTATTTACTTACCACAGTCATTTGATGAGTTTCTGGACAGAAGAAGACTTTGCTTTAAGGTAAGTTGTAAGTTGAATGTAGGCTCGCGCATGAGGTAAGCAGAGATCAACATCTCGTGTGTTGTAGTTTTTTTTTCGTCAGTAAGCCTAAAAAGTACTTGTCACTAGAAAACAAGTAGACTTTTTTTCAAATTGAAATATTATACGTTTTTTAGGCTGAACATTTTACAATGGAAAGCACTGGGTTACATGACACACCAGTGTAGGAACTACCCTTATCAAAAATGCAAATAATTAAAAACGTTAACTGATGTACTCTACTGTTTTGTGCAAAATTTCAAGCAAGTGCTGTGGTAAAATATGCAGAGATAATTTTGTAAGTTTTAAAGCACTTTAGAAAGCCATACACAAGATCTACTTGTATGCACATTGTGTATTATGCCACCACATGTAAAATTAACAGTGCCGTGGATCTGATAACTTTATTCATGGGTCAGTTAAATGAAACTTCTAACTATTAGAAAAGTAAGTATTTTACAAAGGTTTAAATTTATTACATTTTATGCATTAAAAAAAATAAAAAAAGCAAAATAAATAGCATTAGTATTCACAGATGTTTACCCAACACTTTTAATTCAGTGTCAAGACATGGAACTACTTTCTCTCCTTCGCTACCAACCTTACTGGACGCATGCCACTAAGTGTGCCCGTTGAAATATATGCAGGTAATGGCAGTAACATTTTACAAAGGTTATTTTTGAAAGTGCTCAAATAACCGTGAACAGCCTATACATCGTCGGAGTAACTAGTATAGACTGTTTACTGTTAACTGAGCACTTTTAAAAGCCCTGCTTAGTATAAACTTTTCTCCTCATTTTGTATCCTTCTGCCATGTGTAAAATTTACATTGCCATGAGTGTAAACACTTTATTCTTCCGGCAAACAATAAAAATGTGAAATTTTTAGAAACCTAAATGTGTTGCTAATATGCCAACTCATAGCCTACTTTGTGTATAAAGAAAAAAATTATAAGAATGAACATTACTCTCGTAAAAAGTTAAGTCTTGAACTATTGCCAACTTAACTGAGAGACTGTATGCCAATTTGAACCGTAACATATATGAAGTAACGGGTGGTGATTTCTTTTTAAACTTAATTACAGAAGTGCCAACTTTACCATCAACAGCCTATACCTTAATACATATACTTCCATACGGTATGNCAACAGCCTATACCTTAATACATATACTTCCATACGGTATGATATAAGGTTGTTCTTTCTTTTTAATCAGTCTAAACAATAATCTCACGCGTTGCAATACTGCCAAGAAAATGACAGAGGAACCTTTGGAAAAACTACTAATTAACTATGTAAATGTAGCTAAGCAAAAATTTTTTTTACTGTTTTTTTTATGCTGTTTCTTGAAATGTTGTTAACTAAATTTCCGGTCTGCCATTCTGGTGCACAGCGACCGCTGGCTTAGTCTTGCCGCTATGAGTTTGAGCCCCGCGTTACCAGTTCCCGTCGCCCCTACTGCACTAGTCATATCAGTGATTAACACTAAGGAATAATAATAATTTCTTACAAAATTACAGTTATTTACTTGTACTAATTATTATAAAACATGGNGGCGGACGTTGGTAGGTTTTCTCGTGGCACCCCTGTTTTCCCCACAATTTAATTATGACGCTGCTTCCCTAAGTTCTTGTCCCATGTCACTCTTAATCCTTAGCCAGTGACACGCATAACAGAGCCAATGGTGTGACAGTCCTTCGACTCTTATCACTGCACTTACAATTCTGGCACTGCAGGATTAAACCTTGCGATATCCAGTTGAAAGGCAGGCGGCATCATGAGAAAGTCACTTGAATCGTACATAGATGGTAGTGAGGTATATTTTCTCTGGGGTCAGTGAGACCCCATATATCTTGTTAAGGGTAAAGGGATGACGGACCTACGGGTACCGAAGTCCGTCGCATGGTGGGTCTTATCTCCGACTTGAGGCACACGTCTTCGCCTGGCATTTATTTACTAAGGCCATGTCGTGGTAAGTGAAACAATCGCATGTCCAAGACAGACTAGGCAGAATAACATATGACACAAAGGCGAACGGACAACCCAACACACAATCTTAAACTCAGGAAGTAAATCTTTCCCGCTTGGAAAATTCCTTTACCGGGCGGTAATCGAACACGGAACATTTCGTCTGCAGGCCAAGTGTCCTAATTTGCACTAAACAAAATGGCTGAACATTTGTAAACATTGCAAGAATAAGTTCGCTGAAAAACACATGAGAGTAAACAAAGTAATACTTGCCTAGTATGTTCGGACTGCAGTCCATTTCTTTCTGAACCCAGAGACGATACAAGCTGTTCTGGAATCTGTAGCGGTAATAAAATACGCATTTTTCCTCAAGTGATATCGGGCAGATTTTGTCCACGTCGCTGTCGTACCCATCATCTAAAACAATGGAAAATATATAATTATTTTATTATTTACTTACCACAGTCATTTGATGAGTTTCTGGACAGAAGAAGACTTTGCTTTAAGGTAAGTTGTAAGTTGAATGTAGGCTCGCGCATGAGGTAAGCAGAGATCAACATCTCGTGTGTTGTAGTTTTTTTTTCGTCAGTAAGCCTAAAAAGTACTTGTCCCAAGAAAACAAGTAGACTTTTTTTCAAATTGAAATATTATACGTTTTTCAGGCTGAACATTTCACTATGGAAAGCACTGGGTTACATGACACACCAGTGTAGGAACTACCCTTATCAAAAATGCAAATAATTAAAAACGTTAACTGATGTACTCTACTGTTTTGTGAAAAATTTCTAGCAAGTGCTGTGGTAAAATATGCAGAGATAATTTTGTAATATTAAAAGCACTTTAGAAAGCCATACACAAGATCTACTTGTATGAACATTGTGTATTATGCCACCACATGTAAAATTAACAGTGCCGCGGATCTGATAACTTTATTCATGGGTCAGTTAAATGAAACTTCTAACTATTAGAAAAGTAAGTATTTTACAAAGGTTTTAATTTATTACACTTTATGCACTAAAAAAAAAAAAGCAAAATAAATAATTTTAGTATTCACAGATGTTTACCCAACACTTTTAATTCAGCGTCAAGACATGGAACTACTTTCTCTCCTTCGCTACCAACCTTACTGGACGCATGCCACTAAGTGTGCCCGTTGAAATATATGCAGGTAATGGCAGTAACATTTTACAAAGGTTATTTTTGAAAGTGCTCAAATAACCGTGAACTGCCTATACATCGTCGGACTAACTGGTATAGACTGTTTACTGTTAACTGAGCACTTTTAAAAGCCCTGCTTAGTATACACTTTTCTCCTCATTTTGTATCCTTCTGCCATGTGTAAAATTTACATTGCCATGAGTGTAAACACTTTATTCTTCCGGCAAACAATAAAAATGTGAAATTTTTAGAAACCTAAATGTGTTGCTAATATGCCAACTCGTAGCCTACTCTGTGTAAATAAAAAAAATCTATAAGAATGATCACTACTATCGTAAAAAGTTAAGTCTTAGAACTATTCAACTTAATTCACTGCCAACTTAACTGAGCGACTGTATGTGGATTTGAACCGTAACATATATGAAGTAACGGGTGGTGATTTCTTTTTAAACTTAATTACAGAAGTGCCAACTTTACCATGAACAGCCTGTACCTTAATACATATACTTCCATACGGTATAATATAAGGTTGTTCTTTCTTTTTAATCAGTCTAAACAATAATCTCACGCGTTGCAATACTGCAAAGAAAATGACAGAGGAACCTTTGAAAAAGCTACTAATTAACTATGTAAATGTAGCTAAGCAGAAATTTTTTTTACTGTTTTTTATGCTGTTTCTTGAAATGTTGTTAACTAAATTTCCGGTCTGCCATTCTAGTGCACAGTGACCGCTGGCTTAGCCGTTGCCGCTATGAGTTTGAGCCCCGCGTTACCAGTTCCCGTCGCCCCTACTGCACTAGTCATATCAGCGATTAACACTAAGGAATAATAATAATTTCTTACAAAATTACAGTTATTTACTTGTACTAATTATTATAAAACATGGGAATTTCCTAGCATATGCTATTTTTTGCAAATGTTAATTCCAGCAGTGATATGGATAGTTAATAAATGTAATAAAAATTAGGCGTTTTTGTATTTGTTTTCGAAAAAAAAGTGGCTTCTTTGGAAAACAAATTACGTAAAATAAATAGGGAAGAATCTTGCGAAAATTTACTATGCGTTTCGAGACAATGGGAAATATTGAGATAACAGTTACAAACGGTATTTTACCGACATCACATATTATGCAGATATTCATTCTAAAATATTTTTGGATAAAAAAATTTTTTTTCAGCAAAAGTGAAATACGTATTGGATACTGCAAACCATAAACGACGAAAACCACATTTAATCCATTACAGATTTGCACAGTTCAGAATATATTGGAGTTACCTCGGATATCGTCCAGAAGAACGGCGTTGTAGAAGGAGCAGTTTCGACACTCATCTGATATTTTACTGCTGCTGACCTCACATTCAGCACATTTCTGGAAAAACTTGCATTTCAGCCCTGGTCCAGTCTGCAAAACAAAAAAGTTCTCGTGTTCTTTAGAAAACAGAAATAACGCAGACAAAACAAACTGCATCAAGAAACACGGCATCAAACAAGTACTAATTGCCTTCTATCACAGAAAAAACTGTTTTATCACAAAATAAGAAACTGTGGTCTTATATCTAATAGAAAACATANAAATTTACTATGCGTTTCGAGACAATGGGAAATATTGAGATAACAGTTACAAACGGTATTTTACCGACATCACATCTTATGCAGATATTCGTTCTAAAATATTTTCGGATTAAATTTTTTTTTCAGCAAAAGTGAAATACGTCTTGGATACTGCAAACCATAAACGACGAAAACCACATTTAATCCATTACATATTTGCACAGTTCAGAATAGACTGGAGTTACCTCGGATATCGTCCAGAAGAACGGCGTTGTAGAAGGAGCAGTTTCGACACTCGTCTGATATTTTACTGCTGCTGACCTCACATTCAGCACATTTCTGGAAAAACTTGCATTTCAGCCCTGGTCCAGTCTGTAAAACAATAAAGTTCTCGTGTTCTTTAGAAAACAGAAATAACGTAGACAAAACAAACTGCATCGAGAAACACGGCATCAAACAAGTACCAATTGCCTTCTATCACAGAAAAAACTGTTTTATCACAAAATAAGAAACTGTGGTCTTATATCTAATAGAAAACATATCCAGAAATATATACAAGACAAGGTTCACTTTCATTNATCCAGAAATATATACAAGACAAGGTTCACTTTCATTACAAATATCAATAATTAATAATTAATTAAGTCTAGAAATATTTAATAAGAATGCACATATCGTAGGGATAGACCAAATACGAAAGGGGATTGTTTTATGACTCCGATAGCTATGAATAACGCAAAATATTTCCTACTGTTAACAACGAAAAAAACACTTACAGTAGAAATTAAAATAAACTACATGTGAGTTAGGAGCGAAAATGTAACGACGCTAGGTGCGCGATAATAAATTAAAAAATGAATGAAAAGGGCGGGGAGGTGGGATTGAAACAGAGGAATGGCAAGTAATGGCACGCATCTTGGCACGCATTTTATGGTAGTAAAAACTGGAAAATACTTTGCACCTATTGATGCCTAATTAACATTTTGACCTGTAAAACTCATTTGAATACCAATTGCACGCTGTAATTGATCCGATGTTACTTATAAATGATCTTATTGACGTACTGTGTTCCCGATTGGCTAAGGAAATATAAAGCAAATGAAAATGTGAACTCACGTTCAACTTGATCTGATGTCCAGAAATCTCACTGGATTGTTCTTCAAATAACATATTTCCCTCTGGGATCAGTTTAACACATAATGGGCTTCAGAAACTGACCCGACCATTGAAGCACGGCACATGGAACCTTAAGAGAGTCATAGTTGTGCCTGCCGTTACCCGCGCTTATTTGAATTTCTTCACATTGATATTCTGAAGCACCGGGCAGAACACAGGTCTCCCGAATGATGCACTCTTTTCACGCCACCGTTTGACCACACAGGGCAGTTTGCCAGAGGGTTAGAGAATTGAAACAATAATGTACGTCACCAGGCAGTGTTGCCTTACACGAGGGGCCGAGACACTTATGGTGCTGAAGCACTTTGAGATAAGCCCGCAAGATTACTCCGCCCCGGCCGGGTTTGGGTCCTAGGTCACCCNAGAGGGCCACCGGACCACGAGAAGCAACCCATTCCTATGGCCTACAGTCTTTTAAGCCTCTCGGTGAGGCACGCCCACTGGAAATCCGAGGATGCACCAGGCTATCCTTACACTCCGCAGGTTCGGGGCCGGCAAAGCATCAACGTCAGACCAGCGGCCTACAACGCAGATCGGCACCCTGCGCTACTATCAGTTCGACAGTTTCGCGCCATGCCTAGGACAACCCTGGGCAGGCCAGGCTGCCGAAAGGGCAATACGCCCAGAATTCACCCCACCCAGGGTCGGGTCATCCCCTGTCGAAGGACTTCCCGTTTTCAGGAGGTAGCATTGAATTCACAGCTACCACCAACCGGCGATGCCTTTCCCAATACAGAGAACACAACTGGCCGTGCTATGGACAGACTTTGTGGTTAACCAACTGAAATGGTAACTACGATTTACAGATTTTAGGGAACGATTCCCAAGCAGCAATGAGTTATGATGTAAACCAAATAACCAAACAAGACATACTCAATTTCAACGTTCTTTTGAAACTAAAAAATTAGCAAACATTCTCTTTGAAAGGAAAACACGAAAGTTGATATAAGAAGTATCAAAACATTGATGATTTATGTTCTCCGAAAGTGTCGTGCCTAATATTCTAATATATGTTTCAGATGTGCAATGCAACATATACTGCATTCAAGTTAGCAGTTTTACATAAAAAAATTATGATCGCCTACAATTAAGCATTATCATGGACTTTTATCAACAGTGTTTTTTCATTCTGTTAAATTGTGATTTTAATAATATTTAGTTCAAACATTTTCTATAATAATCGAGATTCATGTATTCTAAACATTACCGGAAATTTTTTCTAATTAAAAACGTTTTGTTTAATAAAGCAATACATTTCATTACCACAAACACGGAACAGTCGTACACTAAAAAAAAGGTTTTGTGGTGTCCAACAAAATTTTATTGGTGGCCACAAGATTCTTTTGTCAATATACACATTACAAAATATTTTGTAGCATCAACAAAAGTTTTTTGCCATCCCAGTATTTAGTGGCAACTACAAAATGACGTTTGTGGTCACCAACAATTGAAAACTAAAATAAACCTCGCGGAGAGCGGGACTCGAACCCTGGACCGCTCATTGTGTTACCGTTGCGCCACCATGCTCGTCGTTAATGCACTGTCTGGAGCATTTTAGTCTACTATGCAGCACACACGACAAGGCCTGCACACATCACCTCATGGAAAGTTAATTTTCTGAAATCATTTATATTTATCATATACTTATTTAGAAGAAAGGAATTATATAAATGATGTTCTTAAGAATATCCCTTATGAATTCGTTCGTAACCTGATGCAAATAAATTAACAAGGACCAATATGGCGTCGTTGCCAGACAGAAGGTGGCCATTTCGAATATGCTAGTCAAAGCGCAAGCGTAGAATATAATGTATGCAGTTTTGCAGTCGCACCAAAATTATATTGCTGTGGATGACATTAATGCTTTGCTGCCGACAAAATGTTTTGGTGGCAGCCAATAAATTTATTGTTTATAAACAAATATGTTAGTGAACACTAAATAGCGTTGGTACTCGTCAATCTACGTTTTATTAGGCAACGCAATCTGTTTGTTTACCAGCAACAAAATTTCGCCTTGGAAAGCACCAGCCAAACGGTTTTTGTAACCACTAACAAATATTTTCTTACAGTGTAGACGCCGGGTGTATTTGCAGGTTTGGCTTTCGCACGATGTTATTCTGCACTACGTTATTCTGATCCTCAAGAACTGAACATATAACAGTCGGACAGAAAACACTAATGCTAGACAGTAGTACTCCATATACATATATGACGAGTGCATGGTGGAGTAAAAATAAACACTTAAAATATTGTAAAATACGGAATACTTTACATGTAAAGGAAAGGAATAACAGATAATTATCTGATTTCACCTTAATTCTCAGTAACTTAAAATTGCTGGAAAGGGTGAACACAAATCATCAACATGTAATCACTGTTTGTCGGATGCATTAACTGTCCATCGAAATAATTTTAATTTTTTGAGGATAATTAGTAATTCGTCGTTAAAAAACTATACTCGTAAATTTGATATAAAAGTCGAAGCACAACATTCTTGGAATAAAATACAAATATTAAACTAATTTTTGTATTAGAAACGCATAAGCTATTTGAACTTAGTTGGTCAGACATAAGTATTAATGAAAATCCACCATAAAATTGTTTTAATGGTTCCCTCAATATACTTGTGTACACTGTCAAGGAATGTGGCCAGAAATAGACAGATCATTACTATTTCCGACACCAATTCAAATACATATCCGAGACAGCAAGTTTTTGGGACCGCTCTTCGTGGCATTGACTGGGAATAATCAGAATCTGATTTAACTTCCTCCGCTTCCGGGATATTGTCGTAACGGTTATAATAATTTCGTATTTCGGTCTGGAAACAGCAGCTCCAGTTCCTCTTCACTTGCCCATGCTGCAACGAATCATCACCACACTTCCATGCCAGAGGTGGAGAAAATTCGATCGCGACGAAATTACCGTCACAACAGTTAGCGCG
Source organism: Clitarchus hookeri (assembly GCA_002778355.1). Taxonomy (NCBI): domain Eukaryota; kingdom Metazoa; phylum Arthropoda; class Insecta; order Phasmatodea; family Phasmatidae; genus Clitarchus; species Clitarchus hookeri. Next base: position 941,090 of record NQII01000228.1, read on the forward strand.
GCTGCATCTTTGATGTCCCGTACCTCGAAAAATACCATAGGTAGGGTATATTTAAGCGATGTCCTGCAAACCTACCATGTACTTCAAGATGAGTTATAACACAACCAACTCACTTCCAGGAGCCAACACCCGATGGGGCCCAGAAATACGTTCAACAGAGATGAATGCAGATACGTGGCCAATCCAAGTCATACTATAGAGACAAACATATAAAATGTATATTATGTGGACTGGACAGCTAATACTCTCTGGGCGGGGAAGTTGAGGCAAGTAATACTGATAGGCTAGTCCATATCTTCAACAGTCTCTGGGAACAATTTCGAGGATTAAATCGGCATTTCTCAAACTCAACTCTGCTCCATGGTTAACTGCTCCAAAACAATTATTTTGCTGACTATGTGCCACGCTCACCGACATAGCAATCACCTAGTCCCCTATGGTTACAAAGAAAAACAGTGTTGTTCCTATCGAGGCTATTATATGCAGTCGGAAATCTACACAAAATTTTCAGTGACACCCATGTGATAAAAATGTTTTGGACAAGAGCTACCAATTTGTATGGCCACTACAATTTACGAGCAAACTCTCCAAACTCATAGTCTCGTACATTAAAGCAGGTGGTCTTTAAGATGCTGAGAGATACTGAGAAATGGTAGGTACCTGTGATAGGTTGTATGAATTGTCGGAGTAGTCCACATAGAGATTTCTGATGCGGTCTTCCAACACAGGCCGCGTAGTATCCATGCCACATTCAAACATATACTAAGCAATTGAAAACAGAATTCATTAAAGCTTTACTGTTTCGGAAACAAATGCTTTTAAAACGAAAGAAAAATAAACCTCTGTTCAGAGTCTTGGCAAGTCTGTCCAGTCTTTGGGCTCCCATCAGATGCAATGTGCATAAATAACTTGCCTGGAGCACTGCCCTGAAGATAAACTTCAAGCTAGCCAATGTAGCTTGATGCAGAAAATGAAATCTATGACGAATCATCATGGTGTAAACTAAGTTTCCAGAATAAATGATCCTGTGATGGTACTGCTGAGAATCACAGAATCACACAGACTGACCAGTAGTGCGGCAATGCCGAATACAGAAAGAGGCCAGGCAGGGAAGATTAGTGAATGGGTGACTAAATTCATACTTTACCTTCAGGCTACAGAACACTCAATCCAATTGCTTGGATGTGATGGATATCAGAAAGGATCCAAAATAAAAATTACATACCGTGAATACCGAAACAAATTTCCCAACCTTGCATTTTGGGTCAACTCTGGCTGTGGCTTCTCTTTTCAACTGACTGAAGAGCCACGTCTTGGAAAAACCGAAATGCTTAAAACCTAAACGAAACCTCACGATGCGAGATGAACGCCATTCAGATAAACAAAACAAGAGTCACATTTTTATTGCGTGATGTAGCACTGCAAATTTCGTGTCAGAGGTTAATCGTGCTTATACGCTCAGCCTCTGAGCACCACCGTATCCAACCAAGAGAACTACCCAATTTTCTCGTTAAATAATATCTGAATAATTGTTTCCGGACATTAATCAATATGACTTGAAAAATGAAAATCCACATGTGGCGCCCACCTGAGGCAGGATCATGTATGGATGAGAGGAGGCTGGCACTAAGCTCCACTCCAACCCGAGGTACAGACCTGCCGCTCCGGCCAGCCCGAAGAATGGATGGGGCAGAGACGAGATGGGGGAAGGAGAGTGGACCCCAACGCCACTGCAGTGGTCGCCACACTGCCCACATGAGAACCCTAGTACAAAACTTTTTCGCCCGCCTTTGCCTGGGATCGAACAGGGGACCTTAGAAGTGGGAGGCCAGTGACTACGTGTGTAAAAAAAAAATTTACAACATAACAATTTTGAGGATAGGATATTTTCATAATAAGACTGCTGATAGACTTACTGGACTCTCCTCGCAGTACTGTCCCGAGTAGTGATGCCCGTCCTCTGTTTGGCTGCACACGCACTGGCCACACTCGCAGCGACCACGGCCGTTGCAGATGGTGGTCTCCCCAGACCGCCGGCAGCCGTCCATGGTGTCGGCACACTGGCACGCCTCGCCTGTCCACCCAGGGTGACAGACACATTTGCCGCAGCTGCAGTCCCCGTTGCCCCCACACACCTCGCCGTCGTGCCGCTTGCACGAGAAGTTGTCGCACTCACACAGGTGGCCGTAGTATCTCTGCAACATGCACGTCGAGTCACAATGTGCTGCTCATAATCAAGTTTAGTGGTCTTAAACTCCATAGTTACCACACCAGTCTGCTTCCAATCAAATCACAGCACTGGCCTTAAGCTGAATCGAATAAGTCTGTACACTTTCCATCCAACAGTGACTTTGAAGCACGAACTGGAAGTAGGCAATTATTAAACCATGTACATTACTTTATTATATTATGTCATTTTGCTTATGAGCTAACATAGAAGTTTTTTTTCATGGTAATTCAAGAAAAAAAGTTTAATAGAAGCTCGTCCATGCAGCTGCTATGGCGCAGATTATTAAGACTTTGTAGCATATTTTTGAGAAAAAATAGTTGACCAAGCAAGGTGAAGCAGCGACAACACACTAGAGAACCCAGATTCGATTCCCAATCATGTCGTTCTGATTTCGTTTTTCCTTGGTTACTCAAAATCACTTCTGGAAAATGTTGGAGAGGTTTCTTAATACACACTATCGCCGCTTCCTTCCTCGTTCCTGATGGTACGAATAACTCCCTCCAGGACTGCGGTGACTGAGCGGTTAGCCTGCTCGCCTCCCACCAAGGCGAACCGGGTTCAATCCCTGGCCGTGTCACTCCCGGATTTTCGCCAAGTGGGAATCGTGCCGGACGATGCCGCTAGTTGGCGTGTTTTCACGGGGATCTCCCGTTTCCCCCGCCTTTTCATTCCGGTTATACTCCATACTCACCTCAATTACCCTCCTCGGCTCTCAAGACCTCGCTTTTAAGAGCTGCCTAAATCTCTTCACTCACTCTTCACACCCTCAATCTGTACTGAGTCCACTGTCAATGCAATGTTAAGTCCTACCTATCATCAGTTAACTAAAGTAGTAAAACTTGATTACAATTCAAACACGACTTACGGACTGTGTTTACGTTTCTTAGAGATATATCGTGTATAACATCTTACTGTTTCCTTAATATCACATTTTTAGTTCCCTGGGGTTACAATATCTACAGACCAAATCATGAACTTCATAGAATATTTACCACGATGATAGCCCGAGGATGATATGTTTCGACTGAGTGTTATCACGTTTAGTGACATGTGTGGTCATTATTTTGAACTCACCCCAAAAAAAACATAGTATGTAAACAAAAATAAAATCGTGGTTAACGACTGATTCTTTTCTCTAGCAGTTTCTGTTAAAAGTGTAAGGAATCTGATATAACGAATATAAGAAATTTTTCTATCGGGCGACTTTAAAACGTATTATTGTAAATACATCAGCGAAGTAATGCCAAGCCCTGCTTACAACCTTGATAAATCATTGTAAAACCCATAATTGATTTACAGGTGCCACAAAACTATCGTTTCATTATACATGAATAAACACATTCCGTCTCACCTCTTGTGGGTTCGGTCTTCTGGAGCACTGACAAGTGCTGCATATGCAGGAACCGTAGCCGGAGCAGGTCTTACCATTTGAACCTCTGCAGACAGGATTGTCTTGCTCAGGTGTGCTGGAGCTGGCGCATTCGCAGCGGGAGCCGACGAAACCCTCGTGACAAACACACGCGCCGCACTGGAGGTCCCCTTGGCCGCTGCACATTGACGAATTGCTTGCGCTCTGGAAAATTTACGACAGATCATAGCTGATTATTACAACAGAAATAAAACTTTCCTATTTCATGGTGCAAGAGGTATTTGTGCTGTCTGGTTAACTTGTTATGCGTTGGTTTATTATGAACAACAAATTTCTTGGTAATCTTGTTAGTTCTACAAACGTTTGGCAGAAATATATATTTTATGGGAGTTTTATGTACTAGTGTTAACATAGAGGTAACATATTTTAGGTTTAATTTAACTATAACTTAGATTTTATTTATAAATTCTAAAATTTCATTTATAATTAGCATGAATAAAAACAGAGAAAATAGGTGTGTAGGTAATACCTAGTAATATATAGTTATTGGGTAAAATATTATTACACTGAGTGCGCACGAATATGGCGCGTTTTCCCTTTGGCGTAATTTTCTAGACTAGGTTTAAGTTTTGTTTGCATAAGGCGGACTAATGTCCTGGAAATATAATTTAGGCAGGGCATCTGGAAAGTTGGAAGTAATCGTGAATTAACTATACTACACATTCCGAGTAAGCTCTGCTTGCCATAGCCGTTGATCGCATAAGACATTGCAGTTTCTTAATAGTCATCGCTTGCTATTGCATAGGCTGCTGCTTGGTATGGTTGTAATGAAGAAAGAACGAGTAGGCGGCGCTGCACGCTACACAATGAGCTTAAAAATCTACTTTCACCATGCATATTTAAATAAAAATATTAGTTTCTATCTTTAGAAATTGTTATGGTTTTAGGGTCACTATAGACTGTCCCAAAATTAATTTGTTCTCCTTACAGTGTTGGCAGTACACAGAAATGTAAATAAATATATATCCGTTTCTGACTTGACAGCATGCACGGGCCCGCCTAAGGTGAGTAGCATCTAACAGTGGACAGGGTATAGATGCCGCGCAGTAGTGATCAGTGGCGAGTGCGTGTGTGTGTGTTGGCAGACATACAAGCATTTGTGGACGCACCTCACGACGAATCATGATTGCGTGTGAGTTAGTTAAAAAAAAAAAGCGGCTTTCATGTACATAGAAAACCTACATGGAACTAATTTTAACGATTCGCCAATCACACTGGAGAGCCAAAAAAACTGGTATAGGCGTGCGTATGCAAATAACAGAGATTTGGAACCAATCAGAGTAACGCGATGCGGTCGGCAGAGCCTATATAAGACAACAAGCGTCTGGCAAAGTTGCTAGATTGGTTACTGCTGCTACAATGGCAGGTTTTCAAGATTCAAGTGAGTTTCAACGTGGTGTTATAGTCGGCGCACGAGAGATGGGACATAGCATCTCCGAGGTAGCGATAAAATTTGGATTTTCGCGTACGACCATTTCACGAGTGTACCGTGAATATCGGGAATCCGGTAAAACATCAGATCTTCGACATCGCTGCAGCCGGAAAAAAAATCGTGAACGAACGGGACAAACGACGACTGACGAGAATCATTAAACGTGACAGACGTGCAATCCTTTCTCAAATTGGTATAGATTTCAATGCTTGGGCATCAACAAGTGCCAGCGTGCGAACTATTCAACGGACCATCATTGATATGGGCTTTCGGAGCCGAAGGCTCACTCGTGTACCGTTGCTGACTGCACAACACAAAGTTTTACGTCTCGCCTGGGCCCGCCAATACCACCATTGGACTCTTGATAACTGGAAAAACGTTTCCTGGTCTGACGATTCTCGTTTCCAATTGTATCGGGCGGATGGACGTGTACGGGTATGGAGACATCCTCATGAATCCATGGTCCCTACATGTCAACAGAGGACTGTTCAAGCTGGTGGAGGCTCTGTCATGGTATGGGGCGTGTACAGTTGGCGTGAAATGGGACCCCTGATACGTCTACATAAGACTCTGACAGGTGACAGGTACGTAAGCATCCTTTCCGATCACCTGCACCCATTCATGTCCATTGTGCATTCCGACGGACGTGGACAATTCCAGCACGACAATGTGAAACCCCACACGTCGAGAGTTGCTACAGAGTGGCTCCAGGGACACTCTTCTGACTTTAGACACTTCCTTTGGCCACCTAAATCACCAGACATAAACATTATTGAGCATATTTGGGATGCCTTGCAACGTGCCTTGCAACGTGCCACCGCCTTGTACTCCTATGGATTTGTGGACTGCCCTGCAAGATTCATGGTGTGAATTGCCTCATGCATACCTTCAGGCATTAGTCGAGTCCATGCCACGTCGTCTTGCTGCCTTTCTGGGTGCTCGCGGGGGCCCCACACGATATTAGGCAAGTGTACCAATTTTTTTGGCTCTTAATTGTATTATTGTATAACAATTATAATCGTATAATCGTATAAACATTTCCAAGCCAATCCCATTCCAATGAAAAGACATTTGAGAGTCCTTGTCATAGTTTAAGGCAAACAGGGTCTTTTGAAAGCCGCGTACTGGGTACGTTAGAACTCAGAGTGTCACGACTGTGGATTTGGAAGTACGCATTTTGCAGCACATTTTCAGCAGCCCAGGCGACAACACCAGAAGCATTGTAAGAGCAGAGGGTGCAAGCAGGAATACTGTTCGGAGGATACTGAGAGGACACAGTTTGTACTCATGTCATGTGAAACACACCCAAGAGCTTACCGGGGCCGACTATCATGAACCTCTGTTCTTGGACCAACTCTTATTCATTTATGAGGCAACCTTCGCAAAGGATGGTGTCATGTACTTCCGCAATGCCCACATCTGTGCAGATGATAACTCCTATGTGTCGACATTCTTCAACAATTTGCAATCAGTACGAGGCTGATTTAACACGTCCATCGCCATTGCTTGGAGTATGATCTACCCGGCCTGCTTGGAGGTGTTCCTTCACATATCCGTCAGGATATGGGGGTTATGCATGACTGTGCAACTGCAGCAGAACGGCTTACGAGTATCTTGTTGCCACCTATCCCGAACACTGAATGAATTCGAAGGAGGCCAGGAATACCTCGCCCAATCACCAAATCTTAATGGGGGTCACAGTCCCTGTCGAATTATTTTTTATAGATTTTCTGCCACAAATTCGATTTCAGGAGGTGAATTACAATTTTTGGTCCGACATGTAATACTATCCTTAATGTTCTTGAATTGTTCCAGCTTCTCTGCATTTGATATTGTATAACTTGTAACAGCCGAGGTAAATAATTGATTATTTTGTGGGAGCAACTACAGAGGTCATAATAGCTATGGCAGTCGAATAGAACATATTTCAGAAAAAGCATTAAGTTTGCCATGTCATCCGAAAAAATCTATCCAAAATCCACGTTTGCGGGTAGTAGCTGAAAATAAAAACTCCAAGATGGCGATGCTTGCTCCCCCTTAATCTCGTTTGATTTCTTCGTGTGGGTATATCTCAACATTTTGTTGTTTTTCAGTGCCCCAGATAAGAATTGTAACATTCTTCCCTAGCATTTGCAGGACACGTACCGAACGTATTCTTAAGGGGACGTTAATAAGCTTTTCTTAATGTTCATGATGGATATTTCAAACAATTTCTATGACCAGTACATTGACGGTTATATTCTACAACGCAGCCCCTAGACTCTGTCAAATGTAAGAAGCAACCCACCTTTGGAAAGCCAATGTTCGTTATCAAGCCAACAACAGACGTACAAACGTCTTTGTATATGTACTATCCACATTGTAAGTAGAGCAGGTCAATTGTGAGACATGTTGTATGCCACCTTTTCAGTATGGCATGTATACAACTCCCTTATGCATTGTCGCATGACATTTTGAAGTTTCACTGAATCTCAAGTGACCGAAATGTTTCCGGAATACAAAATGTGAATGATTGAAATATGTAAATATAAACGTCAGTTTCCTTTGTTACCAAAAATAATTGTGTACCATTGACATACTATCAGAATTCGTTAAATAATACTTGCAATTAAACTGCACAGCTGGTTTAAATTGGCTACGCATCTCAGCAACACAGCAAAATTACTGGCAGCGATGACTTTAACACAAAAATGTGTTCTCAAACTATTACATAATTTTCGTAGCAGATGGATAGGTAGTTCGTTCGGTAAGAAAAGAAAGATTTCGAAATCATAGTGGCACCATATGGCAAGAAATATGATATTATATGTATGACAAACCATTGTCACAGTGCAAGAAAAGAACATTTTAACACCGAGATATCTTGAGAAGTCGTCTCTCATCTAGAAATTAAGCTAAGGTAGAGGCAACTCGTCATAACGTTCATGATAAGAACAAAGTATTTACTTAAGATATGGAGTTTTAGAGTTATAAATAACAGGGACTTACAGATGTGCGGACGCAATGAAAATTTGAGAGTTTACCTTTCGCACTCGTCATGCTTGTCACACAATGAAGTTATCGTGGCCTTCAGAAATACTTTCAGCAGAAGTAGAGTCGGCTGGATGTGAAGCTTTTAGATAAAACCATGGAATAGACTTCTTAAGCCACCCAAAGCGATTTATTTAAACATGTTGATAAAGATGATAATGAAAGGGGACGTTATAAATGGATCACTACTCTCTTACTTATACCCAAATTACATTTCTCGCAGGAAGTTCAGCCAAGAAACTCTTAGTAAACGAAAAGCTATGAGCAGAGAAAAATTAAAAAATGGCTACAATATATGTATTAAATGGCTTTGTGAAGTTATTACAAAACTTAGAATCATTTCGCTGGACAGGTTATAAACGCTAGGCGTAAAATAAAATTCCAAAGCAATACCGTTTATTCACATGCTTTTTTTTTTCAAGTCCCTGATCAAGGGCTATCTTCTCTAAATTGTGTAAAACCAAAATTGTGGATTGAAAACACCGTAGTCACTTTCCTCAACAGTATTACGCGAGAAGAAACACTTCGCACCGACAGCAATACTAGTCATTTGGCACAACATTCACACGCCATCAGAATACTAACTAGCTCATAGCAGCCAAGACATGGTCTTGTTAAGGTCACCAGGATAGAGGTACTGTTCGTGTTCGATGCCTGGAAGGAGGGCGACATAAGCACACGCATCAAGCGTCTCATCGCATCTGCGTACATAGCGTTTTTGTCAACAACATCGCACCTCTGAATAATTGTTTGTTCCTTTTGTAGCGTAATAATAATAATAAGTTAAGTACCTGTCACAGCTATCTCCTTTCTCGAAATCAAAAATGCACTTCAGAGGGCAGCCGAGAAGCTGACATTTAAGTACATACGTGCACAATTTTTAAATTGAATCCTTAAAACATGCTGAGCAGTTTCTGGCCAAAACTGTGCATGCCGTGTTGCAGCAGCCATCTAAGGACAGTGAGTAGCAGTGTTTCCAACAGGTTTTCGAAAAATCCCGCTGGACCACGCACGAAAAAAAGTTATTTCCCATTTTAAAAAAAACTAAATTCCTTTAAAACTTTTAAAAATCAAATGAGCACAATAAATTAAATTATAACTTTTCTATCAAAACACAAAACGTTTGTAATTCCAACAAACAAAAATAAAATATATAATTATCTTTTTAAAAACGTGGGTTTCTCATATTCATCGGGTTTAATTTTTGCATCCTCAGAAGAAAGGGAAACAATGCGTCGCTGTTTTATTGTCTGAATTTAACTCACTAAGTTGTTTTACTCACTCCGCAGAAAAAAAAAGCTAGATTTCTCGCTAGGCGAGATAAACATTTTTTATGCCGCTAAACCGAACCTCGAAAAAGCATATTTAGCTGAGAAAGAAATCTACATTGGCAACTCTGGAGAGGAGTGGTGGTGTGGCCTGCTCACCAAGTGCGCGTCGCTGTCGCAGCGCTCGCAGTCGCACGCGACGTCCAGTTGCACGACGAGGCTGTCGTCGACTCCCACCGGCCGGATCACCAGCTGCCTCCAGCCTTGGGCGCCGCCAGCTGGGCAGCTCGTCACCTGCGAGCGTCAACACCACTGCTCCTCACACTGATCGCGCCAAGCCCCGTCTGTAGGCTGCTCACGGTAAAGCCAGCAGCACTTTTGAAATAAACCTTTGAAAAATGTCACTGCCTCTGCCTGCATATGTTTTAACGGGCGCACTGACGTAAAGTTGGTAACGACAGAGGGAAAAAAAATAAATGGCGTGTGGGGAGTGCGCCCAGGGCAAGGCAACACCCTCCGAGTGACGGTCTTTCCAGCTGGGACCCATAGGTGACCATCATCCCCGAGCATGACAGAAATGAAACCCTAGAATGGAGCGGCGCTGGAATGCAAGGGCGGGGGAAGCGGGAGTACCCCGAGAAAACCCGCCGGCAAGTGGCGTCGTCCAGCACGATTCCCACATGCGAGGATCCGGGAGTGAACCCGCCGGGGATCGGACCCGGACCACCGTGGTGGGAGGCGAGCGCCCTGGCCACTACGCCACCGCTGCCCCTTAAATAGAGGGGAAATACGTATGTGCTTGAACGTTGAATTGAAAGTGATAGGTAACTAAACATATGTGAATACTGAAACGATTTATTTTGCTTTCTGTTTTTTTTTTAATGCACGTAAGTTTAAGAAACAGCAAATTTGTAAAAGATTTATTTTTCTAATAATTTTACAGCTTCACTTACCGGTGCATGAATAAAGTGATCAGACCCACGGCAATGTTAATTTCACATATGGGGGGGGGGGAGAATACACAATGTACATACAAGTAGATCCCAAGCAGGGCTTTCATAAGTGCTCAGTTTACCGTGAACACTCTTCACGCCGGAGCGAACAGAAGCAAAGACGCGCGAACCAGCCTAAGAGAACCATTCGCACGTGTTTGCTACCATTCGCCCCTGCTTGGTTCGGAGCTGCTCGCGCCTCGTTTACACCGGCGGGTGGATGGAAGAGAAAACTTGCGAACAAGTGTCGAAAAACGAACCAGGGAACGTTCGCGTTCGCTTCCGTTCGCACCGGTGCAAACGAGGCGCGAACACCGAGCATGAGCGAATACGAATATCCTTTAATTCGCTCAAAGTTCAACGACGACGGACCATCGGCGAATGCGTACCACTCTACTTCGCCCGCTCCCTCACTGAATGATTACACGTAAAAAGAAAACTTTGCATTTCTGAAGCTGCCCAGTGATAAGCTGCCCGCATTCACGAATTTGAAACAAAGTTTTTTTAATAAAAAATTAACACATGAGTTTTGTATAACAGCGTTATATTAAAAATGCATTTAAATACATAATTATATTTAAACACATACCATAAATTGACGTTACTTTGTACTTGCTGGGGTGACTATAGTCAGTTCACGACTGGAAGAAACTTTTGAAAATCAACCTTTGAAAAAACACCCTAGCCGTTAGCGACATGCATATAACATTACAAACAGCGGCGAGCGCGGATACAGTTAGGTTCCCAGCACAAAGAGAGGAAATAGTTCCAAAGTTTTAACGTAATTGTTAATTTATCGCTTACAAATAGGTGTCGAAAAGAATTGTATCTTATTATGCAAATTATTAATGACGTGATGCTAACATATTTAGATTTCAACGTTTCTTGCATAGCCACAGGATTACGCTCAAGGTTAAAGTAAGGCGGCCGTTTGTTTACTAACCTTCGTAGTCCTTGTGTTGTTGACACACGTGCCAGAGAATTTGTGCGATTATCTCGTTTAACCTATAATAATTCATTTATCTGCGTTGTTTTACTAATATCAGCTCTTTGTTATTTGGTTTTTAATAACGTATGATTTTAATTTGTGCTCACTTTAAGTTCTAATTTCTTTTGTTTTTGTGTGTTTCGCGCACGTGTCTTTCCTTTGCCACTTTATTCTAACGTTGCAGTGTTTGCACATAAGAATTGTTTTCACATTGTCGAAGACGTAGAATCCTTCACTCGCAAACTCTGCCGTCCTGTCGAAAACCGTCACAACCATTTTTAAATAACGTTTTACAATTGCGCAAAACATCCGACTCAACCACCACGCCATTTTAACGTCTGTAGCAATTCCGATCAATACTGATGATCTTGCCTTCGATGTACGGGAATTTATCGATAGTCACTAACAATCGATTGTAAATAGACAACTACTATCGATTCATCAAAATACTCGCATTTTGGGTTTATAGAATGAAATGTTTTTTCGCTGGCATCGCATATTCTTTTGTGTGAAATTCTCAAGATTAAAAACTTTACGCTTGTGGAATATCCATTAATAATATATACATTACATGACTTTTATAATGGGTAAGTGTATGTACGAACACATGTACACGCACAGTGGAACGTAAACATTGCATGTAAACATTGCCATGTGACCTGTCACATGACAATGTTTGTTTACTTTTGGCGGAAGGATACGAAATGGGCTTGAAAGTAAATCTTTAGCAGGGCTTCAAGAAAGTCTCTTCCAGTCGTGAACCGACTTATATGAAACTCTCAAAAGTTTTGTTTTTGTGACATTTAGCAAAGAATCAGCGAACTGCAGCTGTGTATTTTTAATNAAAGTTTTGTTTTTGTGACATTTAGCAAAGAATCAGCGAACTGCAGCTGTGTATTTTTAATTCCTTTTTTTTTTTTACCAAGTGACACCAAAACAAGCGGTTTACGATACTTATTGGCGAAGTGGTAAAGGAGTTACTTACTTTTATCCTTGCAGTGAAAATAATTTCGTCGTCATAGTCCGCATAAGTGCAAGTGTCACGTTCGGTTTCCTCTTGGTTTCCGCAGTCGGTGAAATACTTCACATCCACGTTGTCGCCTCGGTTATCTGCCAGTTTCACCGTCCCGGATATTTCCTAGTAGAAAACCAATCGTACAAGATATATGCGATATTTTTCCTGTATCGACTAGCAGGTAATTAGTCGAACATGCNAAAGTTTTGTTTTTGTGACATTTAGCAAAGAATCAGCGAACTGCAGCTGTGTATTTTTAATTCCTTTTTTTTTTTACCAAGTGACACCAAAACAAGCGGTTCACGATACTTATTGGCAAAGTGGTAAAGGAGTTACTTACTTTTATCCTTGCAGTGAAAATAATTTCGTCGTCATAGTCGGCATAAGTGCAAGTGTCACGTTCGGTTTCCTCTTGGTTTCCGCAGTCGGTGAAATACTTCACATCCACGTTGTCGCCTCGGTTATCTGCCAGTTTCACCGTCCCGGATATTTTCTAGTAGAAAACCAATCGTACAAGATATATGCGATATTTTTCCTGTATCGACTAGCAGGTAATTTGTCGAACATGCNCTAGTAGAAAACCAATCGTACAAGATATATGCGATATTTTTCCTGTATCGACTAGCAGGTAATTTGTCGAACATGCTGCGAAACATTTTCGGTATAATCACCACGTTACACTCTGCAAATACTTGTTTCACTGCAAATCATGATTTGTTACCATAAATATAGTTTTGATCAGATATTTACCACTGTAAAGTACGTTTGCCGCAAAGAAAAAATTTTGTTTGATCTGTGTATCAACATTGTTGTTACAATAACGTAGTTCCTCAGCATTATTTGTGGTGAAGTCATTTACTGTATTTAGGAGGTTAAACCATTTTGTCGATGATCTAAGAAACTCGTCACTTATTGACTTTGCATTTAGTAGTCTTCACTACGTATTAACAACTAGAATGTTCCAAAGATAAGTTCTGATATCACTTAATAATTTTCTTTGGTATACAGAAACACTTCTTTACTGTACACAAAACAAGATCAAAGAATTAATTTTATTTGCTATACAGAAACATACTCTTCATTAAACAAAAATGTATAAAGAAAAATAATAATAACAGCAAACATAAGTTTCTTTAACTTTCCATTTGAATAAAGACAAGATTTTGTTACTGTAAACGAAACAGCCTCAAAGAAATGGTTTTCTTTGCTATACGAAAACCGTTGTACGTATTTTTTTCAGTGTACTTGGGGAAATCATGAACTCTGTGAACAAATGACTTCAAAAACACAAAGTGTTGTGTTGCAGTCCTTCATAATTTCCTCTCAGTAACAAACCGAGGTCCCGTCTGCGTTACTTTCTACCAAATTAATTTCCAGGATCAGTGAATAACTCTTTACTTTGAAATATCTTAGGTTTCCCTTTCAACTGTGCATGCCCGTCGCTAAACCTTTTTTAGTGACAAAAATTGGCGTAGGTAACAATCCACTTCAGACACCTGGAGTTCAATTTCCCTTTATAAAAGTTTGCGAGGTTTACCTTATTCACGTACAGTTAGCCTAAATTCTTATTTGTGTTGCTAACAGAACTTTGAGGTGAAAAACTGCAGTAACCAGGGAGCATCGTGTAATTACCTGTTTATAATTAAAGGGGAGGCGATTACGTCACCTAGCAGAGACCAGTTTATTCGCACAATTCGTTACACAGCAGATTTGCAGGAAAGATGACAGTTTGTTGATAGGGAGGGAGCAGTGACAACTTACTTTGAAATAACAAAAAACGAAATGCAAAACCTTTCTCTTTACTGTTTTTTTTTTTTGTTTTTTTTTTTAACTTTATGTGAACAGCATAGTACCTTATAAATACAATCGCAATGAGTGGAGATTTTATTAAATGTGTTGTAAGCTACCACATTTACAAGTATTCTGTTTTTATTTTGCGAATGGCTTTTCACAACATTTACATTATAATTTTTTTATAATTTTGTAATGACTTCGTAAGTATGAACATTATTAATTTCCTTGTATCTGTTTTTTTAATACAGCACACCCATGGTTAAATGTACTAAAAGGCGTTTGCATCAATTTGGCTATGTAAAAATAAGACGTAATAAATAAATAAATATATGCCGTTCTTGAATAGTCGGAATATGATGTAAATCTGTTATATCCTTACAGAAAGTGTTATGGTTTTCACCGGGTAGACTGCGCTCTCTCCTCTTCACGAGACAAGCGTACGTACTCAGAATAAAGGTGGCTGTAATGTTTGTTGCCAACAGCTCTTATATAGATAACATCAAAGCTAAAACATTTTTATGCGAATATAAAGCTTTACATGCGTATAACACGTGTCTAAACGTTAGTATAGAGAATTAATTAATAATAAAACATTTTTGAGGGGCAAACATTCAACTACATCCTGAAAAAAAAATACTCTGCAAATGTTTTGAATGTCAGATATATTTTCGCCTCAGCAACCAAATATTTTATACCTTCCTACAAGGTTGAAACATGAAAAGATGTTCAATTAATAAGAATAGTAAAACATGCTTTTAAAAAGGTTTTTGTTTGACATAATACTATTACCATATTTGTGATTAGTCTTAGAAACTTGATGATTATTTATGCTCGTTGATTCCATACAAAAATAGTAACAACCATCACTCTTTTTTAGTTTTTGACAGTATGCTGGGCAGTAGTATGTGTTCGTCAAATTTCTAAGAATTAATTTTAAGCAAGGTTTGCTAATTAAAAAAGGGCACATACCGAACCAAAAGGGCACATACCGAACCTCCCCTTAAACAAAATATAACTACATAAGAGCATAGACTGTAAGTCTGAGAAGCGTAAATTGTAAAATTTGAGATAACCTCTCTCATGTGATGTTCCCTCGAGATAGCCATGAGGATAATTATACTCAGACTAAAAAGCTGTATACCGAGAGCGTTACAAACAGCAAAATGCAGTAACACAGTCGCTTACCTTGAACTGATCTGTAATGTATGAAGCTAAATTGTGGCTTCCAGGGTACAACACCACAGAGACTTCATCGATCATTTCTTCTAAGGCACGATATTTCTCCGCCGATTCTTCGGGAGTGACAAATATTATGTTTATGTTGTTATCTTTTGATGTCCTCTTCACCTGCGCAAGAAAATTACACTTTCTTAGCCCTTTTCATTAATTTCTGGGAACGTCACTACTTGCGAGACAATCTTACTCTGGATTTCCGGTGCGTTTTCTTTTGAGCGCGCAGTACTTGTTCAAAGACTACAACGCACGTTACGCTGTAGATATCATCTTCGTGTTCTTTGCTGGCAAATGAAAGGATTTTTAAAATTCTAGCTACATTCAATAGTGAAGAACGCTAATAACTCCTTTTTCTGGATCACAATAAACAATAGTTCAGAGTTATCTAAATGTTTATTATTTAAAAATAAAACATATAATTATAATGGAATATTCACTTGGGAAACGCCATTTTTTTTGTGAAATATTAAAAAATAAATCAATAATAACTCTAAGGTATAAAAGGACTGCTTCATGCGCTGAAATCATCAGTTTGCATGTTCTTTATTCAAATGATTGTTACAACTTTCTACTTCCCGTGTACAGACGCTGAACTTTTAGAAATAAGACAATTTTTTTTAAAATGTAAAATCGTTGCAATTTATACCGGTGTAAATTTTTTCGCTGGAATTTTTACTGCAATTAAATATAATCTTGGTTTTTTTTTTGTAAAGTTAATTTATTTTTGATGGGGTGCATTCCTGGTAATTTCGGAAATAAAAATGTATGCCTTTGAATACAAACAATGCAGAGCATAGCTTTGTGATTGTTACCGAATTGTATTACGTATGAAAGGGGCATTCAAACTTGCATTTCATTTTACTGTTTTTGCGCAGGAAATATTTCGTAACCAACACAGCTTGCATTGTTTTGGCGTCATAATATTGTCACATAAGCCACATTATAAAATAAATTCCATAATACTTTCAGCAATATAACATTACTGAATTCGACACCACTGTAAGCTTTCCTTGACTGCTTCCATGAATGTCGTTTAATAGTGATATTTAGAACTGTTGAAAAATAATAATTTAGTAAGCGCCAGATATATGCAAAATATTAACAGATTTCTTTAACGCTAAGATTGGTACTCATACTTTACCTGGGATATGGACGGATAATCGAATACAAGTGAATGAGTGTATTCTCCATCGTCGCTCAGGTGACAGTAGCCATCGTTACCTTCGACCAATCCTGCAAACTGCGAAAATGATACGCATAAAATTGGGCCTAATAAAATCATCTGCACATCAAAAATATATATTTTTCAATAAAAACAGTCACACTGCAGCATGCAAAGGAATTTGGAGGTTGGTTGACATGAAAAGTGGATGGAAGAAATTGTCACCTTAACATATTTGCATAATTTCTTAATGTTAGAGAGTTATATAACATTGAAGAACTTAGGAATATTTCTAAAACCATTTGTATAAATTTCGTTCTATCGGTGGGAGGAAGGGAGGGGAGAAGTTAAAACCTGTTATTATTGTATGCAGCTATTGAAGTGTATTATATTATCAAACTTCAATTTCTTTTATATACAATAAAATGTCAATATACTTAAATAAACTGTGTGAAATACTACGATGTTAATAATTATTCGCAAGTTCGTATCACACATCGAATACCTGTTGAGTTCTAGTACACGTCCACAAAAAAAAGAAATTTTTTAAAATTTAATTTTACTAACGCCTTGGGTTTATGCAAGTAGTGTAACTGGAAGGTGGCTTACTCATTTAACTTTATGTAACGTACTCGCGCCTTACGTGATATTCGAAGCCAGGACTTCTTAATCTCGCATCATTAAAACAAACGCTGAAGACATTCGCCATTTAGAAAAGAAGTTACTGGGCGTGATGCTGAAAATAAAGTTAAGGAAGAGTTGTTTTTGTTGACGTGTGCAAAATGACATTCGAAAGAAATTCATTTGGTTTTTGTGGAGATGTATCAGTGTAGTGTTTTTTTTTTCAGTGGTGTATAAATTAAAGTGATCCGTTGACAAACATAAATTAATTCGCTTGAGTTTATCTTTTTAACATTGTTTGTTGAAATCAGGCGACGAACTTCATGTCCAAGATCGCTAAGTCGTTCTGGGTTCTAATTGCGGATAGGTCAGCGTGTCAATTTTAAATGAGGGTTTATATATTTGATATACATTAAACCTACTGCCATGAAGCAGGGACGTTAATAACTAGCTGTCAGTCAACTATTCCCTTAGTTACAGCACTGATGCCGTGCACACTCACCTTGCCGTCCCCTGCGATGTGGTAGTCTTTGTCAGTAGGAACAACCAGCAGGCGGTAAGCTTTGTGTCGCCATTTCAACTCATGATTGCACACCATCGCTTGCATGACTCCGTCCAGCAAGCCCCTGACGCACTTGTAGCACGTCGGAAGTATCAAACTTTTCAAAGAATTTACTGCTTCCTGAAAATACGTAATCGTTTTACGATAGCATATTTATCTTGTAATTTCATTCAGTTGAAAGCTTACATGTTCCTGAACATAAATTTAGAAATTATAAATATTTTTCTAAAATGTTTACTCCATCTAAATTTTGTATACACACAAATATGCATATTGTCATTTTTTGATTCACACTTAACTGCTCTACTGAGTTATTCAGTTAAGTCTAAGTGCCTTTGTCTATAATTTTTGTAATCTCCTCGACATATCTAAGGCATATAAACTTCTATAAATTTTATAACAAAAGTGTTAATGTGTAAGCGTATATCTGTGTGGCCATTATCGTTTTGTTTCAGTCAGAACGATACAGTTTTTTTAGATTTTTTATGTCGTGCTTTGTGTACAATTTTCATCAGTATTTCTTATTTTAAAAAGGACTCTGCTATTTTCAAAAACATTACATTTCAAATTACAATTACTATTTTTAAATGTCTCCTTTATAAGTTAACTGCGGGTATGAGGTACTTATTTTTTTATCCCTGTGCTTTTTAAAGAAGAATTCCATGATATATAATATTTACAAATCTGAAATATGTACGCAAATAATGTCATAGCCTATTTTTATACTAAAATTGTTAGAAATGTCATTAATATTTTCTCGTAATTTGCGATCCCGCCATTTTGAAACCTACAAACTAATTGGTTTAACTGTTTAAGCACTCCAAAAAATTAACAACATCGATTTTTTCCCCAGAGTTTTAACTTTTGGAAAAGTAAAAATAGATAACACAGTACTTTATTTCATGGTGAAATAGTCGCTTATATGCAGCTATTAAGAAGTTACGCAGCAGCTATGAAAGTTTTCCTTTACTTAACTTTCTAGATAAATAATTGAAAATTAACGTTGGGTTATTTCTATTAGCCACGGTTGATTGCCTTCGCCTCAGAAAAAATACTTCATTAAACTTAAGTATACATACATCCGTATTTTAGTTACTTTAGTCTCAAAATGTGTACTTTATTATGGGAATAGTAACATATTGTGGAAATAAATCCATTTATTACAGAATTTACATTAAAAATGGTTAAGGTTACGAAGACCGGCCAGCACACAAATTAGATGACCTTGTACGCAATTTGAAACCACATTTTTATGTAAAACTAGTTCCCATATTTTGCTGGATTTGAAGGCTGGAGGGGCGAAATAATGAAACCATTCTTTTTTGACATTGAGGTAGGCCTACCAAAAATTTCTATTACGGCTGTACACAAAGTTCGGTCACACTAAAGGCCGTGGAATTTGTGAGTAATTCTGTCCATTGACCGATCTTTGATAGAGTTATTTGCGCACCACGTCACATAAGAAAACTTGTAACGACGTATAAAATTCGCAAACAACAATAGAACGAACGTGGTTGTAGAGTTGGAGAGCTTTTAAATTCTTTAGTCTCAGGACTACCACTCCACAGGAGAAAGCCCGTAGAACGAAAAGACACGCTCATCGCAGCAAATGCGAAGTCGAACTGGCAGACAGTGTTTCGCCCAACTAACTATTTATCCATCGGTTAAAATGTGTATCAGGCCTAATATAAAATGACTGGCAGCAACGCATGAAATTAACGTCACGCACATCGTATACGTCCAAAATCTGGGCATACTTTTTTTTCTTTTCTTGAGGAGCACACACGAGCCAGCCGAAAGAGCTGAGAGTTTTGAGAGCTATCATAAGAACTTTCAAAGGGATCGACGTAAAAAAGAACATGAGCCCGTGCGTAACGGGTCAAGGGAATATCATATTAACAGGAGAATATTCTCTGTGCCAGAGTCTGCCTATCGAGACCATAGACTGAAGATGAGGTAGACCGCTTGTTCATCTTCTGCGCATGTACCCAACACTGACCTACCCCAATCATACACAACTGCAAAAGTCACGTGGTCAACAGTGACGAACGTGTTTGTTTGTATCTTAATTTTTAAATGAAATGCACTTATATATGAATAAAATACTTTTTTCCAATTTAAACTTAGTGAAACACGGATTAAAAATTGGTTAGAGGAACTAGAAAAACACATTTAAGCTCTTGTTTACAAATCAGTTTTCTAACCTAAAATCCAAACCATGCCATTTTCGCTTGACGTGTTGGCAGAAAAGCAGTTCAACGTTGGGATAAGGAGATTGGTTGTGCGCAGCCAGCGAGATCGGCCTACCTCATCTATAGTCTACGATCGAGACACGCTCTTCTGGGAACTAGGGCAGTATTAACGTTGCAGAGGAGAGGTTCCTTAGATCCTCTAGGCGATAAAGCTGTAGCCACACAAGTAAGTGTGTTTTCCATAAAAATATAAACGTGTGGATATGCAGTTATTCGCGCACATTACTTGATTTATTTTACTTGCATATTGTTTCGCTGTTAAATTTTCAGAAAGAAGAAAAATAATATGTTATAGGTATTTTGAAAATGTTTACAAATTATTTTTTATACCAAGCACGTTTGACGGATTAAAAGACTTGTAATACTTTTAAAACCATCCCGAGAATCTCAGAACAAAGCATTGTTTATTAACTGAAATCATGCAAAAAAAATTAACTATCCTCTCTCCCGACTTATTAAAAATGAAGGTACGTATATTTAGAGTGGTATTAATATGAAGTATTTGTATATTTATTTAAACATGCAAATTTTGCTTACTTTATTTGTTTTTTTTTTTTACCACGGAGAAAAATTTAATCTAAGTTTGTGAAATGTTTAACCGTTATCTCCAGAAATTGGTAGAAAAACGCATCGTAATTAAAATGTAAAAAAAAAAAAAAAACGCAAATATAGTTTACCGTTTATTTCTGCAAAGACAAATTTATAGTTGAACTTAATTGCATAATTATAAACACTGCGTTAAATAAAACATATACATAAATAATCAATATATTATATTCTTAGTTTTTAAAATATTAGGTTTCGGTTTATGCTTTTATGTTGATTTATACTATAATTCTGGGTGTAAAATATTAAACCGACAGTTCTTGTATGCTACCCATTTTTATGATAGTGTACCTTCAAACTGGAACCTTAGTAATCACCAGAAAATTATTTCACTCAAATTTGTACTTCAATTTGTTGGAAGAGAAAAATGTCCAGAGCTTTAACGTTAAAATAATTTATCACAAATTAATATCTACCAGTGATACGCATTTTAACCATTCCCTAGATGATCGAAATTGCCTAGGATGTGTATATTACGAAATTAAGCGCATTTGAAGTTTTTAAAAAGACGGTTAATGCATTAAAAATATATATAAAAATAAAAAAATTTGGGATTTGTTGTAGTTGGGTTTTGTATGAAAATTTTGTTGCGTCCGAAAATTTTGGTAAGAACTTGCCAAATGTTTAACATTATTAAAATTCAAATTTTATTTCTTTGAAATAGGAATATGACTGAACGATTGCCAAGAAATTTATAAAATAACTTAATCATAAATGTTTTTGAACAGTTATGAAATATTGGAATAATACACATTCGTAAATGTTTAATGTTTTATATTCTAGGCTCTTTACCCAGTAATAGTAAATCAATAGTACTACATGTACCAAAATTCTTACAGCTAATACTACAATTTCCGTAAATGAAACCAGTAAAAATAAACCTGTATTTTTTTAAAGTAATTTTCATGCAATTTGATTTTACAATTAGCTAGTGAGCGAAAATTTTTGTATGAACGTTTTAAATTTTAGCAAACAACAAATATTATTCTCAACTTATGTTCTTCGTTCAACAGAAAATTCCTCTACGCACTAACTTCAGTTTGGGGAAACTCAAATAATTGTTTTGATTAAATTGAAACTTACATTTCTTATCCTTCTTTGTAATTCTAAGAAACAACTACATTGGGTTCTCTTTGTAACGCTCACCTGGACACGGGTGACGTCTCTGCTGAGAGCCATGTGGTTCTTGAAACTATAAATACGAGAAAATTCATGGCTTAGCTTCTTGTAGTTTGGAAACCTGAAAACCGAAAAGGCATCATTTAGATTAACACTTCGTGAGAACGAAATGTATACCATATCAAACATACAAAGTAAAAAATGGTGCTTTTACAAACAATTCCTTGCAAGCAAGTTGCCAAACATTTTCCTCTTACACTGCAAGTGAAATATTGTATACCTACGTACAATAAACTGTTTTTAAAACATACATATTTGTTAATTTATTTTCACATTTATAATATACCTGAACTATACACAGTATTTGATTGTTAAAATTCCACATTCAATTTGAACACTCCATAGTAATGTGTTGTAAAGTTTGTCATAATTTTTTTTGTAATATTACAAACATTATTTTGGCAACTGGTTTTCAAAGAATTATTTGTAAAAATACAGATATTTTTACAATGTACAAAAGTAGACACATAACCGAAACTGCGTCATCTCATATAGCGAATAGTGACTTTTATAAAAACAAGTGTATCTTTTATACTCAGGAAAAAATACTTAACCTACATTAGTGGAAGCAGAGTGAAAATATTCGTTATTGTAAAATTTTGACATTTTCAAAGGAGATATGGATGTAGCAGTTTTCAGTATGGCAAAAAAAAAAACACCTTAAGTAAAAATGTATGATAACCATGTAGCTTATCTTTCCTTGAGTTAATTGAACGAAGATTGTGCCAAGACAAGTGCACGTAAATATCACAAGCGCGACGCTAGCGGCGGTGGGGAAAGCCGCTTGCTTTGGTTTCAACTCCACGTTGTGGTGTACTCTTTTAGATACGGAATGGTTAGAACTTAGATCAGTAGAAATTTGTTGGCAGAACTTTGTGTAGTTTCTTTTACTCACATCTTAATACTTGTGCGGGACCCATTTTAAATTTCCCGCGCGCCTGACTTGGTACGCGTTCGTCAATTCTCAACGCTGTCTCAAGGGTTGGTGGTCCTGAGCTACAGGAAAAAGAGAGCAGTTTTGTGTTGGACATCATGACGGTAACTTGAGTCGTGTGCAGCTGCCGCCAGTCGGTCGTTTTCTCGCTAGAATTCGTTGCACAGTCCTCTAGTGGCAATTTAATTTTAGTAGTGTTAAATTCGCCACAACAAATATAATCTACGGAGAATACAACTTTACTTAGCATTACGAAATTAGTGTTTCGTGTACTCACTGTTGTTGTGGAGACATGTTAAACGGCCTAACGTCTTTGTCGAGGAAACTACCGAACCCCAGCTGTAGGCTCGACGTCAAATTCTGTATTTCTGCTGTGAGCTCTGCCACGCTGTTCTTCACAGACTCGAGAGAAGCTGACATGTCTAGGAGGTAGTACATGTCAACTGGCCGATCGCGGGCACGCTTGTACCTGATGGTTAAATTAGAATATTCGCCTGAAAAAAAATGGACATATTATGTAATGAACATCGTATTTCTTCAAGAATTTCCTACTTATTACACAGCTACACTGACTTGGACGAGCAAAATTATCGCCAGTGGAGAAGTGACAACATAACAGTTCTGTATAGGTCGTTCACAGTAAACTGAGCCCTTTTGAAATCTCTGCTAGATATATACTTGTGTGCACATTGTGTATTATTCTGCCATAAGCAAAATTAATATTGATGTGGGCCTAATCACTTCAACAATGCGTCCGTCAAGTGAAATTGTGTCATTGTTAGAAATATTGATATTTTACAAATTTTATCATTCTTAAACTGGCATGCATTAAAAAATAGGCAGTAAAATAAATAACATCAGGATTCACAATTGTTTGCCCAATACTTTAAATTCAACATTAATAAATGAAACTACTTTCCCTCCGGCGTTACCAACCTCACTGGGCACATGCCGGTCAGTGTTCTTGTTAAAATATATGCAGGTAGGGACAGTGACATTTTTCAAAGGTTGATTTCAAAAGTTCTCTTTTGAGCGTGAACTGGTTTCATGGCAGCAGCAATCAAACATCAGTACGAGCAACTGAATGTTCTGTTAGATTACTGCAGTTATGTTTGCTTTAGGAACAATCCAAATATTGTGGAAGTTATTCTACTGAAGGGATCATTTGTTCTGTAGCAAGACCAGACTGCTCTGTTATAGTAACAAGTACAATCATGAACACGACCAAAACATTCAGTTCTGTTGCAGTTACTATCAGCGTTGTCAGTATTTAGATGTCATCAAAGCCAATCGAGATGGGTTATGGGTACAGAAATTTGGTTCTGAAGGTCATATTTTTTTCTCAGTGCCGGCGCAGCCCACAATAACAATAATGACTAGCTATTTACTCTATATATTCACCAATCATGGCATGAGTCCACGAATGCACGCACTGAGAAAAAGTGTTATTTTCACTACAGTAACATCTATCTGAATAGTTGCAAACAATAATGCTGTTATTGAATATTTTGTAGAAACTAACACTCTTGTTCCTTCATATTTTGTCCTGTTAACAATCAATAGACGATACAGCAGATCTGATTGTAGTTGGTTCTCGGGTAATTTATCACTTCTGAAAGCCTCAAACAGTTTCCTTCTGTCAGTCCGTTGCGTAGGAATTGCTACGAACGTGATGACCAATGTTTATGCTTTGCGCAAGTGACATCGTGAAACTGGAAGAAACCAACTATGTTGCCAACAATCAATTCATGTCCCACTACGTGTAAATTAGTAGATACATATTTCAACTGCCACCAGATTAAAATTGTATTTTTGATGAGACATTAGGATTTGGCGCTGTTGTTTCTAATTCGCTACTAACGTTACTATAAAAAATTTATTTAGTTCTCCACTATTTTTAATGCAATTCTGTGATGTAATTATTTTTGAATGATTTTTTATTTAGTAAATGTTTAGTTTATTGTGGGCCAGCTATAAAAACTTTTCTAGGACAGTAAAATATGATCACAAAAAATTAACTTTTTGACTTAATTATTGGTTTGGTTGCGGCTATCAAACATATTTATTTGGTCAACCAAATTTTGCAGTTAACTATCTAGACGACATTTCATAAGTTTTAATATTTATTACATCTTAATTTATTCAAGTTTAACTGTGATGCAAAATAGTTCAGCATATGTGTTGACCAAATTTTTATTGGCTAATATCTGTAAATTTGTCACAGGGATTTTATGAAGTATATCACAGTAGATAATTTCCCCCAATAATACTTGAATATTCGTATCTTGTATTTCTTTTGTTGATAGCATAGTTTTCCAGAATAATGGGAAAAACTTCACCAAACCTTCACTATGACGAAAAGTTGATCATATTCTTTCATTGATCATTCTTTCAACCAATGCTTTCCTACAATAATATTAAATATTTACGGAAACTGAAATTAGTTAGCTTCAGTATTAGTTATTCAATTAAATCGCAATTAAATATTTACGGAAACTGAAATTAGTTAGCTTTAGTATTAGTCATTCAATTAAATCGCACATGGAGAGATACACTAATGAAATGAACTATAGTCGGTTCACGACTGGAAGAGACTTTCTTGAAGCCCTGCTAAAGATTTACTTTCAAGCCAATTTCGTATCCTTCCGCCAAAAGTAAACAAACATTGTCATGTGACAGGTCACATGGCAATGTTTACGTTCCACTGTGCGTGTACATGTGTTCGTACATACACTTACCCATTATAAAAGTCATGTAATGTATATATTATTAATGGATATTCCACAAGCGTAAAGTTTTTATTCTTGAGAATTTCACACAAAAGAATATGCGATGCCAGCGAAAAAACATTTCATTCTATAAACCCAAAATGCGAGTATTTTGATGAATCGATAGTAGTTGTCTATTTACAATCGATTGTTAGTGACTATCGATAAATTCCCGTACATCGAAGGCAAGATCATCAGTATTGATCGGAATTGCTACAGACGTTAAAATGGCGTGGTGGTTGAGTCGGATGTTTTGCGCAATTGTAAAACGTTATTTAAAAATGGTTGTGACGGTTTTCGACAGGACGGCAGAGTTTGCGAGTGAAGGATTCTACGTCTTCGACAATGTGAAAACAATTCTTATGTGCAAACACTGCAACGTTAGAATAAAGTGGCAAAGGAAAGACACGTGCGCGAAACACACAAAAACAAAAGAAATTGGAACTTAAAGTGAGCACAAATTAAAATCATACGTTATTAAAAACCAAATAACAAAGAGCTGATATTAGTAAAACAACGCAGATAAATGAATTATTATAGGTTAAACGAGATAATCGCACAAATTCTCTGGCACGTGTGTCAACAACACAAGGACTACGAAGGTTAGTAAACAAACGGCCGCCTTACTTTAACCTTGAGCGTAATCCTGTGGCTATGCAAGAAACGTTGAAATCTAAATATGTTAGCATCACGTCATTAATAATTTGCATAATAAGATACAATTCTTTTAGACACCTATTTGTAAGCGATAAATTAACAATTACGTTAAAACTTTGGAACTATTTCCTCTCTTTGTGCTGGCAACCTAACGGCATAACTGTATCCGCGCTCGCCGCTGTTTGTAATGTTATATGCATGTCGCTAACGGCTAGGGTGTTTTTTCAAAGGTTGATTTTCAAAAATTTCTTCCAGTCGTGAACTGACTATAGTCTATTCCACGAGGTTCCTTTATCGTGAACTGGGTAAGCTTTGCTTTAGAATTAAAGTGTTTAATGGTTTGATCCTAGATATATACATACATACATACATACATGAAGCATATGTATTTTACATTCCTATAAAACTATATGTGCACGAAGCAAGCACGGAAACGAGACATATGAAAAATAAAGTAGACACACAGATGTAATAACTAGCATTTGTTGTCTTTCTCAAGTAGCTATTGTTCTTCGATTTACAAGGACTTCTTATTTACGGCAGTTAAAAAAAAAAAACAGAATTTTAGACGAAATGTTACTTTTAGGTTTCTGTCATGCCACAACAAACTCTTGGGTTGTTCTGGAAAATACGTTTACCTTCGGTAAAGGCATCACAGGCAGGAAGCTATAAAAGTAAAGTTAATTGAGTAGGGAGATAAGTGATGGGATAACGGTGTGCCAAATATTATTTTTTAATTGACGTATGAGCATAATATTATTTTGAATAGAAGTGAGGACCTCGCGGAAACTGGAAACCAACAATAAACATAGGCGAAGATCCCCCGAATACGTACAGTTAATATAATTATTGTCTAAAAATTACTTCCTTTATATAAAAAAAAGATGAATACGAGTGTGTGATTATCATAAAAGGGCCAATGTACGAGTAATAACGACAAAAGTATTATAATAATAAAAACTTACTTCATTAGAATCGAAGTTATCGATGTGATTTTAGCTACAGATAATTATTATATTAAGTCATGTATTAATTAAATAACGCTACACTCTATAATATTAAGGTTTACACCACGTTACTGCGAGATTATTTTGACCTTCTCAAAATTGAGATATATGTTATGTAAGTGAAAGTTTGTAGACGTAGAAGGAAGCATTCTGATCCCACATTGTACATATACCATCAGATTTGTTTGTATTAACCGTTATCAGTAATTTTTGCTGCAGTTTTCTGAGAGACCAAAATGCAGTAAAGGCAGTAAAGGTACAGAAAAAGTAACGAAAATGACAAACTCTGCTATGAATTAAAGAGGTAGGCTAGCAATAGAAAGAAAGAACTGCAAATCACATACTCATTGAGAGAAAGGTTTGTTTGAACCAACCAATTTTTTTTTGTAAATGGCCAAACAAGTAAGTAGTTCCTCGAACAAAATGTTTGGTGACTAAAAAAATACCTGAAATGCAACAAAACAGATTTTGTTCACCTAAAAAATATACATTTGTACTCACCAAACCGTTTAGTTGGGCAAAAAAAAAATTTGCTCGATAACCAAATATTTGTTTGAATCAAGAGTATACCTTTGTTTGGCCATATACAAAAAATGTATTGTTGGCTCAAGCAAACGTTTCTCTCTGTGTAGACTTTTACTTACCAACTCTTAGACTAAGCTTCACTCTTTGTGGCTTCATTTGTACTGGATTTGTAACTTCATCACCAGTACTTCCCTTAAAAGGTTCGTCTTTGATAGGCGTGGTTTTGCCAGACTCTGGGTTTATGATATAGTTCTCGTCGCACCACGTCCGCAATGCGTCTTTGTTCCTTGTGCTTCGACAACGCGACACTCCCACTTTCTCACTGAAGTTCTGCAAAATGGAGAACACATGTTACAACACATGTTTCACACAGACTAACATAACTTATATATATATATATATGTATATATGTGTGTGAATATGATCAATATAATGTATGTATCGTTTCTAATTGTAATTTTTATTTTGCAAAAACTTTCGCGTTGTGCTAACACCCAAACAAGGGCCAGTACACTGGAAGAAAAATATTGATGTAGGAACCATAATTCTGTAGCCGTTACCCTCCAAAGACTGTTAAAATAGTGACGACAGTCTGTTTGGTTGTGGTTACCCCACGTATATGGTTAAAGGTATATGGTAACGCCAACAGAACATATTGTAAAATGTCAGTGCGTCACAAATAAGTGCAGTCATTACTTTCTACAGAATAGAATGTTGCTATTAAAAACGAGTAGGGTTCTGACTACAATCCAGTATGGTATTCCCTACAATGCTGCTCTGATGCCGCTACAGAGCTCCTTGTGCACCCAGCAGTAACATATGGTAGTGCTAGCAATCTGTTATGTTGTCTTAACTGAGCAGCATTGTGGCCCCAGCAAAAGTGAATGGTAATCCTGACTATCTGCTCTGTTTCCTTTACTGAGCGGCATTGTAGCCCTAATCATCTTGTGTGTTATGTTGTAGTTCCCTCGTTGGCTCATAGTATGCGCTGCTATCTGTACTTATTTTTCTGAACTTGAAAAATTCTTTGTGGAGGCAGGCAGCCGCGAATTGCCAGACCTTGTGTTGGTAGACGGACGCCTTAAAACAAATAGGACATTCCAGCATCCTTGTTGCTATGTATTATTACATTTTACGCCTAACATGGCGGTGTCTGTCAACACATTAAAGGGCGCACAGTACCCTCTCAGATTGTCAACAGCCTCCACTAAAAAAAAATTACTTCACAATAGCAACATTTTCCTTTTTATCTTATGTATTGTCAATTCTACTTCTGTATTTCTATATTCTGTAAAAGAATTAGAGGGTCCCTTTAACAGTCTGCGACACTGTTGTTATAACCATACTTGTTTGTTAACGCTACAATTCTAGTTCTGTAATCTTTTAACAAAATCAGAGGGTACCGCTAACAATCTGCGACTCTGTTGTAATTACCATACTTGTCCGTTAACTCTACAATACCAGTTATGTAATCTTAATAGAATCAGATGATTCATTTAACGGTCCACGGCACTGTTGTAATTACCATACTTGTTTGTTAACTCTACTATACTAGCTCTGAAATCTTAATAGAATTGTCCACGATACTGTTGTGGCTACCATACTTAAGTGTAAACTAAAATAAAAAAAAGAGTTGATTTCTACAGAACATTCTGTTGCAGTTACCAAACAGCAGTGTTGGGTTTACAATATCTGGTTCTGTTATCGTAACAATACTGTAAGATTGTGATCACAACTATCTGTATAGTTCATACTACAGAAAACACTGTTATTGCTACAGAAAATATGGTTACCACAACAGAATAACTTTTAACAATATTTAGATTGTTCTGTTAACAATTTGGATTGCATTGTAAAGTATTACATAACATTCTGTTGCTGGTACTAAAGTTTAGTTGTCGCTACCATAAAATGCCATTTCAGAACTGTTCTGTTAAAATCTCTCTGCTAATTTCCTTCAGTGTAAACATTAATTTTTGGCATAACTGAATAAATATTTTGCCATAAATTTCGAGCTATTTTGTACTATTTGGTAAAATTTGTTACTATCCCGGATAAATAGAAAGTACAAACCCATAGATGGCTGTCATAAAAGGTTTTTCAGAAAGTGACGTTATTTGGGGAATAATAATGAAAATTCTTCCGTTAACTTTGGTGCAGGGCCAAATATAATAGCATTAATTTTATTACTGATGTTGATTTTACTCTTCATACCATCTTATTTTTAAATTTTTTATCCTAACAGAACAAACGGAAGATTCTGAGGTTTTGTTTGGGGATATTATAAACATAACGGGAGATGTGTTTCCTAATTTTACTACTTGTATCCGTCCACCCACCCCATTGTACCATACTCTGTGGTATATGTGCCTAACTAATCGGTCCCACTTACTAAAGTGTAATATACGCTGTGGTGCATATGTAATAGGTAACAAGCAGTAACTCAATTCTGTTATTCACCGCGGACCCTCGAATAAAGTTCATGTTTCAGTTGTATCATCGTGCAGTGTTGTGTTCTCTCTCTCTCTCTCTTTCTCTTTCTAATCGCTCTCTTATAGCTCTCTCCCACTTCACAAGGCACAAGAGAGAATAAGAGAATAAGTAACCTAAAGATTAAGCAACATGAGCAATACGAAAACTGAATACATGTAAAAGCACTTCAAATTTTAAGGAAAAACTTTACTTGCGACACAAAATGATTACCGAAAAGTACTGTATTTACGATCGTTCCAACTGCACTAAACTGCACTGTTATCATGTTGATAAGCAAAACCTAGTTGGCACAATAATATGTTTCAAAATGTATGATTTCATGTGGTTAAAACGGTTTCCTTGAAACTAGATTTCACACTTCTTTCTAAAAAAATTAAGCAACCCAATAGGGTGAACAGTATAGTTTATATAGTTTCTAACCATCAAATAAGCATTAAAATGAGTCTTACATTTTTGGTGCAGGACAAGATGCACTACTCCCAAAATTTTGCTGTATTAGTGTTTGGGTACCCATTCTCCTGCATCTCCACAACAAAATGCTAGAGTGTGCATGATATTCCTTTCCTTAAAAAAAATGGCCTGTCAGGATTCGTCAAGGGTTTTCCTTGAGATTCCTTGCAGCAAGCTTCCGGGAAGATACAAATCTCTTGAAAGATACGGAGAGGCGAGAATGACGGAAGTGATTCACCGCGAGTTTTATTTCACTACTTGATGTCAGAGTGATGTAAGTATGTAACCTAATGCATGGAAGTCACGACTACTTGCTAAAGATAACAGTATGTAGGGCCACCCGATTTTTGTGAAAAGAATTCACGATCAGTCGTATTTCACAACACTTTAATACACGCCGCCAATAAGGAAAAGAAAACTGCTGGAACGTCCGCAGGACATTGAAATATAGCGTGTCCGGGAATCTTTTCGCGGAATTCGGATGTCCCCGTGTATAAAACAGCAACTGTAATGCTTCGAAAAGGAGACAGCTAACTATTATTTTATTTAACTTCACCAACGACAAAACACAAACACACCCCAGGCCTTGCCTCCTAGACCGCCCAGTTATGTAAAATTTTGCTTTGGAATCCGCTCGACAATACCAAAACCAACACGGGGCTCACTTTTGGGTCTAGACACGGTTCTTTCAGAAGCCCTGCATTTTTAAATTCCCTCCCCAAGCAGGCATGGGGGAGAGGATAAACAGTAATTGGTGTCAGGGCCCCTGGCGCTACCCAGAAGACCTGTTAACAAACATCCTGCAGGTTCTGCCGCAGTATATCAGTCTGAATGACAGCCTGACGGGATGGGCTAGCTGTCCCCAACCTGCGCTCGAATCATCGTATACCAATGGGAGGAAAACAGCCTCCCTAAGGGCTTGTACTCCCCCCTCTTCCCACGTGCTGAGCGGGTAACGTTCCAGTGATGTTGAACGGCGGCGTTTAAAATGAGACCGTATAATTGAATATCGACTCTGGTCAATGGCGCCCAACTAAAGTGGTCTAATGTGTCCGTGTTGGTAGAGAGAAACGAAGCCTAGTAAGCAATTAATCTCGAGAAAATACGACATTTATATCTAAGAGTGTTCTCAAACAACTGCAGAGGTTTACCACACAGAGAACACAGAGAAACGTCCAATGAATTTCAAGTCACTTTGCTTGAAAAATTTGGCAAAACCTCGAATAGAAACTTTGTTCGGGATATTTTTGAAGAAGAGCAGGGAGGGATGGCAACTGAAAAGGCCCTTGTCTAACCAATGGATGCCGCGGACAAATACGTATATGTCTTTTAAATTCTAGTGAGTTGTTTGTATCCGTAATAACTTCCCAGGTAATAAGAGCTAGAGGTTTAGTGATAATATTAGAACGCGCATCTTGCCACTTCGCCAAAGACGGCATGAACTCTTGCGTGCTGTAAAATAATGTATATAATAAAAAAAAAACTACCAGTCATCGAAAAAAAAAATATTGCTAGGATTTCTTCGGTCTCATTCTGTCTCAATTGAATTTAACTGTGCATTCGTAAGTTGGAAACAACTGTGATCGCCATTAAAACATTCATGTGCCATTTTCGAATAAGGCAGCGACAAAGCTAGTTTTAAAATATGAATTGATGTAATTTTTAAAACAAAACTGGGTGGCCTGACTTACACTGAATAATTACCCGTAGTAGAGAGCAATTAATATACTAAACGATACCACAGAC
This sequence comes from Clitarchus hookeri, assembly GCA_002778355.1. Taxonomy (NCBI): domain Eukaryota; kingdom Metazoa; phylum Arthropoda; class Insecta; order Phasmatodea; family Phasmatidae; genus Clitarchus; species Clitarchus hookeri. The sequence goes on from NQII01000228.1 coordinate 973,463, forward strand.
TTCGCAGATTAATTAAGATTTCTTCAATGAACCTGTAATTACAAAATTAACTGGTAGCTTAAACATTAAGATTCATCACATTTTTATAAGAATGTAAGGAAATTATATTTAATTACGGTCTCTATAATGGGTGCATAAGCAGCATTGATTTAGGATTCGTTGCAACAGAGAATCCCAGTGTATTAAAAATATGTTCGGTACACGATCAGTTTATCCTGGTTTAGGATTACGACAGTACATGCTAGACACTGACGAACATAACAATATCAATCATTATCTGTACTCCCGTAAGTCCAAGGATAAAATAACATGTGGCAAATCTCTATTTTCGGACCCACATTAAAAATACTACTGGCTATGGACATACTTGCGACCAGAATAGTTAGATTTGCAGGGATTTTCAAAGTGCAGAATTAAATTTTTATTGTTTTTTCTTATGATAATTAGTTGAAGCAGTGGTCAGTATACAGAAATTCCATTAAGTCACAGTTCTTTCTGATCGGAGAAGTAACTTTTTTCCTACTAAAATGTGAAACACAAAACGGAAGTATGCGGTCTGGGTTTTGTTGCTAGTACGCTGAACTCACTGCGATGCAGTGACGTTTCGGCTTGCGATTGGCTGCCATTAGGCCATCTTTCGTTTATAAATACTGATTACCAAATAGTTTTTTTTATCAAACACTGGTAATAAACGATTCTGATCAGGAAACTTGTTTACTTCAGAAACTGATTTATTACTTTCCTTTTTGAATAGTATTAATGTGTTATCAAAAATATACAGACAAAAGTACAAATAATATTTCATGTAGGATTTCGAATGGTCTATTTATATCAATGTGTTCCAAATTCATGGGAATTTTTATAATTGCTCTCTTAGTAATTACGAGACATTTCAAAACATGAAATCATTTCAGTTAGCCTACACTTTTTTCAGTGTGTTTTGGCATCACTCATAGACACAATTATTCGCTATTAAAATAAGTTTATTCATTATTTAGCTATGTACTAGTTTTCATAGAATTGCAAAGATCATTTACCCAGAGTGAAATTCGTGTTTTCGTTACAATAATTTTAAGATTGTAAGTATGTCTTTAAAATAGAATACATATTTTATTAATATTTAAGATTATAAGTAATAATAATTAATATTCAATAATGTTTTAATACATATTAATGTTTTAAGGCAATTTTGCGTTTTTTCTCTGAAATTATATTAGTCTGAATTTGATAGAGAAAAAGCAAAATCATTTAAAAGATATCTTTCAGATAGGCCCTACATCATTTTTTTTGGTATATTTATAATAACTTAATTTTTAAATATTACTTATGGCCAACAAATATTAAAACTCATTTTAACACACTGTTAAGTTTTCAGCTAAAGTATTTCCTGAGATTTTAGAAACGTCATGAAGCAATTTCTTTGAAATATATTGTTGCATGTGAACCCACACACCGGACATTGCTCGCCTGCGATTATTTTTTGACTACTGACTTTTTTAAATTGCAATTTCATAGTAAATCTTAAAATAGAACTACGGGTAAAACTAATTATGAGTTCGCATGATATTTCCTTGTGGCATTTTGGTGCCTTCAAAACTATAGTTAAGGTGTTTACTTGATTTTTAAATTGCTGGTAGAATAAGTATATATACGAATACAACATGTCACTGGAGCTGCTCATATGACTCTCGCTCCAAATATATGGCCGGATGTTTTGCCCTGGTCTAAAAATACTATTACTCTTTATCCTAGATACAGTTCTATGTATTCTCGGCTTACAATTAGTGATTAAGGAAATATATTTTAGCAGTTAATTATGTGCGAGCCTCAGGCATACAACAAGACCTACCTCATATGTAAACGGTTGGGAATGGCATGGGATGCCTTTCTCCCCTCCCGCCCAGTCACAGAGTGGGTTAGGGGGTGATATACCAGTATAACACAACCTGCCTCTCCCTCAGGCGGACCTAGCAGCCATTACGTCACCAGGCCGTCGGTTTGAATGGTTGACAGTTAACTTAAACTGACGTCACTACCTGCCCCTCCCCAAATTATGCCGGAGGAGTCGAAGACTAAAAGCACCTGCAAGAACCTTCTGATCATCATCTCTCTCGGCGCAACCCGGTGTGTGACGAAGTTTCCGGGGAGGCACGGTGGTGTAGCGGTTAGACTACACGCCTCCCACCTAGGCAAACCTGGTTCGGTTCCCGGTGGGGTCGCTCCCAGATTTTCGCATGTGGGAATCGTGCCAGACGATGACGCTTGTCAGCGGGTTTCCTCGAGGATCTCCCGTTTCCTCCGCCTTGCATGCTGGCATTGCTCCATACTCACCTTGCTTCACCCGTATCGGCTCTCAAGACCACGATGTTAAGAGCCGCCCAAATCTCGTCAGTCACTCACTCACGAAGGTTCTGGGACAGGGTGCCTGCCCTATAAATACCACCACATCCGGGGTGAACGGCAGTCTGTGGTAGCCATCTGGTGAAGTGCGGTGAATGGTGAACGAAGAGGACCGGCGGCAAAAGAGGGTGCGAGAAACTGCGGTGGACGAGTGTGTGTGCGGCGGCTACGGACGAGTGTGAGCGAGTGCTGCCGACGAGAGGAGGTTTGCGTATGGGAGCGCTTGGGGCGATACAGAACATCCCGCACAGAGAAGACTGGTTGAGAGATTCGGGCAGCTCTTAACATCGAAGTCGTGAGAATCGATGAGGATGAAGTGAGGTATGGAGCAGAACCGGAATGCAAGGACGGGGTATCCGGAGATCCCCAAGAAAACCCACCGACCAGCAGCATCGTTCAGTACGATTCCCACATGCCAGAATACGGGAGCGGCCCCGCCGGGAATCGAACCAGGTTCGCCTACACGGGAGCCGAGTAGTTTGATCACTACAACACCGTGGCCCCTTGGAAGGAGAGACTGGCGATGTTTGGACTGAAACAAGGTTGGGCTGAATGAACGAGTGATATAGACTTGATTGTAAATATTAGAACTATCGGATATCAAATATATGCTTTTTAATAGTAATTTAATAGGTGCTGATAAACTGTTTATAGTGACTATTTTAACTAACTTATATGGTTGTATTAAATTCTGTTAGGCGAGGGAGGGATCGGAAAATTAAGCACTTTCATTTAAGAACAAACTAGACTTCAAGCACTTGTATCTTCATGCTACGTTTGCGATTGGACCATAGTTTATCAGACATGACCAACATGAACACTGAGCCAATGAAACATGTAAGGAATTAAGTCCGAATCCCGCGGCACCTAGTCTGAGGTAAAAATGATTATCACTGGAAAAACAGCCAATAAACAAATAGCCGAGAATTGAAAATACATATGAGAGCGCAGTCTGTCTTACAGGTCGTCGATATCACGAAATTTTCCTGTCCCTACTTATAAAAATGTAAAATACGTTAAAAATATATTTTTTTGTCACTTAAACAATCCTGAAACAGCTGTATAGTCTTTTCGCAGTACCTCAACATTGTTTGAATGAAACGTTTGCAAAACCACCACATGTATGACGTGTTTGCTTTTTGATAAATATGTCTTGTATCACAAACGTTTTATACTTCTGTTAAAATAAACGTTACGTATCTTATTTTTGGTTAAATTGAAATTCTAATTATATTCTATACATCAACTGTAATATTTAAACTGTAATTAATATAAGTTAAAACACATAGAAAATATGTGTAGAGGCAATGCCTAGTAAGAAATAGTTCAAAGGCAACATATCATTAGTGTGAGTGTACCTACACCTTTGGTGTAATTTTCTAAACCTCGTTAAACTTTTTTTGCATTAGGCGGAGGAACAACCTGGAAGTAGAATTTCAATAGGGCTTCTCTAAAGTAGGAATTTACAGATTCCTTCCGATGTTTTGAGCGAGCCTATGTGACTATATACACTGAAGAGCCAAAAAAACTGGTACACCTGCCTAATATCGTGTAGGGACCTTGCGAGCACGCAGAAGTGCCGCAAGACGACGTGGCATGGACTCGAATAATGTCTGAAGGTATGCAAGAGGCATTGAAATCTGCGCCAATTTGAGAAAGGGTTACACGTCTGCGACGTTTAATGATTCTTGTCAGTCGTCCCATGTCTCGTTCGATCACGATATTTTTCCGGCCTCAGCGATGTCGGGGATTTGATGTTTTACCGGATTCCCGATATTCATGGTACACTCGTAAAATGGTCGTACGCGAAAATCCAAATTTTACGCTACCTCGGAGATGCTATGTCCCATCTGTAGTGCGCCGACTATAACACGACGTTCAAACTCATTTAAGTCTTGATAACCTGCCATTGTAGCAGAAATAACCGATCTAGCAACTTTGCCAGACGCTTTTTGTCTTATATAAGCGCTGCCGACCGCATCGCGATACTCTGATTGGTTCCGTATTTCTGTTATTTGCATACGCACGCCTATACCAGTTTTTTTTTTTGGCTCTTCAGTGTATATGTTGTATTCCGTGGGTGGTGTTACCTGGCTGGCACACCAGGTGCACGCCGGCGTCCTGATACACTGTGCGCAGGTCTGCAGTGTGGCGCACGCCTCCCGCCCGCCGAGCGCATGCGCGCCTCTCGCCACCAGAAGCAACGTCAGCAGCAGCATCCCAGCGGCGTCGCCCATCTCCAACTGGCCGGCCGACCGTGCCGTGTCGGACACTACCACACGCCGCAGAGCCGCGCCGGCCAGGATGTGCGTCACTATTCCCCGTCGCCACGCCGTCACTTCTTCGCTGGCTTCCTTCCATTCCAGTTATCGCCCGTGACGAAGTCCAGTGGTCGGTCTGTCGATGGCGCTGGCAGGAAGTCCTCGCTGGTCGCAGTCGCGCGGCGTCTACGCCGAATTGCTCCTCGAGGCTCGAAATATATGTTTTGAGTTTGGGTCTTTACATTATGTAAGGAAGTAAGGTAAATCCGCCCTGCCGCCAAACTAGTCCGCTTTTGCGCATGACGTCATAAAAAGGGGGGTGGAAGGCGAATTTCACTTGCCAGAATTGCGTGCTGCGTAATTTCACACTTTTTGCAGTTATCCGTGTACATTCCTTATACAAATATCCAATAAAAAGTACATGGTTATCCAAGGCAATTTTACGATGAATTGTAACAACATAAATATATATATGTTGAATAGAGAATACATTTAAGCGGCGCACAAAGTAAACTCACACGTTTACATGTAGGGACGCGTGCTAAAACGAGTTGGTAAAAAAAACGTAATCAGGCAATATTATTCTTGCTAACCTGAAAATCATTTCTAATTTAATATTAACCAAAAATAGCCATTTTAACATGTTTTGTCGGTACCAATAAACTTGTAAGTTTTATGTGCAAAACAATCCCAGTCAACCAAAAAAACCATAGTTCTACATTCCTGAAAAATGAAGGTAAGTAACACAAGCAGTAACATTTCAGAAGACGAGCTTCCCTCCCTCCTTTTGTGTAAACAGATAGAATTCTGGGCTAATATTTTTATAATTTACTTGATTAAATCCAGCCTCTCCACGAATGATAAACTGCATGTTTTAGCAAAGGTGTCTCCTAAATCACCGTTTGTTGGTGCAAGCATATATGTATTCATAAAATATATATTACTAAAATAAAAAATTAAACAAAGGATAAATGTATTTCCACAAACCTTTGAAAGTTTCCTAATATCTACACTTACCTACAACACCAGATTTCCGTACATCCTCTAATAAAAGTCAAGTAAATGATAATTCTGGGGAAAACATGCTCTACATGAGTAGTACTAAAAAGGGGATTTTAGGGCACGAGACTGGGAAGTCGGAATCGAATTTGCCTGCCATCTTGGAATTCGTCACGCCTAGCATTTAAAATTGCCTCTTTTCCTCTCAAAATGACATGTTTGGCTATCTAAAATGCCTGTTTCAACCCCAAAATAAAAAAAAATTGTCAAAAATTGTAATTCCAAAATACGACTGAGTGACCCCTGAACTTGCCTCGATGACTCAATTTTCGGCATCAATTTTATGTTTAAAAAGTGAAAATGACGATGTAAAACACAGAAACAATAATTTACTTAAATATTTTTATTTAAAACAAAATTTAAAAATTAAAAGACTTAAGTGTACATTATTAAGAATAGAGGCTCATCTGAAAGAAAGGTTTCTTCCACTTAATTATGCTATATTTTACTTCTACTAAGCCTCTCGGTTTACACATCCATGGTCGCGTTAAATAATGTTATGTGGTTAGCGTACAAAAACATGTTTTTTTTCCCCCAGGTGACATATCTTATTGTTCTCATAACGCAATGGAGTTGTGTGTTTTAGAGATATCTCGTTGCAAGTTTCGTGAAAAAAAATTAGGAATGTAATGGTAGTTACCCATCATTGCTAACAGAAGTCACCATGTTGCTGCTCTTGCCTCTGCAGTAATGGCTAAGCACCGTGAAGAAACGCGAAACAGTATTCTTCATCAGTATTTACCATTAGCATGAAAAATTCCAGCCCGGGTAGCTTCTGGATCAAAGGTAGTGGAGTACGCAGTGTGAGAAGGTTTGTTGCATTCGCTATTGATATTTTCCTTATTTTACCGTGCGAATAATTGAGATTCGCGAATGGCGAGTGAACGTGCGGGTGTATTTACGGATTCGAGTCAGCTATGCAGAGAGTTTTACATGGATGCTTGCCAATTTGCATATCATCATCGGGTACATGGCGGAATTCATGTTTCGCCTTCGGTGTCCCGACGGAAGAATGTGAATGCACCACTTCCTCTTACCGACAAGTAATTGTGAGTGAGCGAACATATTTGGGCGGCTCTTAACAGCGAGGTCTTGAGAGCCTATGAAGGCGAAGCGAGGTGAGTATATGGAGCCCCGAATGCAAGGGTGGGGGAAATGGGAGATCCCCGAGAAAACTCACTGACCGGCGGCATCGTCTGGAATGATTCCCACATGCGAAAATCGGGGGGAAGGGGGGGGGACCCCACCGCGAAAACAAGCTATTGTATGCGCCACAAGCACAGTTGAGTACAATAATGTCACTGTTGCTTAAAAGTGTTGACTATTACATTATGTAATTTTCCAAAACTAGCCCGCCTTACTCTCGCCACAAACTATAGACACAGAACTGTGATTTCATGCAAAGATCTGTGACACTGCTTCTCGAAGCGCGAGCTATAACAAATGCATAGGGCCGCACCGATATACCCACTTCATACTACTTCCCTAAAATGTTACATACATTTTCATATACGATTTGGGTAAAATAAATGAAGCCGGTAAATTGGCGCGGTTCTTCGCGCTCGCTATCGTTCGCGCTCTGTGAAGCAGAGTTGTCCCGATTCTTATCTTGAATAGGAAATATACTAATGCAACCACAGGATTATGCTTGAGTCTGAAAAGTATTATCAATATATATATATATACCATACCCCCCCCCC
>NQII01000228.1:980893-1001826 GCA_002778355.1 Clitarchus hookeri
CCCATATCACTCCCACACCCTTTCCCTACCCCTTACCAGTACATCTCACCCCTACCTCATTACCCCAACAACTCAACACCCCCTTCATTGACCATTCCCACTGCTGCTTCACCACCCAATCACACCACAATGAGCTTTGAGCTTGAATTACATTAACGTTGGATGAAGTTGAATTACCTTGACCTGAAATGTCTTTGACCTTGAATGTTATAGACATTGAATGTAATTGAACTTCAATAGCATTGACCTAGAATGTTCTTGAACTCGAATGACCATAACGCTGAATATCCTTGACCTGGAATGGCCTTGAATGACCAAATTATCTTTGTATTTTATTACCTTGAGGAACTTTGACCTATACCTCAAAATGCCTCGACCTTGAATTATTAGAAATTAAAATTATTTCGAATAACCTCAGATTACTTCGAATAAACCAAATTACCTTGAATGACTTTGAATTATCTCCAGAGACATTGAATAACCTCGACATCGAATAACCTTTAATAAACTTGGATGAAATTAAATTACTTTGAATAATCTCGAATGATCCTGAATGGCTTCGAATGATCTCAAATACCTATAATTACATCGAATGGCCTAGAATAACCTCTAATGAAATCGAATGATCTTGAATGACCTGGGATGGTCTCGAACAGCACCAAATGACCTCAAACCACATTGAATAACCTCGAATTAACTCAAATAGCATACAATAATCTCTGATATTCTTCAATGAAATTGTATCACCTAAAATAATTTGTGAAGCTAAGAGAAAGCCATCATATGCCGTAGATTGAGTCACTCTGAGAACATTTCACATGTCCTGTTCACATGAGAAAGGGTCCCAGATAAAATGCAATTACATGTGACGATGGCCGGTTGCCCGGCCGGTGCAAAAATTTTCCGGCAAAGAAAAAAGAATATGAGACATCAGCTGTGTCCCCAAAATAGCTGAAGATTTATGCTTCTCCCCTTAATACACATTTTCTGAAATGACAATATTTTGTGATTGGATAGTACCTACATACGAAAGAGGGAATCAATTCATCACCCTCGTCGAAGACTTCGAACTCGATCATTTAATAGTTACAGGTATTAACGACACCTCTCAGGCATCACTGCAACTTCTGCAACAAGATATTTGTGTATGCCTGCGATAAAAAGATAAACGCGAAGTACAAATGTAAGACGAGGCCCTAACGCAAAGCTTCTCGATGTGATAAGTGTCATCAGTTTTGCACATACCAACTGTTAATAAATATATTAGAAAATGTGCAAACTTCAAGTTACTTTGTCTGCTAATAATCAACATGTTTGGCCGAGAGCATAAACTTGCGATGGTCAGGTACCTGCCACATCGAGTACTGGTATACTATCACCATTGTCAACTGCGGGACTTCATGTGAACGTCCTGGCCAATTCTTCACTAAAGTGGAGTGAACAATGTCGCTATTGCGGTAAGATCTCTAGCAAAAGTAGCAATGCTGGAAGACATGGGAGAAGTTAAAAAATACATGTGGCTGGCACAGGCTGGGTTTATTTGCATCTGAAATTTTTTAACGTGGGCGTGATTTAAAGCTTTGCGAAGAACTCAACTGGTGAAAAGTGTTAAACCTACAACTGTGCAGTATGATGGTTAAAAATAGGCCTGTCACCTAGCGGAAATTATTTTTGTGGCAAGATTCATGTATTATAAAATTTGATACTGGTAAATTAATGATGGCATTGTTATGTATATAGCTATATGTAGAATGCACTGCCAAATTATGATTCAGGCTGCAATGAAAGAACACTCTCTCGACAGAATATGAAATGTGTTCTTGAAATTAATTTTCTATATTACTGCAAAGATAAATTTTCTAACAGCAACCATGTTCGATTGCATGAGGCTAGCTGTCTTCAGACTACGTTCGTGTGAGAAAACTGCAAATCTCAATTTGGAATTCGAGACTACTTAAGAATACATCTCTCAGTGCGTAGTGGTTTACCTCCAGTGCACGTTAAGCAATATAACGTATTTCCTGCACGACATATTGCTAGGGTTAGGTACCTGCTGAATCAGGCACTGATGCACCACTGACATCGACAACTTCGGACCTGGATTTAAACACCGTGAAAAATTCTGTAACGGCATCGAGATACTCGTGTAAACACTGTGATAAGACGCCCAGTGAACGTTGCACTGCAAGACGATATGAGAGAAATGGCAAATGTTTTAAGAAGACAAGCTGTGTTTATTTGACTCTTCGGCTGTTTCAAGTGCGTACGTGAGTAAAAGTGTTACGAAATATCACACATTTCGGATAAAATACTATATGAGGTGTATCGCAACCAGGAAAAAATATAATATGAGGCACATTGCAAACATGTAAATATATGTATGTATGACTTCAGCTCGTGTACCTGCAAACAAACCGATCATACTGAGAGCAAATGGATTCTACTGAAATAATCTGATTTACCTGGCAGTCTGAAGGCATATGTCGCAAAGAATTCGTCAGTTATGGTGAAATATGTTTGCACATTTCCATTAGGTGCGAAATGAAATTTACTAAGTCAACTTACAGAAGAGTTGGAAAACCGTGGATCATTTAAATACAATATATTGATGAAATTCAGCCATACAAAGCCAGATGCATATAATGATGAACATTCAAGACAAGCATTCAAGACGTCGAATGCGCCTGTGTATAATGTATATTATTTCAAAGAAAGTGTTGAAAATAGTATAAAGAAGATATGTTAGGAGGAAGATGATTTTTTTTTCAAGAGCTCGATTCGGTGAATTAGCTGCAACTGAGGAAAATTGCGTCTAGTGCACTTAGTAAATAAATAAATAAATATATATATATATATGAATATCCTGATCCTGAATACAGATGATGAACGTATGAACAATTCAAACTTGGAGTAGTTAGCCTCTTCTTAGCCTTCGAATGGTCAGCATTGGTTTTGTGGAACTTTATCTTAATCAGCTACGAGAAGAAAGCTTGAAGATGGGCCTACAGTAAAAATCGCATAGAAGTGGCAAAGTGATTTCATGATATTGCATTGTGATTTACGTGAACTACAGTTTGTATGAAGAAATAGCCTGCAGAGACATCATCGTGCATTGTGTTAAAGTGTGTAAGAGGGGAGCGAATGTGATATACCACCTCTCCACACAAAATTCAAATGTGACAAGTGCCAGAAGCAGTTGGATCGACGAGATAACTTGCAGAGATATTACTAAATATGTACTGTATCAACATCTGATAAGAAATAATGTTTAATACTAGCAAATCTACCTACACCTCTCCCACCTCCTCTCCACCTCCACCCCTATCTCCTCCACCTTCACCATCAATCCAAATACTGCTAAAAATTCAATTTTACTGATCACTCTCCATACCCTATGCCTATTGGTGATGCAATAATGGTTGATAATTAGAGTGATCTATATATAACAGAGATTGTTTGTGTTAAAAACATACGACTGACGAAGAAGTATACTTCTGAAATGGAATATATAGAAAAATCTTAAAACTTTTACAACTAGGCAAGACGAACATAACCAGAGTGAAAATGAATTTGTAGCTATGAAGACTGAAGCTGTTGGTGGCGTAGAGAAAACGTTGATGAAGCGTAAATAAAATAAGTTACATTCTACTGGCGAAAAGTATATGACAGCAAAGCGAAACGACAAATGCACCAATTATAATAATGGCTACATATGTATATTTGAATATGACGCAGAAGAGGAGACTACAGTGGCATGGAATCGAATCTGGTGCAGCGTTACCTCGCACCTTACACAGCGAGAAAGAATTATAAATTCTGCAATGTGTATAAGTGCAGTGATAAGTTGTTTCTCGGAACCAGGAAAATTAAGTTTTTACACAGTGAAATTACGTAAGCGGATGATTACACAACGCATGGTTCTCGAGTGCTACATGAAATAGTTACCATCGTAAGAAAACCTCGTAACTGCAAAAACAGGTATTTTAAAGAAGAGAAAAGGCCATAATTACTTTAAAGTCAATAACCATTTTAAGCTGTTTGAAACAAAAATATATTAATATTTATCTATGTATGCTTTCTAAACCAGATTTGAAGATAAATTTTCATTAAAAATATGAAGTGTATGTACGAGTTTTCCCTGTTTGAAACCTCATAGTTGAGTTATGAGGTTTCTGTTTTTTGATCATAGATAATTTTTAAACATTCCCGGAGATAAGATATACTTACTGAAGATGGTTTGCAAGAATACAAATCCAAAATAGCAAATCCGAATGCAGTACTCACAGTGACTTAGAAAGTGGTCATGAGAATGGCCCTGAATGTAACAATGCAGAGCGAGAAGAGAGTAACTTACATGAGTATTTATCTCACGGGTCTACAGTGAAAGGCAGAAAAGTTATGAAGAAAGTTGAGGACGACGAGTACGTTGCCTACCATTTTAGGACTGACCCAACTGGTTGGAGGACTGACTGTGATTTCTGCTTATAACACTAGGAAATGGAAATCATTCTCAAGCCCCGTTTAGACGAGCCATATAAATTGGCCAATATCGAGCAATGGCCTGCTCCACATGGCCGTCAACATTCTCAGTCAACACATTTTCTGGGAATATTGGCCAACAATGTTGCCAGAACAACATCGGCAATGTGGGGCAACACGTGTGGTCAGCCAACGTGCCTTTAGACGTTCAAGTGGCTTCAGTGTATTGCAGGATATTTTATTTCATAGACATGTAGGCTGCAGCAGCCGCGGACTTCGTGATTCACAAAATAATTGACGCGCAAAAAGAACGAGAACATTGTGGATGAGATCGTGTTTAGAAATACGGAATGAAATTGTGCATTAATTTTACATTCTAAATCATGTAATTCTTAAAATTTTGTTGATTCCATTTTTAATGAATTTTATTTATTTGCTTGTGCTATTCTAGGCATAACCCCACCATTGCCCCACGAGCTCTCCTGGTTTCCAATAGTTGTTTTTCTTTGATTTATACAATTAAGTTTTCTTGTTTTGCCATCAAGGTCATGTATGCGTTTCACTTACAAAGAAGTGACAGCCAAATATGTTTTTCGCATAGGCAGTCTGCCCACCTACCTTTTATAAAATCAAGTACTTTTCTAAAAAATAAAATCCCTGTTCGTTATGGGATTGGAATTGATAATAAGAATAGGTGGAAGCACCCTGGTAGAGCAATATCAGTGATAGGAACCCGGAGCTTTCTTATACATGGGATAAAACGTATTGTGTGTACATGTAGTACCTTCCTATGGTAACAATGGGGATTGTTGTTACACTACATGGACGTTTCTCGATGTGCTATTGCGGTAAGGGAGGGGAGAGGTCTGAGGCAGGGTGACACAGGAAGGGAGGGTTTAACATGCCATTTATACATTCCAAGGGTCAGAAATTATGCTTGTATAATTAATTTCAAGGACCTGATCCTAACTATTGTAGTAAACTATGCCCATAGAACATCCAAGGATTACAGTGTCATACATACATTCTCGGGGCTGGAAATTATAACATAGTGAATATCAAGGGACAGTTTGTAAATTATAGCCAACTATGTCTATAGAATGTTGTATGGTATATCATGCCATGTGTATATTTCCTTGGTACTTTAACACTTGTCATTGTAGAGTACAAACGACTGCAGTGGTGGGTGAAGATTTGAGAAAATCTTGATTTTTATAATTCTTTTCCACTATGGTAATTCCAAAGCCATCCTGGTTCAGAATCAGGTTCACCCAAAATCAAGGCCATTAAAACAAGTTCATTAAAGGTCATTATAGATAATTCCGTGTTATTAGAGTTCATTCGATGCTATTCGAGATAATTCGAGGTAATTAGAGATTATTCCAGGTCGTTTTAAGTAATTCGAAGTTAGTTGAGGTTTTTCGAGGTCATTCGCGGTTATTCGAGTTCATTAGATACTAGTGTTATTCGAGATCATTAGAGGTCATTCGAGATCATCTGGGGTCATTCTATATTATTCAGGCGCATTTGAGTTTATTTGTGGCTATTTCAGATCATTCGAGGATATTTAAGTTCGTTCTATGTCAATATCTTCAGGGTAGAGTCTATTGGAGGTATATGCCAAAACCATTCAAGTCATCTTAGGTCTAAGTTATCAAACCTCAAGGCCATCAAAGGGCATGGTCTTCAAATGACAAGGTCATACAATGTCAAGTTAATGCAAGGTTAAGGTCATGCAAGGCCCTAAAAGGTTAAGGTCGTACAAGGTCAAAATCATACAAGATCAGTCAATGTTAAAATCATTCAAGGTCAAATTTATATTCAAGGTCAAGGATCTGGGTTGGGGTGGTGTTGGGGTGAAAGGGGTGATGGAGGTGGCAGTAGGCGATGGTGTAAGGGCGTACGGTGGGGGTTTGTTTGGGGGATAGTTCTGGAAGTTTACACTGATGGGGTGGGGTGTGAATGTGTGTCGTGCATGAGGATGAAGGGGGAAGGGGAGGGGGACATGTATGTCTGTTTCCTCTAATATGGCTGTCTTGTGAATGGGTTACTCAGTGCCTATGGCACCATGTCTATGTTCATCTTGAAAAAATTCCTGTGAAATATAACAAGGTATACTTATGCCTTAAAATTGTTATATCATAAAATAACTTGTAATTTAAATAAAAATAATTATTATGAGTTAGTTCCACATCCTTATTTTCGCTTTTGGCACACAATTTTTTTACCTAAAATGGAATCGAGGTAAATTGAGGGTCACTCATTTGTATTGTGGAGACTTTTTTTTTTTTTTTTTTTTTTTTTTTTTTTTATAAANGGTTTTGTGGGAACAAAGGAGAACATTTTGGGGCCGAAACAGGCATTTTAGAGAGCCAAACCAGTCATTTTGAGGGGAAAAAGGACAATTTTGAACAGCGAGGCATTACAAAACCCTAGATGACGGGTGGCTCTGGCTTCTATTCCTGCAGCTGTAGTGCAAAAACGAAGAAAATCTATTTTCTTTTAAGCTGTCGCCTTACCGAAATTATTTTTGAGGTGTTCACAACTATTTGCAATCCCTTATACATCTTGCATCTTTTGTTGATGATTTTCGGGCAATTTTCTATAGTTTGACTTAAACTCCGCACTATTATCGAAGACCTGACTTATTCCTAGAACTCCTAACAACATTCCAGAGCTTTCTGAGGCTACATATTCTTCAGAAACGACTGCTCAAGAAAAGAATCAGGCTTAGGCGTTACTATATTTGCCTATGCAAATATAACAATTAAAACACTAGCAGCCTACACATATTCGTACACAACCACCCCTGAAATTCCTCTTGCCTCTTAAATGCTTTCATACAAAATATAACTTTGGGTGCAAGTACAGATGATCACAATTTATAAAGAAATAACGATCTTATTGTTAAATTAAGCTACAACTCTATTTTTATGGGTAATTTAAACACCGATCACGTTTCCTCATAAACTAAATCAAATGCCGTCTTACAAATTCTGAAGTACATAAAACTGAATTCATTTTTCCCTGAACACTACTTCCTATTGTGTAGTTACCAATTTAGGCATATGTATTTAACCCTTATTCAGCTTCGTTGGAGGCGAAGTCGGGATCGTATGATATTTTTCTGCGATTTTTAAATATTACCTAAAATATTTAAATTTTTCTGTTTTAAGGTCAAGGTCACATAACAACTGACGGATTTTGTGACGCCATATAAGATGGTGACATCAACGAAGCTCTTATATTTGCATATCTGTGCTGTTACTGTGGGAAATATCATATCTGCCCACTTCAATTGAACTTAAGAATTTGTAATAAATATGCATTTTATCCCTGAATAAGCAGTGAGAAAACTCCTGGTGATTGCCACTCCTCTTTCTGAATAATAAATGTATCGATTCTGAACGAGTCCGCACATCCACGGCTTCAACAGCAGGATGAATTATGGGATCCCCCCCCCCCCCCNCATCACGAGAAAATTGTATTTTTTTATTCTCCTGCTGTCTATTCACTCTTTTCCTCTTTACCAGAGATATTTAACTGGATTGAAGGTTACAAGGGTGCAGGTTGTTTGCGAAAATAAGGAATATAAGGGATAATTTTTCCCACTTCAGCTGCCCTGCGAGTTAAATATAAGAATTAATGTCGATTTTGACGTATGATAGGACAAACATTTTATGGTTAACACCCTACCAACTTCAATTAATTTTCGGGAAAGCTGAATGACTGTAACGCACTGCAGCACCTTGGGAGCTCCACTATCCAAGATGACGACGGTGGTGCCTTCCAAGGTAGTTTCCCGCCTTAGTCCAGATGTTTCGATATTTTTCTTTCCATCGGAAACAAAATTTCGTTATTGAAGCCTTTTTGTGTTCTCTTGTTTTGTATTTACAAAATATGATAGTTTTCTCTTCGCCTCGGATTCATTTATCTTAAAAACTTAAAAATAAATATGCTCTTTTTTTCCTGAATTAAGTAATGTAAAACCTCAGGTTGATAGCCACTCATTCTGAGTGATAAACAGTTTTGTTTCTCATATTCTGAAAGAGTGAGGTGGTGTTAGGTGAATATAGATATTTTAAATATATATATTAAATATATATATTCTCAATAATTAATAAATACGAATTCTTTTTTTTTTTTTTTTTTTTTTGCTATTTAAAAAAAGCATGCTGATGAAGATGAGCGAGGGTAAAATACATATTCAAAACATATATCAATAAATTTATATATATTATTTATTACGTAATACAGAACACAGAACATTCATAGCCCATCTGCGTTTCAGTTTATTTTTTCGAAACTCTAAAGAGTCCATATTGATTTACAGCATTTGGTTTTCCTCATCAAAAAATATACATATCACACTAAATTAGTAGGCTATCACGTGCATGCCAAGCATTTTATGAATGATGTTTCAATGCCTTGCGAAAGGTTGCACTAGTCGCGGGCTCCCTGTGATGAGCAGTTACACCGGTATCCGGTTGGCCAACCCTTGGATTGTACTGTGCTGTATATCCGTCTCCTCTTTGATGTTTTGCTCGATAACTTCTGGCTTGATGACACCTGGCACATTGACTGCTGGGCCGACATCATACTCGTCAACATTATTTCCGACGGTGGCATAACTGGTATTGTTAGCTCCGGGATGACACGTCGCTGGGCGGCGGCGATGTTGGCGAGTGGGCGTGACTCCGGAACTGGAAGCACATCGATCGGAAGGCTCAGCGTCGCGTGTCTTGGGGATGCTCACGAGTGCCCAGCGCCGACCACGCACTCGCCGTAGTCTGGCTGGAGGCATCGCTGAACTTCGTCTTCCTGCAGGTATGCTGGTAGATGCTTGTACGTCAACTGAACATCGTGGCACATGCACGTCAGCACAAACGTTTTGGGAAGTTACGACAGCTTACATTCCTTATCGAGGGCTGCGAGCGAGCGAAGCTTCTTGTGCGCGATGACGGCCTAAATTATGTTCTACCCACTAGGACAGCACACAAACATCTGCTGCTTGGTAACACGACTGATGTGAAAGGACTAAAAAAATTAATTAACTGTTTACTTTAGGACGAGCGACTCACGCAGGAGGCGATGGCGGCAGCAACGAGCAGGAGACTGGGTCGAGGGGCCTACTAGCATAATTTTCCATTTCCCCCTCAAAATGACATGTGTAGTTTTCGAAATTACCTGTTTCGCTCCCGAAATTTTCCGCTTTTCCTCGGACCACCCGAAATTTATTAAAATGTACAAAATAAATCTTTGATACTGAATGTCGTCGAGTGGTTGCTCGATGCAGTAGAAGATCCACAAAAGTTGTCGAAACATCAGCTGTAATAGCAAACAAAATCCAATTGGAAATAAAAATTATCAACTTAAATATTTTAAGTTAATTTTACATGTAAACCATTTGCGGTTTAAGTATACCATGTTATGTATCACCGGACACGTCTTTTCAAGGCGAATACGAAAATGACAGCATGCCCATAACTATTACGTAAAACATTCACAGTACCTTTAAATATGAAATGTATACTCTGTATAATCTTGAAAGTATTTGTTAACATGAAAAGTGAAATAAAAATTATATTCAAGTATGTAGAACCATTTCACTATTTTGTGCATTATTTAAGAGTCTTTAGATTTAATTATGGAAGGTAAAATAATGTGTTACCACGTACATTTAATTTATTACAAGCATTTCAGCATACATTTATGACGAGTAATCTTTAGTTCATAGTGGTCGTAGAATTTGTAGGTTTAGAGATACAGTTCGGATTAATACAATATTACTTAAGGCATAAAGGGAACTAAATGTACATAAACAACTCATAAATTTCAAGAAATATATTTCTGAAACTCTTAGTTATAAATGAGCCACAACAAGCATACCAGTCCGCATCCTGTTTTCTATATACATAAATAATGTGGGTGACTAGAAACCACAGTATAAATTTTGCAAAGATAAAAAAAAAATTGGTCACTTTGAACTTTTATTGGACGTGATTTCTCTCACCAAACATTTATAAGACGATTTTAATTAATGTCTCATTTATCAAAGTTTACTTCCATGTTCACGCTGTTGACGTTCACTGGGACATGTTTACAGTACGTAGATGTTATAGGTTACTGCAAATGAATGTATAAAATAAATTACACAAAAATCATTAATGAGAGACTTAACATTATTATTATAATAATGCATACTGCTAACAAAAATAAATTATCAAAAATGCGTAATAAAAACATTTTGAATATTAATACTTAATGCTATTTACGACATATAATTAAGCAATTTGAAAAAAATGAGCAAAATATTCGTAGTGCCTTACAGAAAAAAGTCAATTTATTACTAAATGTAATACACTTCCAACAATATTGTAAACACTTTTTTAAAAACTTATTCTAACAGTGCAATTTATTTACAAATGTAGTAATTAAATATGTGCATAAAATAACTTCAAAATGTTATTTCAAGTTAACGCACAGGTAAACGTACATATGAAAAACATATCATTACGCTTGAAATGTATCACTACGTCACTGAGGACTACGTGTGTGGAACGTATCTACAATATTTAATATTTTAATATTTACAACATTTGTTTTAAATTTTAATAATTTCTGATGCTTACTGAAGTACAGCTTCAGTCACCTTTATAGTAATATTTCTGTTTAATATTATGCATTATTTTATATTGTAGAGCCAAGGCTGGATAAAAATTTTACTGTTACCGTCATTAACGGAAATAATTTTATTACAAAATACATTTCAAAAATATTTTAACCACTGGTGTTTAAATTTTGTATTATAATATTCAGTTGACTACTAATGAGCTATTCAGCTTATTGAAAACTCCATAATACTGAACAAATTTGTCTCGCTTATAAGGAATATCTTAACGTGTAACTGTAATTTGATATTACATTTTAATTACAGTTAAATGTTTCATGGTAGCTAATAAGATGTGTACAACTGCACACATTGCCCAATAGATGTAATAAACGTGTCAGTTTAACAACACAGCTGATCTAATAATATTCGTTTACAAATCACAACACAGAAATAATTTATTTGATAGTGCAGATTTTAACATTCATTCCTTCGTATGCCTGTCGCCTATGTTTTAGTCATGCAATTCCCGTAAGTCTTGTAGTCATCGTCACGCTCAACTCGGTACTTCTACAAGTTTTTGCGTTTTAAGTGCAAATATAATATTATTTGCCAGACTTCCGTTAATATTACTAACATGGTTTGCAAAGTCTTAAACTTCGAGCAATTGAAGACAAACACAAGTTTCACATATTCAGATAGTTTTATTTTATGTTTATTTTATTTTTATGTTAAAAATTTTTGGCCAACACCCGTTTTTCTTGGTTATTGTAAAGTAGCAGTACACCGATTCTTTTTTACAAATAAAGGCCTGTTTACGCGTATGTTCGTATGGCATTTTTAGTAATTCCAAATTATTTTGATATCACATTGGCCTTAGTCACTGCACCGTGGGAGGTTCAGTTGCAAGTTTTCGTTACCGTAACACTACCACTAAAGTAAAAATTTTAAAAACATAAAACCTCTAAGCGTACTAGCAAAATATATTTGTCCCAACTTGTTATTATTTTGTTATTATGACGATCTTTTTCGTTTCGGCTGAATATATTTAATTTAAGAAACTTTGAATTACTCACCCATTCATTCTTAATTTATATTTGGGATTTTTATTTACTGTATTTTATTTGTTAACTTGTCAATAACAACGAATTCAATTATTTTTTAATGTTTTTTTTTCTGCAGCCTTGAGTCCAACTCTTATAATTGGTAAAGAGAAATAAAAAAAGTACTCATACATGAATCTGTCATCGTCCGTGTTGCCTCCTTCATTTAATCGTTAACCTGTGATTGAAAAGTAAGGGGAAATGGGGAAGATTTTTGGAAAAGAAATGTCAAAGTCTCGGATGTTTACCAGTCAGACACAGGTACAAACTGTTTCTTAAGCATGTTTACTTAAATTACGTACCAGTTTACCTACGATATACATAAGTAACCGAGAAACCTTAAGAGAACCACACAGTAGTCCTATAAACTAACCATTTATAGCTTTAAATATATTTTATTAACGTGTATTTAAATATTATTAATGTAAAAAATCAATTTGACCACAAGTATTCTTCAAAGCTTACATGGCACTTTTATCACAGACAACAAATTTTTGTTAAATACTTGTACAGTTTTGATTGTTTGTAAGTGTCACATAAACAGTAGCAAATTCAGAAAATTCTTAATAAAACATGTCTCTTCACTGATGTCTTCATGATTTCTTAAATGTGGGGTTGGTAAATGTAGAAGTCGATGGTTGGTAAAGAGGATTCCCACCCTTGAACAAAAAGAAAACTCGTGTTAGACAACCATTGAATTAATATTGATTGCCTATCTTTTGAATCTGTGAAATGTCTAACAATGATTATACATACCCTGTCCCATTTAGATAAAGCACGTTCCTGTTCGAATTTGGCATATTCTCTTTTGTCGTGGATTGTGGTACAGATTTTCCATATCAGAATAATCAGGAGTCCGATGAGAACTGTGGCTCCGACCACTCCGAAAATAACACCTGCAGAGATCAAGTTAGCAATTAACGTTAAAACATCCACATAAATGCGCAATTATCACTCAGGGTAATTTAGGAACAACATAAATCATATCAGCGAACAATCAATAGACAAAAAACTGTAGAAGCAAAGAAAAAAATGTTACTAAACACAAATACATGCATATTTAAAAATAAAAAATAATATTAGTAAATGAACGCTATTTGTAGTCGTAAAAATAAAATCTATGCTACGTGTAATTTTTCTTGATAACTTTTAACTTAACAAATTTGAGATTTCAAATTAGTCTACAAGTATTACTAAAACTTGTACCGATTTCCTCAACAAAATTTTCTTAAGCATTTGGCACAAGAGTAAAGTATTTATAATCTTATGTACATCACGTAGGTTTCTGATGTGATATACAAACTTACATTATGTGAATGGTTGACAGTTAACTCCTCAACCTCTCCCCTTGGGTAGTCCACAATAAATAATGTGATTCATGCTGGATTGGCTTGATATCGTTCAGGCTGTTTATTGAACACAGAGTTAAGGCATACCTTTCTGTAAAAAATGTTTTACTGGAATGACAAGACTGATATGAAACCTACACAATGTATAAATTTGTAAACAGATATATATANTATATATATATATATATATATATATATATATCTGAAATTGTAAGAGAATAAAGAAAAATTGTATTTTCAACTCTTTAAAACATGCATGTAAAATACGACGGAATTCTGGAATGAGAGTTCAGGTGTAAAACATGGAAGAAAAATAAATAACTTGTATTAATTTTTCTTATGACAAGATTTATGATCACAAGTACTATAGAAGAGTTAACGAACATGATGGATTGCTTAGAAAGACGAGGTAATGAAAATTCACTTAAAAACTAATAATTCCTGTTGTCAAGAATGAAGCGGAGAGACAGATAAAAGGAGATAAACTTTAAACAGTGAAACAGCAGTAAAACTGAAGAACAACCGTAACAAATAATTGGAAACGGTGAGGAGGAAGAAACAATTATTAAATGAATGGCGAAAGAGACATTTTGAATGATTGAGACATTACTAAGTGGAAAGATGAATGTTGAGCCAAAAAGAGGCACTCGCCAAAATGTAAGTCTGATGTTGAATATGCTGTAGGGGTGTTTCAAACATTGTTGTTGAGAAATACAAAACAGATGAGGTATTAAAAAATAGAGAAATAATATTGCGGAATAAAATTAAAAGAAGAAACACAAAATCTGCACCGTACATTCTGTTTTAGAGGGAGTGGTTGAAGCACAAAGAAAGGGGCAAATGAAGAAACTAACTATAAAGAATAAAGGTACAGTAAGATGATGCCACGGGACAAAGATTAACACAAATGAACAAAGTAGAAAGAACAAGCAACAGACATATGATGATAACGTTGATGAGGTCAAGCTCTGTTCACCTATTTCATAGGGAAAAATATTGGAGAATGCCAACTCGCAAGTTCACTGTTAATATAGAATCTTTATTGATATCGAAAAGAATGTTTGATTATTGAATCTAACACTGACCTCTGTGGCGTAGCTGTTTGGAATGCTAGCCAAAAGCGCAGGGACAATGCCAATGGACGCGAAAGCTTGCGAGTTATGTTGCACAATCTCTATGGGGAGGAATTGATCTTCTTATATAGGAATTTCGAGCAAAACTCAGAAAAAAGAAAGCCAAACCACTCAGCATCTTTGCTCTTTCTTGAAAAAATGTAGAAAGTGCAATGTTCTAATGAAATTTACCAAGACCAATCAGAATTCTACGACTTCAGCTGCTCGTCATGCAAACAACCGAGCGAGTCTCGTTCTTTTGCACGACACTGTTCACGAGAAGCGGCAAGATTTGGACTGTCACCCTATGTGTGGAAAATTCTGGAAAGAGCTACTTCACTGCAAGTAAACTCAACCTTTCTGCAAACAACAGAGAGACACAAAAATAAGTTTCGAAATCTCTGCACAAAACCGACCCGACTTAAATTAGACGATAACTGTGTGGTGGTTCACCTATCAGACAAACCACTGAATAAAATCAGTTTCTCAATCCTGACTATGGTAAATGAATTATGCAGTTACATTATTACACCAGCCACACTACCTACTGAAAATATGGTGTGCGGGGTTGAGTTATCCATTCAAAAACTACCTGCTACAGTTCAAATACAAGCTGAAACATGGAGAATATTACACAAAGTGACACTACCACCTCCAAACATAACGCCTGAAGAAATAAAAGCTCAGAAGGTATCCCACAGTATAACAAAGAAATCAAGGTACTCAAGATGGACAAACGAAATGCTACTGTTGTGATGAACACCCAGGGTTACCACAGAGCTTCAGTCTGATCCTCTCGACTCTCCTGCAAGTTGGAATTCCATTAGGAAAATTAAGCATTCCACTAAGAGACTAATTACTGAGTCAACCATAGAGGATGAAGGCAAGAAACAATTTATTGTAAAGGATGCCAGAACAGTGGCTTTCTGTGGTCTACCAAAAGTAGGTAAATCAGAGGCCCCTCTCCACCCTGTATTTAGTGATACTCGTTGATCAACTCACCTAGCAAAAACCCTCAACAAGCTCTTACAACCAACTTTATCGACTCCAGTGGAACATGAGTACAAGTTAAGCGAAGAACTGGTCTGGACGAAACTGTTGAAGATGCAATTGCATGGTAAAGTGATGAAACAAAATTAGATAATATGTCTGGTAGAATGCATGCATAGAAATGCTTAAATCTCACTAATGAAATATGTTAGTAAGTATACATATAGGGAAAAAGCTAGGCCAAGAAGATACACATGTTGCTACTGTGGAAAGAACTTTAGTTTTTTTCATGAATATGATGCAAGCCAATGATTGTACGAAAACTACTGCAGAGCTTACCTATATGGATGTACCTTCTCCCACTGCTGGAATATTACATGGAAAACAGTGTTACTACTGTGTAGGGATCTTCAGCAAAAGCTGCCATGCTCGGCGACATGAGGGAACCACCTGTACAAAGAGTCCTTTTCGCGCGATGAAGCATTCCAACAGTTGTTACACACTGTTTATGCAAGGTGATCCATTAAAGAACCACATCAAGTACTGCAAAGATTCGTCTTTTGAGAGCCAGCAAGCGATGCAGTCAATGCCCCCTGCTGCATCGGTGAGTACTGATTCGTCAGGCGGTAATGATGAGACAGTTAGTGCTAAAGAAGGAATTAGTGTAGTAGAGTCGGTTTGTGTGGAATGTATACTTGCAAGGCTTTCGCGTGAAGTCGACGAACTGCAAAATAAACTGTTGGCGGCTCTAAATACTGATGATGATCATGCAACTCCTACAAAGTAAAGTAAACTTGATATTGAGGATGAAACATGAGGTGAAGACGATCACGAAGACCGCATAGATAAAAATGAACATGAGGGCAGTGATAGTGTTGAAGACGATGATGGTGATTTTCTCGGCACTGACACACCTATCCAACATATTTACTGCAATAGGAGACATGAAGAAGGCAGAAAACGCCGAGAATACATGATACCTATTTCCCGAAGACCCGAATGAACATGTTGATAGACTCAGATATTTGATTGCCCTTTATAAATGTGGGCATTTCTCGGGTATTGTTGAGATATCTTCAATCATTAGTAAACTGAAGTAACAGGGATATATCGCATAATGTGACTAACTGCTTTCTTCTGAAATTGTAAATACAAAATAATAATACATTGTTATTATAAAACAATTGTCTTTTATTTATTTTTTGTGTCATATCCTTTTATCGATTACAACTTTAAAATTGTGCTATGAGCATTCGACTGTTAACGGAAAGATCTGCATATATAATGATAATAAAGACATTCGTATAAAAATGTATGGATAGTTTACCGCATATAAAACATTAACTCTGTCGACAGGTACAAATTTGAAAAGTTGGGGAATGAATATAATTTGTATACATACGGATGGGAGACACACCGAAATATCGATCGAAGGATTGGGATTGATCGAAGGATTGGGATTGATCGAAAATTCTGATTTACTGATAATGCTGTTTTATTCCTATTAAAAGTAACTCACATGGATAATCTTCTTAGATATTTGTTATTTGGCCCCTTATTTACAAAAATTAAATCAAAATTAAACCATTTCTTTTCGTAATTTATATGTTCTCATTAATACCAGATTTTTTACATACAGACGAAATGAATAAGCTAAAACTTACCCCAAATATTGGGACCACACTCCTTCTCTTTCTGTACCCAAATTCTATGCGCGCCGTCCAAGAATCTGTACCGGAAGTACAGAGTACAACCTTGGCCATCCGCTACTGGACAAATCTTGTCTTGGTTGCTGTCGTAGCTATCATAATCGTCCACATCTATAACATGGAAGACAAAATAATGCAAGAAAATTGTGCCATGTAGTAATTAACATGGTATAGTTGTACAAAAACCTTAAGTGTCTGGTTAAAACCTGTACT
This sequence comes from Clitarchus hookeri, assembly GCA_002778355.1. Lineage (NCBI taxonomy): Eukaryota > Metazoa > Arthropoda > Insecta > Phasmatodea > Phasmatidae > Clitarchus > Clitarchus hookeri. The sequence goes on from NQII01000228.1 coordinate 998,459, forward strand.
GAATTTGCTTTAATTAGAGTCAGTTTGGTTTAATGGTTTCTGAAATAAAGGAAATTAATTTAAAATAGCCCTTTGTACACTGTCCAACATTTAAGGGAAGTGCATGACAACTAGAATTAAACTGGCCAGGCTTAGCTAAATGGAGACACAAGGTCACAAAATTTTTTCCTCATGTAAAGGAAATCGCTGAAAATGTGAACAAAAATCAGTACCAGAAAGAAATCTTTGCGAGAAAATATTGATAATTAAAATTTTGTGGATTAACTCGACATTTTCTAAAGAGTAAACTTACGTGCCTGTTGTCAGTGAGAGATGAAAGTTGTTTTGCCTTAAAACTTTGCACAATTAACTCATTTACTGGCAATCAAGACAAGCTAAAATGGTGTTACTTGTATCGTAAATTACAGAAACGGCATTTATTTCCATCTCTGCTTTCCCACTTACATCGTCTTATTGGTTTGCACTGCATTTGACATGCTTGCCCCGCTGAAAATAAAGTTTATACTGGTTTACTGTTAGTCAATAGAATGTAGAATTAATTCTCCCCCATTAAAATAAGATTTCACATGTAACAATTAACAAAATCTATAATTTTTCACTTTAATGGTCATAAGAAAGATTTTATTTTTATTCATGATATTTAGAGTTGGTACGCTGTAAATTTATTTTAAGACAGTGACGATCATTAACGAAACAATAAAGCTATTCCCAAGAAAACGTTTTTCAGAAGCATAGGAATTTTCTTTTCAGTTTAGCCCGAGTTACACTCTGGCGTTGTGTTCTAAGTATTTATTTTTCAGTTAAACTTGTTGTTTCCATGTAGAATTCTTGGCAATATAGTACGTCTAGCAGAGAATGGAAAAAATTTGTTTTCCTTTTAAGAATTTTTGCTGATGAGGAGCTTAAACGCAGCAGGTAGAGATGAGGAAACACTAATATAATGCACATGGACTGTAAAAACTTCCGGGGAAAGTCATATTGCTGGTTTTTTTTATAGCCTAAATTCAATTCGTAGTGACCACGAAAGTTAAGTGGTAACAACTTAACATTTTTGTATACAAAAAATAATTTCGCAGGGTGAATTTACATAAATAATTTTGTAATAGCAGCAACAAAGATTTCTTAATTGCAACTTGGAATGTGGATGGGAAGCCTAGTGGGCAAAACCATCCCTAAAACCGCCAAAAGCGAAAGTGCCACCTCCTGAATGCCAGCCAGTCAAGCTTCCGCACTTTTCTTTCATAATGCATCAGGGAACACTTACCAATTATACATGAGTAACAGACGTTATGATTGTAGAAGGGTGTTGGTGACCATATCTCTTATTAAAAAGTCAGAAAGACAGAATTAACAATGGAAAATTCTTCGAGTTCCCTAAGTCACTGTATTTTTTAATAAGAGTTCTGCGTCGGTAACTGCTTTTAAAATGCGTGAATTCTATAAAACTTGTATTTCCTAAGTTCTATGCTATGTATTTGATTATCCACATCACCACCGTTAATGCCACATATTTCAATCACTTCGGCTCCTCAATACAGGCAAGCGTGTAAATGTAAGTTTTTCAGAATGACTGCTGACCGTGTGATAAATAACGCAATTGTAGTTGACAGTGATTAGGTGGGAATTTTACACGTCTGTTATCTCACATGTGGCCTTAAATTAGGCTGTAGGATGAAGCGGCAGTGATCACAAATGGTAAACGTTAAGGAAAATTCCGGGAAAAATCAGCAATCCTCAGGAACTTCCTCCACGTTCCACACATGTGAGAATCCGTACTCTAGGGGCTAGGATATGCAACCCAGATCTGCGTAGTAGGTACTCGGTGTGCCTAAAGGCCGATTCACAATGAAGTTAATTAGGAGCTGGTTGCGTTAATTTGTTTGTGTTACCGTTATGTTCAGGTATATATCTCTCAGCAGTGTATTCTCTTTGAATTAAGAGCGACGTAAAGTTGATGTTACAATGCCATAAGTCGACCCAACTTCACCATAACGTAAAGGTAACTGAGTGTCAGGTAATCAGATTCGAGAAATGATTTTTTTGTTCTCCCTATACATTTATATTCCAACCATCTTCTGAATTGTACTTTGTGTTGTGGCAGAAGGGTGCAGAGGAATTAAAAATTTTAATTTAGTTTGTGTGTGTTTTAATGTTACAAATTTAACCTGTTTGGGAAATTTTGTAACTTAAATAAAATACCTGGCGCGAATCGGCATCGATTAGGTAACAAATTATAACAAATAAGCTTCTTATTGCCACTTATATGCAAATGTTTAAATATTAAAACAATTGTTAATGTGTACAATTACTATATATGTGTTTATACATACATACCAAGCCAATCAACCATACTGGTCAACGACTGACTCTGCCCTATTTTGACTCTGCCCTATATTGACTCTGCCCTATATGGACTCCACCCAAGATTGACTCCACCCAAGAATAACTCCACCAAGAATTACTCCTACTCAGACCAACTCCTGCCAAAACGACTAGAGCACTTCGCAAAAACTTCACAAATCGTCACAAAAACTCAGCAAATTTTCGCTAAATCTTTGCAAATATTTGGGCAATCTTCGCAAAAAATATCACCTACAGCTAACCATAGGGCCATACCAGACAACCATACCGACCAACCATATTGGCCAATGGCTGACTCCGCCCAAGACTAACTCCGTCAAAGACTGACTCATCCAAAGACTGAATCCGCCAAAGACTTGCACCTCCCAAAACTGACTTCTCCCAAGACTGACTTCTCCCAAGACTGACTTCTCCCAAGACTAACTTCAACCAAGACTTACTTCTACCAAGAATGACTCCACTTAAGACCAACTCCTTCCAAGAATGACTCCACCCAGACTGACTTCACCAAGACTGACTACTTCCAAAATAACTAGAACACTTCATAAAAACGTCATAAATCTTCGCAAAATCTTCGCAAAATATCAGTAAATCTTTGCAAAACTTAGCAAATATATGGGTAATCTTTGCAAAACATCTCACCCACAGCTGACCATACCAAAGGGTCATACCAGTCAACCATACAGAACCTACCATATTGGCCAATAGTTGCTTCCACCCAAGACTGACTCCACCCAAGACTAACTCAACCCAACACTGACTCAATCCAAGACTAACTCAACCCAAAACTGACTCAACCCAAGACTGACTCCGCCCAAGACTGGCTCCACCCAAGACTAGCACCACCCAAGACTGGCTCCCCCCAAGACTGGCTTCACCCAAGACTGACTCCAGCCAATACTGGCTCCACCAAAGACTCTCTCCATCCAATACTGGCTCCACCCAAATACTGACTCCATCCAATATTGGCTCCTCCTAAGATGCCCAAGATTGGCTCCCCCCCCCCC
>NQII01000228.1:1001850-1031361 GCA_002778355.1 Clitarchus hookeri
CCCAAGACTGGCTCCTCCAAAACTGGCTCCACCCGAGAATGACACCACCCAAGTCAGACTCCTACTGCGACTAACTGCTACCAAACTGACTAGAACAATGAACAACACCAATCAGAAAGATGCCCGTACCAATAAAACATGCCAACAGACGATGACGACCAATCTCGAAACAAGCTACGTAATGCGAATCTCATTTCTAACCACTTCATGCAAAACTTCGTGAATCTTCGCAAAAACTACGCAAAAATACCGTAAAACATCTCACCCATAGCGATCATGCAGCGAATCGAGTAGTGAATATCGAAAATTAAGAGAAGAGCATCGTAGGTAATATCGCGAACCAATATGCGAGCTTTGCTTATATCCAGTTTCGTCGGAGATGAAGCTGATGTCTCATGGTTGCACCATGTAGTGGAACAAGGCGCGCCTATTACATACTGTAGCAATACACTGTCTCTGACGACACATCACATTTACATGTTTCGTTCTAATTGTGTATGTTTCAACATATGGTTAACGGCTCTGTAATGAACTATGGCTTTTCCAATTTGCAATTCCAATGTTTCTTCTGATCACACGCAATGGGACTCGCCGAATACAAGCACCCCGATGACGAGTGGCAAGAGGACTCCCTGCAAACATTCTTTAAATCTGAATGATCGGACTCATAAAGTTTATGTTTCTTCAACATTGAAACATAATGTACTATAACGTGCGGGTTCTCTTTGCAGAAAAGGAATCTTACTCACTTCTTGGTGCTTGTAGTACCATGTATCACAGGCCAAACAACATGTTTAACGCACAAAGTAGTCATATATGTACAACAGATTTCTTCTGAAATGAAACCTGGTGGCTTCCAATTGACGAAACTGAAGTGAAACTTAATTGCACCGATTACAGTGCAATCTACAACTAATCTCAAAAACTAATTCAAATAAATATTTCATATCTATTGACATATAATCCGAATCTGCAATAAAAAAAGAAAAAATTAGGGATCCCAATTGAAACTTTAAATTGCCCCCTCCCCCACACCACCATGCCAAGGTGGGGGTGACTGTGAAATAACTTTTGCAGGCTTGAATTGACCCTTCGAAAATAGCGAGGGTTAACTTGAACACTTTCTGTTGTACGATGCATATGTTTCGCGATGTTTCGAAGTCTCCAGTTAAATTAATCACCAGGATACCGGATGAGTCACTGGTGCCTATATTTTCAGTATCTATGCAGCTCGCAAATAATACTATCCATAAAACAAAACATCAATCGTAGCAGAATACCACGCGAGGGTTGATTCGTTGTCGTCAGTAAGATAAGAGGTGAACGGAGGGTGTTATGTGTTGAAAATAAGTCACTTTTCAAAGAATGCACATCTGTTTATTGTGATGAAACAGATTATTGCGATGTTAACCGAATACGTTGGTAAATGACGATTGCGTCCTGACGGGGCGTCTACGCCTGTGAAACTTTCTGTGCGCCTGAGAGGCATGTGCTGTTGCACGTAGTTGCAAGTAGACTCATGCTACGGTGCAAGGAGAGGCATGCCTCTAAATTGTGCGCACGGGCCGCAGTGCGCAGACGCAAGTAGGAACAAGTAGTTCCCTATCCCAGACGACAAGTCACGTGCAACACTCGTGCGCCCTCTACTGATTGGGTAGCTTCAATTATATTGTCTGAACCGATTTGCTCATTCATTCTGTGTTGATGGTATGGCTGACTGGACAAATTACAAATATATACAATTTGTTGAAGACTACAAGACATTCTCATGTTTGTGGATGTCTAATTGTGCAGATTATAAAGACAGAATAAAACGCAGTGACTCTCTACAGTTCTTCAAAAACAAATATGACACAGTGACAGCAAAAACTGTCCTTAAAAAGATAACGTGTCTCCGCTCTTACTTCCGACGTGTCCACAACGAATACGTGTCGAAAAAAAAAAGAATGGTTCAGCAGCTGATGAGTTTCAAAGCCATCCTGGTTTTTACACGAGCCGCTTCTCTTCATTATGGACTGGGAATACACAAGGGCAGGAAGAGAAAACTTTCAAGTTGGCAGATACAATTGAGCGTGTTGATTTGCTGCTTTCATGCCGAAATAAGAAAATTAGACTGTTGTCTACATGTGTTCGAAATGATTTTACATGGTTGGTTATATGGCCGCTATCATTTCAATTGTTGGTATGTTGAAAGCTTCAATTGTTGGTATGTAGAATGTGTAAATTTTTTGTATGTGGAACGTTGCAATTGTTAATATGTTGAACGTTTCTATTGTTGGTATGTTGAACGTTTCACTTGTTTGTACGTTCAACGTGTTGTCACGCCAAGCATAATTCCTAAAAATAAATTGTTAATTAATTTATGGCTCCTGTTTTTTGTATGAAAATCTCTTATTTGTTAATTTGTAACTTCGACGAAAAAGTTAATATTGTACAGAACTAAAGAATAATAAATTAATAATAAAGGTTCACGAAACAAAATCCACTAATTTATGACATGACGTATGCAGGTTGAACAAAGCTTTTGTTATTAAATAGTAATTGTTGTTAAACGCGGCTTGTTTTTATTCTGTAAATCACAATTTAGGCCTACATATATCACCGTGATTAAATTTGTCACGTAAATAATACGTAAGACAAGGGCTACAAATCAAAATATCAGTCTTGTTCCAAACGTCTTCAATTTAAACAAATATGTCTTGTCAGGGCACTCGTCCCTCGTCAGATGAGAAACAGAGCATAAAATTACCTCTAAAAGCTGTTCCGTTCGACCTAGCAGTCCGTGGAATTCGTGGAAGGTTTGCAAGTCCTGAAGAATTTGCAACTTCTACCCTCGATATACCTGTCACATTTCCTTGCGACGTGTTCTCATGGTCTACATAGCCAGGAGGACAGCAGAGGCGTGATGATGCTGCACTCCTACGAAGAAAGTTGTGTAGGTAAACACAAGCAAGAACAACACTCTCAACTGTGTCGGTCTTGATCGACGTGGGTTTTCTGAAAATCCTCCACACAGCAGCCAAAAGCCCAAATCAGTTTTCAACCAGATGACGTGCCCTTGACAATCTGTAATTGTTTAGTCGTTTTGGATATCCTGTAGCTAGTTCGCCAGGATAGGGTTTTATAATGCATGATGTCAAGGGAAAATCATCGTCTGCCACAAATACATGTGGAGTAGGCAGGCTGCTCTCCGATAGAGGTTCTTGATCAGAAATGTTTACTGTTTAATTATCTAGAGCAATGTAAAGTAAGGTTTGTACGAACACCCCACCATGTGACGTCCAACCCGGCTATCCGATATTCACATATCTGAATATATAGTTCGCATCAACTAGGGCAAACAACACAATGCTGAATGTCTGCTTGTAATTGAAGTAATTGAAGCAGCTTCCACTGTTGGAGGGGCATTGCAGAACAATATGTTTTCAATCTAAACCCCAAAACAATGGGGAAAATTCCACCGTATTTCAAAATCTCTTGCAATATCCAACCATTCTTCTTTAGTACTGGAAAGCCGTAAAGAAAAAAATAAAGTGTTATAATGTGCACAGCTTTGTAATTCTTAAATGACATTGTCCCAACTACGTAACTCTGTTATCTGTTTCAGTGTATTATTTTACGAATGTCAATAACCTACGAGAACGATATGAGGCAGTAGGATCATTGTAGGTCTGATAGGAAATATGATAATTAAGGCGCCCGTCTACCTATATATATATGGGGATTTCAGTGGTGACACCATAATTTTATTGATGGTAAGTCTGTACTTCAGTCCGATGCAGGTTTTTATCGTAGTTTCATGTGGATCCTGTTGGTNTTTCGGATACCTTATCGGTTGAAAAAGCTGTTTTATACCACACATACTATCTGCTCAATGATCTCCAGTTCCCCAAGCGAAATTTTCCTGTAGGCGTGCCTCAGATCTACTCTCTATATAAATACATATTTATATATAAACAAAAATTGCTTATTCAAACATTTTGATCGTATATAATATTTCCTTATAATGAACATGGACCTTTCCGTATGCACAGTGATAGATGAGTAGTGATGCTTAAGTTACCTTTAGACCGGATGTTGTCTACGACAGCTACGTAGCCGCATTTGCTGCATTGATCCGCTTCTTTTGGCAGTTTGGTGTTGTTCAGCTTACATTCAGCACATACTTCGAAATCCTTGCACAAAGCTCCGGGGCAGGACTGCACATACAAAACAAACATTTTAAGTTAAATGAATGTTACAAGGCATAGGTATAGATAATATAGAGGTTATATACAAGGATAATTTAATAAATCGATACAAAAATTTGCAGCCTAGCATGACTTACATTCCTGATATTAACTATTGTAAAAAAAAAGTAACTCAGTGGCACTGACGTGATCACTGTACTGTATTTTTAAGGTGTTTCCTCTACCTTTTATTAGTACACAGAAGCATATTTACAATTTATCTGTCATTAAAAAAGTACAGTGTCATAAGTTACTCGAAAATTGGAAAACAATAATTGGGGATCATACTGTTTTTATTTGTCAGCAATTTAGAATTTATTTTTTGATTAGTAACGATGCCGCAGTTTATAAATAGTGTAACAGAACAATAAGGACTATCAAGTTTATTCAGCCTCAGTAGTAAACTTATTTACTCCATTCCCAACTGTGAATGAAAGGTATCTACCACGTTTTCTGGAGAACAATGGGTTTCATCGAAAAATCGCATTATCTTATGAAAATGCAAACCGATTTTTATGTCGTTGATGAAATAATATATCTGCAAGAGTTACATTATTATTCGAGCGACCTTAATTTGGAAACCTGGTGTTTACTTCATACTTAATGTAAATACCCGAGTTAGGTTATAATTGGTTATGATATTGACGTCATATTTTGGACACAGGCAAAACACCTCCTGAGGATCTGTAAAAGGAGCAAATTGGTCTTTTGCAGATATTTACGAAAAATAATGTTTTCGCGGTAACATTTACATTTTTAGTGACACAACATGACTTGCCCATTTAACAGAAATTGGATATCTTCTTGGTAGCTGAAAATACTACGTGTAACCCCCCCCCCATCCTCTCACCTTTTAAAAAAGAGAGAATTCAAAATAGGTCATACAGTTAAATTTGTTAAATTTGTTGTTTATTAACAGTATTACTTATTTATCTTTAACCCGACGACAAAATTTTTTTTTGTATGCCTAATTGTAAATTCGAATGGTCTTAGATAACAGAATGCTAAAATTTTAATACAAAAATGTATTTATTACGTTATATAAAGAGCAACAATACAATAACAGAATATTATTTTAAGAAGATTGGAAAATATAATCACGTAAGCCCATGTTCCGTTCACCACGATTAACCAATACTTTATTCATGCAAATTTCGAAATTGCGCTAGAAGCGTGAAATTGAGTTTTTGTTCTGTGTTGCTGTGTCTATTTTATTTAGAATGTAATTTACAAATAATTAATATTACTGAGTATTCTCCACTTGATGAAAGAAGAAAATAGCAAAATTCCAATCCGAATAGCAGTGTGCATCAGGTTACTTAATATCGTAACGAACGTGTTTTGTCACTGTTGGTACTAGGTCTGAGACAAGGATGTAACAGTTTTATTCCCAGGCCACCCACATCAATATTTTCAAATACTGAAATGGTTATATTATTATATAAGTACAAACATTTCCTTCGTTGCTGAGAAGTCCCGCTTCTAGGTCAGGTTAACACTTGGAATAACAACGACTGTATGCACAGACATCGTGGGTGGCACACTGGTAACTACTGCAATCGTTCGAGGCATTGTCTAGCTGGTTGTCCGTTGTATAGAATTTGGACCAGAAACTTTCTTCCTCGTGTCTCATGTTCCTTCTTGACTAGTCGATTCGAGATTCAAGCAAGGTGTCAGCCCCGTGTGCTGTTTACACAGATAAATTAGATCCCCTAAGAATTTTCATAATTTACTTGAGCCCAACTATCAAAGATAAGCAGCAAGCCAGATCCATAAATCCAATAAGTACATTACCTTCCTGTCTTGAACTTCCTGCATACCGGTACCTTTACTGTAATTCAAAGATCTATTTTCCTAAGAGCGTGAACCTTAAGTTACTTTTAACCAAATGGCGTGGAGTATTCTGGTCTAAAAACTAACTTCATAATAACATTTTGTACCTATTGTACTGCTTTTGGATTAGCGCTCGCTGTAATTTTCTAATGCTAAAACTATGTTTCGTATACATAGTATAATTATTTGCTTACATATATTATACATGGGTAGATGCATTATGCCGGTTTTGGTGCTATGTATTGGGGAGTAGAAGCTTGGAGACGTCCGCCATTTTGGATTTAGTCACAAGATAGTGGCCCAAAGATTAAAAAATGGCCGTTTTACCTTCAAAATGGCTCGTTTTTCCTCATAATTTTCAATTTTGCATCCTAAATTTTCCTTTTGTCTCTCAGAATCCCAAGAAATTTCCTAAACATTTGTTAAATGAAATGCTAGCTGCCCAATGCGGTGCAGTGGCTGCATATTGCATTGGAATACTGGGGAAATCGATTAAAAGTGTTGCCACTAAGACAAATAGGTTTATAATTATAAATACATTGTATGTATCTATTTAAATATTTTGATTTAAAATTAGATTAACTTGATGTTTTAAAACATGCCATGTTACAAATCTTCTGACTCATATTTTCAAGGTGAATTCGAATGTAACAATATGCAATGACATGAATATGTAAGACGCCATATTGGTTGCTGTGGGCATACGTGTGCATACCCCCACAAAGCTTTCACTATCCTTACAGTCAACCTCCTCAACACCCACCGCCCTCACCAAACATCCCAACCTCCTTCATCCCCTTATCACCCACTACCCCTTATCAACCACCATGTCCACTAAGTTTGCATCTACGACTTCATAGATATGGGGCCAAGAAACTATACACCATTTTGCACTAGGTGTGACGTAAATATAAGAAACTAACATTTTTTTAAAATTTATTTTGTGTTTTAAAGATTATCGGCATAAGAATACAGCGTTACATAGCATTTAACTCAGATTATTATATATAGCACATTAACCACATAGCTGCAGTGACCAAGAGAACTTGTAAAATTTAAATGTGGTATACACGGCAAGTAGGTCCAAACTTTCAAATTTCGCTTGATAATTTTATTTCTCATGCGAACCTAAGAACATATATCTAAGGCGAATGAAGAAATAGGTAATTACGTGTTTTAGGTGAGTGAAATACTGCACCAGAGGAACTAAAAAGAACTTATATTTTGGAACAGGTCTTAGGTTTACAAAAAATTTCAGACCTTTTTTCACAGTACACAGTAAAGTAGATACGATATGTTTAGCTCATGTGTTCAGATTGCACTTACTAATATATATATGTATTTTGAGCTACCAAGAAAGCGATGTGCGGGTACGCGAAACTTTAGGTGGTATTACTGGAGAAGAATTCAGAGCCTAAATTCTAAATGGTAGAAAAAGTTATGGTAAGTGAACCAAAAGTGGTTGATGCATGCAGATCTTCATGTTCCATGGTTGGTAAAGCACATGAAGCGAAGAGGTCAGACTGGTGATGGTTTGTGCCTATATCTTGACACAACTCGTAATTTAGCACGGCCACCAAGTTACATGTTCGAGTGGCTTGGTGTCCGTAAATACTAGGAGGTCTTGTCACTTTTAGCCTTTGTGCAAGGTGGAGAAATCAGAGAACTGAACTGTGGAGAAACACGTAGTTCATGGACATGTTGCTGGAGCTCTGGACACAGGTGAGCTTACCGGGCATTCCTCGCAGTACTGTCCCGAGTAGTGGTGTCCATCCTCAGTCATGTTGCACACGCACTGGCCGCACTCGCAGCGACCACGGCCGTTGCAGATGGTGGTCTCCCTAGACCGCCGGCAGCCGTCCATGGTGTCGGCACACTGGCACGCCTCGCCCGTCCACCCCGAGTGACAGACGCATTTACCGCAGCTGCAGTCCCCGTTGCCGCCGCACACCTTGCCCTCGTGCCGCTTGCACGAGAAGTTGTCGCACTCGCACAGGCGGCCGTAGTACCTCTGCAACACGCACATGGAGGACACTTTCATCAGCATTCTGCATCATGATACGGATCTTGGTTCTGACAACACTCGAAAAGGTAACTTCAGTACTGGTGAGTACTCGCAGCGAAGGACTAATGTTGAATGGAGCCGGTTGCCATACCGCAATTGCATTCTGGTCGTTCTCCCCGCCAGCCTATATAATAGATGAGGTGAAACGAGGTATATGTGTGTTGGCGATGCAATGAAGACAGGTATTCGATGGAAGTACCCCGAGAAAACTCATAATTCCCCGAAAGTGTCTGCCATGCAATCCATGTGAGAACTTCCACCCTAAAAATGTACTGTTCTGTCGAGATCTTAGACTGTACAAAGGATCTCGCAAGTAAGATGTTAGAGACTCCCACTGATTAAAAACAAGTGCATCATATTATGGACAATGAATTATTGAACAGAAAACAGTTTTGGAAAGAAGCACAGTGGTTTTGAGATAAAATCCATGGACCAATGTTAACACAAACATTGTGAATTTAATGGTAGTCTGTTTATGATGTTCCAGAAGGTAGCAGGGAAAAAACATGCCACTTTTGAGTCATAACATACTACATATTTCCTTGGAAATACAATATGAGTTTTTTTTTAAGTACTACATTTGTAAAATGATTTAAGTGTCTTACAAATACCTCATCAAAACGTTTTTTAATAGTTGAGTATGTCGATGACAAATAATAATCACCTATATGACAGTATAAAAATTCTCGTAAAGAAGCATTTTAACTGATTTACTTATTAGTTCGTAGCTATATCAATCACTTTTTCTCTACATCAAGTCATAACACAAGCTTGACCATCAGCTCATTATGAAAACGTAGTTCTTTGGGAGACATCTATACTACATTTAGGACAATTCCAATTCAACTTGTCAAGTAAGAGGTGCTTTGTCATATTCCCAAGTGTTTTTCTTTTGTGAAAAATTGCAATTTTTTGTTACTGTTTTTAATCTGTACATTAAACTGTATACATTTCGCAAAAGTGTGTGCCTTCGTACACATATTTATTTATAATAAAATAACAATAATAATTTGAAATAATAAATAAAATACCTCCTATTTTAGTATTACTTGTTAATGTATAAACACCTAAAATTGTATCTTTAGGTACTAATTTACTACATTCTGTGTTGTAACGTAGCTGAACAAAATATTTGTTGTACTGTTACAGTTACAAACCCAAGAAATTTGTTAACTGAGTTTATCATTGGATTTTTCGTTTTGTTCAGAGGCTTTAAGGAATTTTTGTTAATTGGTTTCTTTTGATAGTGCATCTTTGTAAGTTAAGTTAATGTATGTTTAGTAGGTACTTGCTTAGCTCAGTAGGAAGTTGTAAGTAGTGTGTGTATGCCAGCTCTGGATCCAGTTGGAGTAAAAGTGTCATAAAACCCATTTGATTAACACGTAAACCTCTCTGGGCAACTGGATTCCAAAGTGGCAAGACATGCTATGATGAGAATTTATCACCAACACTTCCTCTGCTACCCTCGCTCTTTGAGGCTGTTGAATGTTCTGCTGTCTGTTGAGTGTTTGTAGGAGTGTGTTGTATGTTGTAGGAATAGATGGAAGGCATAGCTATGCTGTGATTAGCTGAGAAATTATTTGCATAGTCTTTTAGAATATCAGATGTAAGTGCCATTGGGAAAATCTCGTCTCTAAAATTTTTCAAGTACGAGGTTAAGTTGAAGAAGGGAGTACCTGGCTTTGATCCTTACTCACTCGGGTTTGAATAACTGGGGTTCGACTGTTACTCACTAAAGTTCCATTTCCAAATAAGTTAAATTCATGTAATGAAACTACGAATGTACGGTAATTATCATAACCATTCCATAATGTACTGTAATGAGCAAACATAATAAGCAGCAATACAAATTATCGATACAATTTTGTACAAGCTAATAAGCAATAAGCATTTGAATAAATATTAATTATGCAACAAATACAAGTTCGTTCACCATAAACTCCCGAAGCGAACTGAGCTGCGATTGATTATATATTTTTATTAAACCCGTGACCTTGGTTGACCCCCTACCTATGTGTGTAATTATTTTGCACTAATTGCAGGCAAATAATGCTGCATCTCTACAGATGTAATACAGAGATGGAATCCGACCATTACTTGTGTCATAGTTTAGTAATCCATCGATAGAGCCCACCTGTAGGTATCATTTGCCAACTCTTCATTTTACCAGTAGCATTCAAATTGAGTGGGCCTCTCGCTATGCAGGATGGTAGGCCGGACAGAGGGAGCAGGTGTGTATTTTCAGAACCTGCTAGTAGGATGCATGGTGTGATAGTGAGAGCATCTCCATGAATGTGCAAGGAGGTTAGTAAGCAGGGGAAGGAGTGAGTATATGTTTTCAGAACCTGCTGCTAGAGTACAACAGTATCACGTGCCAACCCCTCGGTCCTCATTTCACAAGCAGAACCCATACGGTGCACATCTCGCTACCTGGAGAGACAACAAGCAAGGGAGGTTATGTTACCATAAACTACTCCCATTTACTTCTCCCCCCTCCCGTTTTAGCTGAACACAAGGAAGGATGAAATTCATGTTCCTAATATTAAGCGTTCAGTGAAGGGGGGATAGAGAGAGAGAGACAGAAAAGTAAATGGGAGTGGTAGGTGGTAACATCTCATTACGGTATCCCTCGCCTGTTGTCTCACCAGGTAGAGAGATGTGTAACACATGGGTCAGTCCATAGAATGAGAGGTTGGTGTACGACAATTCTACACCCTTGCAGTGGGTTCTGATGTGAATAGGCATTGTTCCACTTGAAAAAATTTTAACTGTGTTCAAATATATGTCTGGGCTGCAATAATGAGCCCTTGTCTGAACATCACTTCTGTGAAACCACCACAACAATAGTACCTTACATTTTCGAAATATATGCGGTGCAAGTTTTAGGTGATTCATCCTGTTTTAGATAGGCCTTGAAAACTGTGAGGCAATAAACAAACGTGCAAGGGAATGAGGACGGAACCCGGTGCTGTCTGGTCCTGGGTGAAACTGGATACATACTGAGGCAACAACGAATGAGATGTTAGCTGAAGTTTCAGTGCACGTATGATAGCGGAGTATGTATAGCCTTCATGTCACTGTACCAGCGAAACTTCCTTGTCGCCAGTTATGAAGCAGGAATTACGATCACTTCACTTTTCATTTTCACGCGTACGTAAAATGTGGTCGTATCGGGAGCCGTATTGCGATGCATCACGTTACGTAAACTTCGCGTGTAAAATCAAAATATCACAAAATATTTTGTAGCGTTTCAGATTGAAAACTTGTGCCGAAACACAAATAATATACATACATATTTGTACAACAACTCATATACTTTGCCAATAAATACACATTGAAACAAATGTAGCATGTAGCGCACTAGAATATTTTGACGTGATACTTGGCAATAAATAAGTAATGTTCACGAAAATTTCTTTCTTTCTAGATCCACACAAAATTATTAAAACTTGACATGAATTTAATAAATTGCTCTCAAAACTGGAATTACACAACTTGAGTAAAGTTTATTTCAAACAATTTTTGATTCCCAAAACCATTCAAGCTATAAATGATTAGGATGACTATAAGAGCAATTAGAAAGGAGAGCAGCTGTATGAGCCCAGTAAAGCCTCTTTTTCATAAAACTAACACATTAAAATTATCATTAAAAAATATTATATAAAAAATTGAATTTTTGGCGGAGGCAGACAAATGACCCGTCAAAGCTCCTAACGAATAAAATATTACTGAACGAGCAGAATTAAAAATGTTGACAACGCCCAACGCGAAGTATAAAAAAAAATATTATTCTTGGGCAGCAAAAAAACTACTCACAACACGTTAAAAACAGACAACACGCAGCGACGCTAGGTTTTAGTTAAAGCCGAAACCAAATTTAGACTGCCGACCGAGACCACAATTTTGAAAAAACACCAACATTACTGCATACACAAGACAACACATCTACGCCACACAAGCCATTTAAAATATTTAAAAAAAAAAACCCAGCTAACACACAAACTTTAATCCACGAGTCACCATTTTAATAGCCCAATCACTTGGCGGCTCAGGCGGCGATACAAATTACAAAATACCCCATCACGTATTCCCATCCGTTGGACAAGTGCAGAAATCTAATCCATAGCAGCAAATCTTCAGGAACGCGCTCAGGCGAGGGGCAGCTAAATCACAAAATAATTATGACTCACGAGCAGAGGGGAAATAAAGGGAGGGAGGAAAAGGTAGGGGATCCGAACTGATACCACCGCGTAGAGTTGAAACCGACGAAAAAGACTTGCGCGACGAGCACCAGTGCTGCAAACTCTTAAAATTAAAGCTGTACAGGCGTATCTGTATAATATCTCTCATGCCGTGGAAGTGATTTATTTAACTCTTAAAATAACCAGTGGGCCATATTCCCTAGAATGAAATACACATGTGATATACAGAAATGTTATTTGTTTATGTGCGCGTTAGTCGTAAGAGGAACATGGAAAATTAAATAATTTAAATCATTTGTATAGTTGCCAATTTGATGGTAAACATTGAGCACTGCGTACAAGCAGTGTGATGCAATTGCTAAACATAATTAAAAAAGTATAGTAATTTATAAACGCTGTAAAGATTGTCCAATTTACAGATGAGATAATTCACTTTAATCCTTGTACCTGAATACTGCGAGTTATTGATGACTTAGGCGCAGCTGTATTACATATTACATTTTAAATCACATTTATGTTGTGGTACAGAATTTAACGTAACTTGTATCATCCTTTCGTCTTCCATTTAGGGAGAAATATACGCGCTAGGTTAAATATGGGAGCAGAAGACGCGACATGTCGAAAATAAAAACAAAACAATGAGAAGTTGATAAAACAACTCCGTCCCTGCGGTGATTTGCCAGCGAGCTCACGTGATGCAGAGTTCCGTATCACGTATCACGCGAAACTTTGGCATTGACAAGCTTTTCTTTACGTGGAAGTACGTTTTACGTTAGGCGAAACGTTCGTTATATGTCTCGTTGAAATACGCCAGCCAAGGCATAGCCGGCCTACATGTACGTGTTACTTGTAACGAGTTACGTGAAACGTGAAGTCATCGTAACACCGGCCTAAGGACCAGGCACGAATTTAAAGGAGGCCACATAGGGCATGTGATCTCCCTCAAAAATGTTTTACATATTGTGAGAGTAGAGGGTAAAGAAAAAAAAGAGATAAATTTAAGCTATTCGACTAAAATTTGCTTAAAATACTGTGACATGCTTTCCACGAGTGTCATATTATCTGTTTACATGTTAATGATATCTTATGGATACTAATCAGAAAGTTACTTTTATTTTACGTCTTCTTGCAAGGTCATTATTTGCGAGTAGAAAAAATGGAGGGGGACAACTGGTAAGGAAAAGTATGGCTATACCAGCATACAGTTTCCCCTTCTCCTACGGGGACCACGGTGGTGTAGTGATCAGACTACTCGCCTCCCACTAATGTGAACCGGGTTTGATTACCGGTGGGATCACTCCAGGATTTTAGCTCGTGGAAATCGTGCTGAACGATGCCGCTTGGTCGGGGGGGAGGGGGGTTGTTTTCTCAGGGATCACCCCTTTCCTCTGCTCTTGTATTCTGTAACTGCCCCATACTCACCTCGCTTAACCCTCAACGGTTCTCAAGACCTCGATGTCAAGAGCAGCCAAACTCTCCTCTCCCAATTTAATACGTCTGTACCCCTTCCTTTCACAGTTTCTACATTGGTGCTTGCTAGTGCCGAGAGGCTTATTGCAGGCGAGCGGTAGTTACCTCGTTCTTGTCGGGCCTGGAGTCGCACTGGCAGGAGTTGCAGACGCAGGTTCCGTGGCCGGAGCACGTCTCGTTGTTCTCGTCCTTGCAGCCGGACGTCTCCTCCATGACGGGCGACCTGCTGTCGCTCTTGCACTTGCAGCGATCGCCCAGGTAGCCGCGGTGGCACTTGCACAGACCGCACTCCAGGTCCCCGTTCCCGTTGCACTTCCCCGAGTTCACTTCGTTCTGCAACATGCANTTTCACCCTCATCGGTTCTCAAGACCTCGATGTCAAGAGCAGCCAAACTCTCCACTCCCAATTCACTACGTCTGTACCCCTTCCTTTCACAGTTTCTACATTGGTGCTTGCTAGTGCCGAGAGGCTTATTGCAGGCGAGTGGTAGTTACCTCGTTCTTGTCGGGCCTGGAGTCGCACTGGCAGGAGTTGCAGACGCAGGTTCCGTGGCCGGAGCACGTCTCGTTGTTCTCGTCCTTGCAGCCGGACGTCTCCTCCATGACGGGCGACCTGCTGTCGCTCTTGCACTTGCAGCGATCGCCCAGGTAGCCGCGGTGGCACTTGCACAGACCGCACTCCAGGTCCCCGTTCCCGTTGCACTTCCCCGAGTTCACTTCGTTCTGCAACATGCACACATCACTCCCTCCCTACTTGCTTATAGTCAAGGAGTATACGCGGATAGACGTGCAACTTGACGGTATGACGAGAGAATCCTATCTTATTAGTTTGCTTTCCGAAGTAGGCACTACCAACTTTAGAACAACGATTTTCACTTTGTTATGCTGGCAGACAAAGCGCTTGACGCCGCCAGCCTGTTTTATTTATTTATTTTAATGCTAGCTTAGATTTTATGGGCAAAATTATTGATTGTGTTATTTATCCACAGTTAACTCATACCACAACTGTAATCGAAAGAACAAGGCTCATCATCACGAAGATAAAACACCACTTTAAACAGTTTCATACAAATATTCACGAAAATACACATGGCATGAAATAACACTTGTGAAGGCCACGTAGATGAAGAATACTGTGCTACCATCATCAAAATGAAAATATATATTCAAGCACATGTTTTTACAATATCTAGCGAGAAAAACTACATAATTGTTTATTGTGTATATACGCGATTCGTAGGTAGCAAATAATATGTTTAAATATCCAACAATGTTTTTAATAACGAAGTTTTAAGACGTAGAACCTCGACTTTGGGTATTTACGGTAAGGATTCGTTTTCCCTATTCGAGCTGCTGGCGCCTGAGTATAACGCCCGGCAGACGTATGAGCACGCGAGTTGCCTCATGTCTGTTTCTGTGTAGTCCGTCTATGACGACAGCAGAAAGGCCCGTCAGAAGATGCGCTGTCCCACGCATCACCCGATGTTTGCAAGACATCTGATAGCACGACCAGCGCTGCGCGCATCTCGCCCCCCTACGAAGTTACCCCCTTCTCATCCTTTCTTAATTCTCTGAGACAACATGCCCAGACGTCTGCCCGGGACTATACCTTCTTTCCGCCACCTGTTTTTCACATTCCGCATTTCGAATACCTTGTTGATTTGCTCACACGCCATATATTAACTTCGGAATCCATCATGTTTAGATGCTGTTATTGTTTTATCCTATAAAGTAGCCCGCTTTTTATCTTATGTGAGGGAAAATGAACAGAAGTAGAAAGATACAAAATTAATATATTCTCTTTAGTATTGTCATATACCATAACGATCTATTACTTCAATAATATTTAAAATTTGCTACGAAAAAATACAACAAACTCTTAAGGCTGTACAAGTGTCGTAAATTATTTTGGGTGGTAGGTATCAAATAAGAGTGCAATGAAAGTGAAAAAAAAAAGTGATAAATTAATTTTAGAAACGAAATTATAAATATTTTAACTTTATATCCTGTCTCAAAAAAATTTCATAATAGTACCCACGTACGTATTTGGCTCCAGGTTAAAAAAATAATTAATTTCTCTCGAATAACTTTAAAAAAATTGTGTAAATTAATTAACTTATATGCTTCGCATATACATATATTTCAAGTATTACCATACATTTCAAATATGAAAAATTCTTGAAGTTAAACCTTAATCGTAAGCGAACTAAGAAGTTTCGCAGTTCAAAGAAATTTCTTGGTTACATTGTTATGACTTCAGCATACATTTTAGCCAAGTTAAAAAAAAAATTGTTTTCATTTAATTGACGAAAGTCGTTTAAGCATTATTTAGGGTCAAAGTATCTATAATTAAGTTAAAAAATTAAGGAAGTAGTTTTAATTATTTTCAACTACTCTTTATATCATGTTTAAAAATTCTAATATGTATTTTTTCTAATCCTTGAAACAAAATTAGCATTTGAACACCATTAACGGAGATAGTATTCCTCCATAATACAATTAGGCACTGAGCGTCTGCTGCAATACTGTTGCGGGTCGGCAGTCTGCTGCCCCCTGCTGGCCGATAACGGCAGAGATGACTCACGTCTGGAAAGCGAGACTACTACAGCAAGGTTTGGAGTGGCGCAGTGAGGGGTGCGATTTTATGTGGCTGGTGCACATGATTCATCTGACAGCTCACAGATCGCGAGAACGTCGGGGATTGTCTTCATTTTTGAGAACCCTCTCGACGCCGAGTTACGTCATTTCTGGGCGTGTGTAAGCGCATGAAAAATCTGGAAAGGATTTGCACTAATACAGAGCCTCTTTTAGTCCGTGAGCCAGACGCTTGTTTTGTGAAAAATGGGCTCAACTCGAACATAAAGCTGAACTTTTCATATTTTGTCAATTCGATACCGCTGATTACCAATATAATGACGCTGATATTGATATCGGTAGGTTTCTGCTTCAAAATGGCGTTCAAATACGGCACCTCAACTTTCTGATCACCTTATCTTGAAGCTGATGTGGTTTCTTTTCTATTTAATATTTTTCAATTCTGCAAAAGCAGTTTGTCCGTCTTGAATAGCAGAATCGATAAACATGTAACTTATGATTAACAAAAGCATATATTAATTAATCAACAAGAAGAAACATGTTATGAATATTTTTATTTACGTACGCCCATGTTTTAATGCGAATAATGAACAAGTGTTCACAGTAATTGAAAAATTGTCATAACAAATGTTGCAGTAAAGTTTATTTTCTACATATTAAAGTAAACAACATGCTTTTATGTTATATGTTAAATGCTTACATAGCTACCTAAATTCCTTGCAGCCTAGTCTATATGCCAGACACCTTTGTGGGTTCAACTCGAACATAAAGCTGAGATTTTTATATTTTGTTATTTCGATACCACCGATCACAAAAATCGCAACGCGGAAATTGTTATCTGTAGATTTCCGTCTCAAAATGGTGTTCAAAGATGGCGACTCGGCTTTCTAAGCACTTTATATTTTAAGTAGATTCAGTTTTTATTCTATTAAATATATTCAAATTATGTAAAAAGCAATATGTCGTTCTTTAATAGCGAAATTAATAAATGTAAAGTTTTGTTACAGTTTTTTACAGGATATATGAATAATAAGCAAAAATTGAAAATTTCATAAATTTTTCTTTACGTATGCTTATATTACAAGGTGAATGTTGATAAATTTTAGACAGTGATAGAGTCACAACAAAAGCTGCAGTAAAACACGTTTGCTACAGATTAAGCAAAACAACACGCTACTACACTGAAGAGCCAAAAAAAAAAAAGGTACACCTACCTAATATCGTGTAGGGCCCCCGTGAGCACGCAGAAGTGCCGCAAGGCGACGTGGCATGGACTCGACTAATGACATATTTTTATATTCCTACATTCGTCTCTGTTTTCTTATTTAAAACCGCCCTATTGGTTCACACAGCACCGGACACACTTACTATACTGTTTAACGTGCATTACTGGCCGACTCTCTGCCAATATATTGCTGAGCTGAAAGTGTCCCAATCAAAGACTTTTTTGCGGAGAATGATATACAACATGTCCTGTTCATTTAAGTAATCAACACTTTGAGTGTTTCTGCTGTAATGTTGCGTTGTAGAGATCTTTACGAAAACTGCTGGCTAAGTAATATTTATTCGTCCATGTCTTCAAAGAATGCAAATGTTGTAATGCTGTGGAAAACTTCGTACAACTCAGTTAAATTCAGGCGACTTAATATTAGGGACGTCGTCAGCACTCAAAGTGTTAAAAATCTACTGTCAAGTAAATTAATTTTAAAATTGCAACGCATGCCCTACTTACCATGTTGGTTTGGTTGCAGTTACAACCGCATACAATCTCTATCTCTACAGTAACACTCTCATTTATTCCAACTGGACTGATGTGTAGTTCCTGTTTTTCTANCCGCATACAATCTCTATCTCTACAGTAACACTCTCATTTATTCCAACTGGACTGATGTGTAGTTCCTGTTTTTCTATTTCACCAGCATCTTTATTGCAGCTTTTTGCCTGGAACACACAAGCGAATGGTCAAAAACATAAATGAACTTATGCAACATAGCTCGAAGTGTCTAGAAGCACAGTACAACATATATGGCAGGAGCGGTTGCCGTCATTAGAGTCCTCTGAACTGTTGTAAATTAAACATTTGCAAACGTATGTGCTAATAGAAATTATGAAATGCGATTTATATAACAATTTACATGGGCTTGTCCATTTACAAACATAAAAAGGAGTATACAAACAAATAGCCAGAGAACAGACCATAAAAAACATTTCGTTCGTTAGAGGTTTTATTATTCGTTGTCAAGTGTATTAGAATTCCCGTCGCTCCTTAGTTCTTTGTGGTCTTGGTATATGGCTGTTATTTTCATCGCGTCCTCTTGTGTTAACATTTGACAATTTAAATTGTTATGGTGCATTTGCAAATGTAACTCATGCCATAGGTAATCTTGTAGAGTTCATAAAATAATGGTAAAACTTATTTGCAAGAAAGTACACAAACTTTAAAGTCATTAAATAATACTTTCTTTATATTAATAGCAAGTGGGATTGTCGCTGGCATCTCGCAGTTATGCATCGGATGGAAACTGTTCAAGTTCGTTCTCACGTACCCATGATGTCTCAAACTAACACTTTTCGCTATACTACAGTTTTAATTTTTCATTGAAGAAGATGCGCAGACGTCTTACACGTCAGTGCTGTTTGCTCAAGATTACAGGTTTTGTAGGTATAAGGAATAACTTTCTCAGCTAAATAAAGTTACGGCGTATACATCATGTATTAATGACTTGCCCTAGGGTGCACTCTGGGGTCTTCACTGGTTCCTCACCGGTGCTATGACTTAACGCTACAATTGATTACATAAAAAAATATATATGCGTGTGTTGTATATAATATGTACGTACACACAATCTTGGGGACACAAGGATAACTGCGGAAACAATTGCATATAATTCACAAGAGGTATATGGCAGTTGCAAATATTACAGTACGTGTAGGAATGGCTTACCGAATATGCCACTGTCTCAGACGTCTCTGTTCTATCGTAAAGACGTGTTTTTTGTATGTACATATATATTATACACATAGACTTGATACCAATTATCGACACTAATATTTTGAAATAATGTATAACAGAAAAAGCGCTCCCCCATTACACACATGGCTGCTATCCATTCTGCAGGCGTCCTTGCCCCGTCGAATATAATAAATTTCCTTTCTCAGTATTATTCTATACATTTAGTAACGTTAATATTATACAGTCTGTTCGAACACTCCCTGAAATATTTCGGAAGGTGACTCCTTGAGGAAAACGAGGTAGACATATGCATGCATTTTATAGCCTACCCCAATCCCTGAGGGAATTGTAAATTGGAAGTAGATGATTGTGTATTTCTATTATCCGTCTATACGCTCATCCTTCACAATGATAATTCCGCCCTTGACGGATAATCAATGTTCTACTGTAACTATTTTAGCGAATAATGTAAATACCTGCAAAATGATTTCTTTTAATGCCGTTATCGGTTTGTGATGGCAATTTTGGAAAATTTTAGAAACGACGTGGAATAAAATTTAAATTCTCTGGATAATGTTTTGTGTTATCGAGATCTTCACCCCACGGGAAAAAGTTGGCGTTAATACCTCCCGCCACCATTACATTAATAGGGATGCCAAACCTTTTATTGCATACCATTTTTGCCTGTACATTTTATGATAATTTGATCCCATATTAGAGCAGTGCGCCCTACTTGACAAAAAGGTTCTCTTGTTGCAAGTATCTAGGACCCACCGTTATCCTTCAAAACACACATAAAGTTTTCAGTAGCGATAATAAAATGCCTGGCACGTAGGCAATACGTATTACTTACGGAGGTAAATACATCGTAAGCAACCTATACTGGGTCGACTATTCTTAAGTTACGTAGGACTTAAGTGCGTAAATGTACTGATTGGAAACAAATTCACCTGTTATGCATGTTGTGCATGTTATGTCTTGTCGCTGTGATTTCACTTAGATACTCACAAAGGTTCAAATGAGCCAGCAAGTGCCATACAACTGCACAGTTCAGTAATTGTTAAGACAGTCAATGTTCCTATTTCCCTTACGCGTTGGCCAACTGCGACAAACGTCCCACGATGAGGAGTCACGCGGTTTGGGTATTTTTGCTAGTACAAATTATGTGCTCTCAGACCACTGCAGCATGTCGCACAATACACCAAATGCATGAAGGCCAATTCCTCCCATGTAAACCGCGACATGCCTACACTGCAATCCTACACACATATAAGCCACTTGCGCTTTCGGGAATAGTCAGCCAAATATCGGCTGATTGCGATGTATTATGTCCACGTAAAGGGCGTATTGCCTACGCGCCAGGCGTTTTATCATCGCCGCTGGAAATTTGTGTGCGTTTTAAGAGGAAACGATAAGTCCCAGGCACTCGCAAACCAGAGACCTTTTTTTTTTTTAGTAGGACGCACTGCTCTAACAGAGGGAATGAAATCACCATAAATCGTAATGGCAAAAAATTGTATGCATTAAAGGGTATGCACTTCTATTACTTTAATAGTGACACACCTGCATTACCAAGAAATTGCATAGGCGCAGGAGTGAAAAGAATGCGTGTTCGGCCATTGGCTGGCCACGAAAAATAGAAGTTTAATGGTGGCGGGAGGTATTAAGACAAAATATTATTCAGATAATTGTAGTTTAATTCCTTGTTGTATCTGAAATTGTATAAAAATGGCATTTATAGTCTCGATTTTCAAGTGTGCGTATCTCCCTTAGGAATTAAGACAGTTTATAAAAAGCACTAGCTAACCCTGCCGCGCGTTGCTGTGGCAAAAAATATTTTGGTTCTATTATTTCTGTGAAATTAATTGAAAGAAGTATATGTTATTGAAGTACTTGTTTGTATACAATTTTTTTAGTTTTACCATCTTCCACGCCTATGAATAAATTGTGTGGTTTTCATACTCTAGAACACGACACATACAATTGGCCGTGCGAAAAACATTCTGTTTCTAAATCCATTCCGCACATTTGCAATGACTGCCCTTGAGCTTTATTTATTGTCATTGCAAATGCCAATCTGACTGGAAACTGTATTCTTTTAAAGTGAAAGGGAATTCCTGATGTATTAAATGGAATTCTGGGAGGAAGCACATCTTCTCCTTTGAAAGCGCCTTTCAAGATGGTAGCTTCTATAGTATTGCCCATCATTTTTTTTTATTGCAAGGCGTGTGCCGTTGCAAAGTTTTGGTGGAGGCAATCCTGGAACATGAAGCTAATTTAGAAATTCTGCCGGATAATTTACAGTTTCATTTTCGTGTAATATTACATCCACAGATTTGTATGTGACATGTTCGCTTGTCGATAAGTATCGACATATATATTAGTATCGATATATCGAGCATTGACGTACTTATAAGTATCGATATATCGTTATATATATAAGTATTGATATATCATTATATCGATATGTATCGATATATCGATATATTGTTTTTATATGGATAGATAGATCTGTTGCTAGGTTGCGACTTTTACATTGCATTGTTGACGTTGCATTGTTGACTAAGGAGCTTCCTGACGCGAAAGCATGGTAAAAATTAGCTTTTTGCAGATTTTAGTACCTTTGCAGGTAATACAGATAAAAAAGAAAGGTGTATAAACACTCGTGGGAACGAAAGGAAGGTTTATAAAAAAAAAACAGAATGAAAATCGGTTGATTTTTTTGGAAGTTACACGTGTCCGAACAAACGGACACAAGGTTTATATATATATATATATATATATATATAATATATATATATAGATTGCACATGTCTACCTCATTTTCCACAAGTATTCACCTCTGGTGAGTTTACGATGTTTACAGTCGCCAAAGAAAATGAAGTGCCGAATCCTGTCTGTCGTCATTTAAATAAAAATCGGTGCGACAGGAATTCGGCTCGCTATTCTGTTTAATCAAGGAGATAACTGTAATGCCTCAATAAAAATCAATACCGAGCTAAAGGTGCACCTTAGGGCTGAGGTTGAACCCACCAGGTATTTCAAGGTGGGGTCCAAAGGCAACCATTATCCATGATCAGCGATATAGATTGAGTGTCTAGGATGAAGATAGGAAGGTGGCCTTTACGTCATGTCAACAGCGAGGTCACTATAGAAACGAACTAAGTTGCTAAGTTAAACAGGAATGGGAACACATCGGCCACAGCCTGTGTTAGTGGACCATCCCGGCATTTACTGTATTTATATCGGAAAATAATTGAAAACCGAACTCAGACGTCCGGGATGGGTATGGGCCCCGGATCTTCTCGAATGCGAGTTCAGTGTGTTAACCACTGTTTCACTTCGCTGTGTCTCTGGGATGAAGAGGCGACGGTGGGGTGGCAAGCGGGAGTGATCCTGTAAAGCCCGCCAACCAGCGACGACGCCCACCACATTTCCCTGCATGAGATGTTAATTTCCCGGTGGGGGCTAACTGGAATCAATCCCGAATCGTCTCGGTGGGAGGCAAGTGCGCTAGCCACGTTGCACTGCGGCCCCTCCGGCTCAACACCGTCTACTATAATCCTCAGTAGGGGATTGCCAACTGTGATAATTTTAATTATTTAAGGGGCTGCCGTGGTGTAGTGGTTAGACTGCTCGCCTCCCACCTAGGTGAACCGGGTTCGATTCCGGGAGAGTTCGATCCCGGATTTTCGCATGTGGGAATCATGCCGGACAATGCTGCTGGTCGGTGGGTTTTCTCGGGAATGTCCCGTTTCCCCCGTCCTTTCATTCCAGCACTGCTCCATATTCACCTCAATCACCCTCATCGGCTCTCAAGACCTCGTTTTTAAGAGCCATCCAAATATCTTCAATCACTCTTCACTCACTTTAATTCTTCCCTCCCTCCACCACAAAAAAAAATTGTTGGTTCCAAATGGTTAAAGTTTTGACAACGACCACAATAAAATACTTACAGTAATTTTCACAGTGAATGCAAGTTCAATGCCACGTTTGAGACCTCCGCACGTGGAAGTTTCTTTCTCCTCGCTGAAAGTAAGACACTTGGAGAAGAACCGCACCTCCAGATTCTCACTGCGGTCGTCTGTCAGCTCCAAGCGGTCTGACAGTTTCTGCAAACAGAGACGCAATCTAGTGAGCATCTGGTGAACAACGAGCTTCATAGTGGCTACCGAGCTAGAGGTTCCTGTTCATATGCCAGGCTAGTCTTAGACCTATTTGCCTCCTTTACGTGGAAGTTCAAGTTAGTGTAGTATATTTTTTCCAGCTCAGAGAGCAATAGTTAAAAATTAGTCCTGTGAAAAAATTAATTATATCAAGTAACAATACCGTGTTACTCGGATACGTTTATATTTTGAAAGCGCTTGGTAGAAAATAACGAACAGAAATAGTTAAGCAAATTCCTTTTGTTTATTTACTGCTTAATCAATGTAATGTCTTGAGAATTCCTCAAGAGAAAATACTAATACGTTTACCAGCATACCAGCTCATTTTTTTGTGTACGCAATCCAAGAACAACGAATCGTTGCTCTAACTTCGTGGACTGTAGTTGGCACAGCAGTGCTCTAACCAAGTACGACACGTTCAGAGCACCTTGAAGAGAGCACTCGGCCGCAGGACAAGTTTATGAATGTCTGAGTACGTTCAGCAACATACATTCATATACTACACTTATTTATTTCTACTCCGCACATTGGTTCTTGTCAACCAGCTATCGTCAGTATTTTTTTCCGCAAGTAGGTTCTAGAAGTGAATTTTCGTGCATGGTGCTAGAAACTTACATGACATTCCTCTGCCTTATTTTTTTTAGCAACTTTATCTTATTTCATTCTTTCTAGTTCATTTCTCTATTTATACTTCCCTCCCACGATTTTCCGGCTATCTCGTTTTAGGCAAATGTCTGAAATCACAATGAAAATCCAAAGAATTATAAGTGATGAAGTAAAATAGCATTACTAACCAATTACCACTTTCCTATAAAAATTGTAAGTTAACTTTCGCGAAATATGCGCATCCCCCCCCCCTCTCGAAATTTCTCATAGAACTCCAATGCACTCTATGACGATTCGAGTTTCTCATCACGTGACCATAGATATAAAATACAATGAACGTTACAATTATAGTGGACTCCAAGGTCACTTGGGTACCGACAGAGTGCGTATAATTTCTAAGTCATAATGGAAGACAACGTTTATTCTGCCACCTAGCTACACGAGATGTCGCATTGACAATAACAGTCGTCAAATGCCCTTTTACGATTTGACAATTGTAAAAGGATACTAGACGACTATTTTTATCAATGCGATATGATAGGGACCCGTCATTACGTGCTATAAACTATCTTCCAACGTTATAAGAATGAGTAACTGATATTACATATTAGTTTTCTGGATTTTTCAAGAGCCAAAACGGCAAAACAATCAAGGAATGGACACAATTGTTGTGTGTGCTTTTACTAGCATTAGGTATTATAATCCGGAAGCTCAAATAAAGTTCTTTGGGCTCAGTTATTAACTACGTAAGCTATAATTTCTGTCTAAACACCTTCAACTGCAACCACAGATGTGATGACAGCACGCAAGTCAGTTAACAAAAATTTTTTTTACATTGACTTCAATTAGAAAAATGATCTCGAGTGAAACATTAGTTCCAAAGTTGCTACCAATTGGCAAGTCAGTGGAACTGCCTTGAATATATCTTCACTGTGGAAATTGTAATCGCTGTAAATCATTACACTTCGCCATTAAATCGGCGAAACTGGATTAATCAGTAGGAATTTATTGATACCAGCAGGGCAGTTTCCTCTTATATTCAGTAGAATAATAAAATATCACTTATTTTTAGTTATTTTAATTTTGTTTTTTTTAAGTTACGATGTTCGCATCATTCACCTAGAATTTTTTAGTATGTATAAGAGTACAAGAGTGACATGTTTCAAAAGTAAAAAGGGGAAGGGAGAGAAGCGAAAAAAACAAATGTTAAGTTGAAAAGAAAACAATTCCGATTAAAGTTGTAGTAAAAATTACTTAAGAAAAAAATTTAAAAATTTTGACATTATGCACTGTTCTCTTTCTCTATCTCCATTTTTAACTTACTGAATTTAATGTGTTGCGTTTCATTTATCTTTCACCTAAGATTTTTCAATTATTTTCTTGTATCTGTCTTGTCAAATAATACTTAATTTTACATGTAACAAATATGTTATTTTTGCCATACTTTGTTTCAATGAATTGAAAATTTGTTGCTCATAGTATTTTTAGTTGTTTATAATTAATGTAACTTTCGGAGCTCGAAAGATTAACTTACGTTAACGATGGAAATATAAATTTTTATGTAGTAGAATAAATTAATAGAAAACTAAAAACATCCAAGTACGCAAATTGTTAATAATTTATTTTCGATCAAGTTTTCAATTGTGTTAAAAATTAATTTCCATATCTACTCTGCTGAGGAGATTCGCATTTTGCGACTGTCGAAAGAGCGCGCCGTTTTCTCTTAAGGGTTGGATGTCACCGATGTGTCTCTGGAAACTAGCTTAGAGGCCGATCTTTGGCAAGTGGTACTTTTCTCACACTGCGTCATTCTAGTCGCTAAGCTGTGTATCACACGTGTGGGGGTTTTGGAAGTCGCGGCCTCAATGCGGCACACACATGTTACCATACGTTAGTCACTACTTGGCCTGGTGTCTTATCTTCACTATAAACAGTTCCAAAACAGATTTATAAACATTCACGTTTAGGTAGTGAACACGATCTTAAGGTTTCAATTACACTCAATCTCATGCTCATGCTAGCCTGCCCAAAGAACACAGTTTTGCTTGACATAAATTTTACTACCTGAAGTAACGACAAACATATTTTAATTAATTTACTGAATAATTTACTTGTAAATTTGAGCACTTGCTGTGTTATCACAAGAGCTGTCGGTAATGGTAATAAATTAAAAATAATTTATCGGCATAATCTGTTTTCAAAATTTAAAAAACTACAATAACTGTGCAGTAATTAGAGAACACTTAGCTATTCTAATAACATATATTTTTTTGTTTAAAAAACGAAAGAAAGAATTTAATTACTTTTTTTTTACTCCAAAATACTTCCTTTCATGATCACTTAAGTTTTTGACCACGAAATAATAAATAAGTGTGTATTGTGGAAATGTCACCTTGTATTCCTCCACCACCAGGTCCACCACGTTACTGGAGTCACCTTTCAACTCCCGCACTGATGATCCATAAATACTGGACGATAAAATTTTGTACGATGACATAAACTGTCCTGTGACAGCAAATATGACGTTGGTTTTATAATCTCGTGCTTTGCGGTTGATCTGGAAACAAACATTATTACTCACTTTATTTACTGTATATAATTTTGCCGTAAAAGTAAAATACTGTAATTGTTAGTGTTGCTTTACAAAAGACGATAAATATATTTTCATTCAAATTATGCAAGCAATATAAAACATTATTGTAAGTGTGGAAAGGCTTGTAGATGCAGTGGAGGATCGCTTCACTACATCAGGCATGCTAGATGCGTGCGTGAATCGCAGAGGGAGACGGTACAGCTATTGAGGCACTTGCCACCTGGCGCTTCAACTACCTTGCAGAGTGTGTGAAACGTGCGTTTTTTTTAAACTAAACCAAAGAATATGTTTCCAAAGTACTGATTTACGAAAATAACAAGGTCGGAATGGAACTTCCAAGCCATCTCAAAACGTTGGAAACATTATTTCGAAGCCCTCCTAGATAGCTACAATAAAAAAAAAACCAACCTGTTTAGATCCAAACTCGATCCCCGGCGGATCCCAGTGTGGATATTTGTATGTGGGCAACATAGCGGACATTGCCGAGGGCCGGTTATATCGAGGCACTCCTATTTCCTCCATCACCCTGTTACGTCTCTACGCCACTCTGGAATCTCATTACACCCATTTCGGAGACGACAGGCACCTCGTAAACCTGTTAACTAGTTAGGTTTCTAACCTCCGTCCTAAGACACTTCCACACACAATTTGTAGCTGCCGTGGGCCACGCAACGTTGACTTATTATTAGAGCATCCGTGAGTAAGCACATGCACGCAGACTTAGATATCGAGGTTCACTTACTTGAGATACTGACGGGTAGTCGAAATTGAGCGACTCGGTGTAAAAGCCGCTCTTGTTCAAGTGGCAAAGGCCGTCGTTGGGTTCGACGATTCCAGCAAGCTGTAGACAGATACGCAGGGGAAATACATGATCAACGAGAAATAAAGGCAACTATTAAAAATAATACTTTAAATAGATACGAGTTAACTTTTATGCTTCTCATCTACAAACTAGTAATTGAGTTTTTTGATTATTTTCTTTGGAATTATATTACATAAAAAATCAGGTTTAAAAATGTTACAAAAAAATTTCAAAATAATTAACTAACGCTGTATGTAAAATGCTTATAATCAACTATCGTTCTGTAGTATGAGATACTGCATTGTCAAAACTAAGCCTAATTCTAAGGAAAATTCCCTCAAATTTTAATAATATCAAGTGAACTGAACAATTTTTGATGTAGTAACAAGGGCCTTCTTGAAAAACCCATG
Source organism: Clitarchus hookeri (assembly GCA_002778355.1). Lineage (NCBI taxonomy): Eukaryota > Metazoa > Arthropoda > Insecta > Phasmatodea > Phasmatidae > Clitarchus > Clitarchus hookeri. Next base: position 1,029,775 of record NQII01000228.1, read on the forward strand.
CTGCTCTCCTTTTATAGAAAGCATGTGCCTCAAGCAACTTGCATCTTTATCTTTGAAGAATGCAGTTTACTAATCTTGAACTAATTTTTTTAATTTTCAAAAATACTGCGATGCTTAGATTGGTCGTACCGTCATTCCATGCAATACACATTTTCCCCTCTTTGTTTGCTTGTATTATTCTCGAAAAACGAATGCCTATTTACCGCTAGTGGTCCAATGCATCTGGATTATTTGCAGTACTCGAAACACTGCATGGTAATAATAAAAAAAACATGATTTATTTCTCATAACCCTTATTAACTATTCCAAAAGGTTTCAATTAAAGTACTGGTAAGTTGGCATATTCACATTATTTCTAAAACTACACAATTCGGAGCTCCTGGTACGGTTCGTATGATATCGTTAATTTCTAACTTACAATAGCCAATATATCTTAATAGTTAAAATAACTGACCCAACATCAGAAGCGCTATACAAAAGTTTATTACGTTCTTAACATGTTTACTTTGCATATATATTACTTTCGAGTAATGTTAACTTAAATATACCAGTACAGAGGCGAGATCCTAAAACAATCCTAAAAACGAAATTTTCTATATAAAATTGGAAGAATATGTTATTGGTATCACTAGTTTCTTCGAGAATATATATAAACAGAACAGAAAACTCCTTGAATTAAATAAGTCCCTGAAATAATAATTGGTAATTAGAATAATTATGCAAAACATGTATCATACTTCTTAACTAAATACATCGAAGTGGCTGCTATTAAATGGCTTAATAAATTAGAACTTTAGTGTGAAACACATGTATATAATACTCCTGACAGGCTACAGAAGTAGCTGAAAGTAATTCTTAAGTACCTACGTTTCCCCTCAGCAGTGAATTTGAGGCACCAATTACGCCGTTCAACATTAAGACTGGCCATTCCTGCATCCCTTTGCAACATTGAAACTTCGTGACTTAACTTACGAAGAAAAGTAAAAAATTAGCAAAGCATAACAATTTTACTAGCGAAAACCACAGTCGTTGTTGTTGAGAGATTTGGGCGGCTCTTAACATTGAGGTATTGAGAGCCAATGAGGGTTAAAAGAAGCGAGAATGAAGCAGCGCCGGAATGCAGAAGTGAGGAAACGGGAGATCTTCGAGAAAACACACCCGCCAGCAGCATCGTCTGGCACGATTCCCACTTGCGAGAATCTTGGATTGATCATTCCGGGAATTGAACCCGGTTCGCCTTGGTGGAAGGCGAGCAGTCTAACCGCTCAGCCACCGCAGCCCCACCAAAGCCGTGTATGTGAGGAAATTTAGGAAGGCGTATTATTAAAATTATTTTCTTGTGAACGAAACTTACGATACACTCAATTTAGAAACAAATATTTTTGTAAAGCAACAGGCTACCGCGTGAGAATGACAGGTCTATTGCTGGTTCATAATAGCGCCAGCCTCCTCTTTTACATTTTCTTTATCCTGCACGTTTTCTTTCTTCATTTTAAACCGCTTACTAAAGGTGTTGACATGATTATCACGACGGCTGCTTTGTTCCCATCACATCATGCACATGCGGTAGTAACCTCCCCCCCCCCC
>NQII01000228.1:1031386-1068921 GCA_002778355.1 Clitarchus hookeri
CAACAACCCACCCCGTGTACGTGGTTAACGTACCCTGCATGTTTGATTGAGCCCTTGACCGCAAGGACCCAGGTATGACTCCAAACTAAGGAATGAGTGTCGGTTCGATTTTTGCCCTAGTATAGGTTAACCCTTGCTCAACTTACTTTCATACCCGGCCTATCACCGATCACCTAGAAAGAGGTACTTCACTAGCTTGTCGCTACACCATGAACATCTAAAGGATTTTGCGCTGCTGGAGGAGCAAAAGACTGCAAAAAATTTACTTTATCCGTTCCACAAAGAATAAATTTGAAAAAACTACCAATATAAAGGCCAGACCAAGATACCAAACTATGCAAAGTTCTGGAAATTTTTACGAAAGGAGTATGCATAATATGGTATGTGATACCTAAACTGTGATATTAAAGCGTTGACTGAAATCCACATGTAATAACTACACATGATTGTGTTGTACTATTTAACAAAAAATGAAATCCACAATTCACGTTATTTTTAAGCGCAACTCTTAGATTTAACCGTCATGTACACAGTCGAGTCGGAGCCATTTGTTTGTTGTCTTCTGCGAGAGTAAGGACCCAGTTTCCCGTTTAATTTGGTAGAACGTGTTGGGCTATCCTGTCGTTACTTGTNTGTCTTCTGCGAGAGTAAGGACCCAGTTTCCCGTTTAATTTGGTAGAACGTGTTGGGCTATCCTGTCGTTACTTGTTTCCGATTGGTTCAAAACCGCCCGGGGTGTATCAAACCAATTCAAAAGAGCAATAAAATAGCACATGTTTTTGCAGTCTATTCTGTCTTCAAGTAATATCGCAAATTTTGTAGGTCTTTACCAATGATATATAGACCTAACACAGAAGTTAAAGTATAGGTAGCGCTTGTATTTAGGCATTATTCTGTTGTATTTTGGTGATAATCCTGGCGGAAAAAACGGCCTAACTTTATTAATTGCTTATGTATTAATATCTGTGGTGATGAGTGTACAGCCCTAAGGCTGGTAGAAACTCAAGGGCGAGCTTCAAACACCATATTTGATCCCTGGTTTATCTTGCTTGTTTATTTTGTTTAACGTGAAAATGCTTACTGTAAGTCTATAGAGAACTAGCTACTTATTTTACACTGTAATAGACATAACAACTAAACTATGAAACCATAAGTAGGTCACAGAAATAGTCCTAACAAAGTTTGGCAAAATCGATATTGTGACAAATAATTATGAATTCGTAGTTCAGTTTCTACGTCGGTACTGCAATGTAAAGCCAAGAGCTAGTACCCTTCAGACGAACTTTCAGATTTCTTTTATTTAAACACATTAATGATCAATATAAGTTAAGAATCCAACATCCAACACCGTAAGGCAACGTCACGGTGAAGGGTACCGTGGCACTGCCATGAACACTTAACACAGTGGTATGATTCTTCAGTTGTTTACCATTGCCTTCGGCAATATGGTGAACCAGACCCACCAACAATTTCACAACTTCCAAAGGCCGGGACCGGGAAACGAACGTAGAACCCCGAGATGAGATGTAACCACGCCACCCACATCACTACAGAGGTGGTAAGAAATGCTCGGCAGACATTTACAAAATACTAGTCGGCTCATGGTTATAGCCCATTCACGGTTGCTTCACACTTTTTTTAAACCCTGCTAAAGTTCTACTTCCAGAAAATTCCTCCGCTTCGCGCAAACAAAGCTTAACCGAGTCTGAAAAATCACACCTGACGGACAACGCACCGCATTCGTGCGCACTCAGTATAATAATATTTTCAATAGGAACTATTTCTTACTAGACATTAACAACACACCTATTTTCTGACTGTTGTTATTCTTATTTATTATAAATTAGTTATTATAATTTATGAGTAAAATATAAATAACATTTCAATTTAACGAAACCAAGGTACGTTTATGTTAACACAATTATAAAACGCTTGTAATATGTGGCATATTTAGGAAACAACCAGACACGTCATATGTGGTGCAATTTTTCAAATTTTTGTTTCTAAAAGTGTGAAGAAACCGAAAATAGACTATATAAATAAATCAAGGTGTGGCTGTGTCGGTGGCACGGTCGTGGGTTTACACGTGCGTTTGTGGGTAATATTTTCTCTGGGATATATCAATGAAATTAAAGTACGTAGAGTAATATATACTTGGCTTTTGTTACTTATATAGACAGATTTAGACGAAATCTTTCGTTTGGCACCAAAATCAGCGCGCAATCACAGCGGAGTCGCGAGAGATACTACCCGGACATTTTCGCCCTCGTCCGAAATTGCTGTCATTCGCCGCGGGGCCCCCCTCGCACATCTCGCATGCGCGGCGCCAATTCAAGTTCATGCTTGCATCGCAGTTGTACACCCGATCGAACGAGGCCACACTTATTTCAGTCGTGTTATCAGTCACGAAGTTACATAGTGGGAATGGATCACCCTACAAACTTTACATCGCCCTTTCCGTCCTGGTAGGTATCCTAATGTGTCTGTCTGATTTTATAGCATTCACGTCAAAGTTCATTCCTTTCATTTTCTTAAACGAATGGAAGCATGTGCATCAACGATGGCGAGGGCAAGCGGACAAGGAGGGGGCAAATTGGTCCTTAGAATATTGTTCTTCAATTTTGNCTTTTGTTACGGTGTCATGTCAAACGACGAGCGCCTGTTAATAGAAGTACGTCTTACAATTTTTGGTCTGCCTGAAACTACGTGGGAGTCGCTGGCGACGTCATCCTAACCTGGGTGTACTGCGCCGCGTTGAACAGCTCCGGCTGGAGCAAACGTTGAAAGTATACTGGGTGGAGGCCGCCTTGTTCGCTTCGTCTTCAGGTCGCTCCCCATCTCCTCCCCTCCCCCTCCTTCAAGACATTCTAGGAGCATGTATGCCTGTACCACATGTGAAACTCTCCCTTTCTCTACCACGAAGATCGCGCCACTTACAGGAAAGACTAACTGGACCAGGGGGGGTCTATTCACTAACTTTTGGCAGTGTCGGTATATTGCACACACTGGATATCTTAACAACGCCATTGTGAATTTGGTATTCACTACTCGATGTTGTAAAGGAATTCTCGTCAATCGTAAAGTTTGCTGCAGTATATTTGGCAAAACAGCGTTATGGCCTCCTTATTATCGCTGTTGTCTTCATGAACAACAGAAAATAACTTTATTGCGGGATTTAGTGCCTAGCAAACTTGAAAGATAAAGATATTCATTCTCTTCCCATAACAAATAGTGTTCTAAAATGTTTTGTATCGTCTTGGGGAAAGTGAAAATTTCGCGCATGCCTTAAACATACTGCAAGTTTATAAGAACAGCACTTCCCACAAAATTTTACAGACAATGGATTTTCACGATTTTTCAGACGATAAAATTTAATAAATTAGATTACCATTCGTCATTTGATTTATCAATCTGTAAAGAAACTACGCATTACGCAAACGCGTGCGCTGAAAACTAGTTTACAATACAATCGACAAAATATGTACGAATTAACTTCTTTCAATACCTACATATGATTTTAATGTAGAGTCACCGATTTATTTACAAGTACATGATTTAATTTGTTTAAATTTTTTCTTTTATGCAATTAATTGCATTGAAAACGTTTTATGTAATGAAAAGTACTTAATATTGAAATCTTTGCGAAATAATTTACGCAAAATGCAAAAAAGTTTAAAAACTTAGTTTATAAATTTTTGCGCGATCTATGATTGCTATGTATAAACTATTAAGTGTGATTTTTTTTCATATATTTGACGCGTATTTATTTGTTAGTTCAGTATATCAAAAAGCAAAGAAAGTAATTACATATAAGATGGAAACACTTTTTACAACGTGCAGAATCAAGATCACACAGTTTAGTACATCTTTCTTACAGAAATTTACTAAGATATCTTGAACATACAACATTATCTATTTGTCATAATAATAGTAATATATTACCATCTATTGTTGAAAGTGATGAGGACGTAGGAATTTTTAATTGATATACTAGGGTTATTCGGAAAGCAAAGTCCGAACCGCCGTAGCTAATCGAATGTCGCGCGAACATTGTAACGCGCATGCGCACCGACTCCCGGCATGCCTTGNTGTCTTCTGCGAGAGTAAGGACCCAGTTTCCCGTTTAATTTGGTAGAACGTGTTGGGCTATCCTGTCGTTACTTGCTTCCGATTGGTTCAAAGCCGCCCGGGGTGTATCAAACCAATTCAAAAGAGCAATAAAATAGCACATGTTTTTGCAGTCTATTCTGTCTTCAAGTAATATTGCAAATTTTGTAGGTCTTTACCAATGATATATAGACCTAACACAGAAGTTAAAGTATAGGTAGCGCTTGTATTTAGGCATTATTCTGTTGTATTTTGGTGATAATCCTGGCGGAAAAAACGGCCTAACTTTATTAATTGCTTATGTATTAATATCTGTGGTGATGAGTGTACAGCCCTAAGGCTGGTAGAAACTCAAGGGCGAGCTTCAAACACCATATTTGATCCCTGGTTTATCTTGCTTGTTTATTTTGTTTAACGTGAAAATGCTTACTGTAAGTCTATAGAGAGCTAGCTACTTATTTTACACTGTAATAGACATAACAACTAAACTATGAAACCATAAGTAGGTCACATAAATAGTCCTAACAAAGTTTGGCAAAATCGATATTGTGACAAATAATTATGAATTCGTAGTTCAGTTTCTACGTCTGTACTGCAATGTAAAGCCAAGAGCTAGTACCCTTCAGACGAACTTTCAGATTTATTTTATTTAAACACATTAATGATCAATATAAATTAAGAATCCAACATCCAACACCGTAAGGCAACGTCACGGTGATGGGTACCGTGGCACTGCCATGAACACTTAACACAGTGGTATGATTCTTCAGTTGTTTACCATTTCCTTCGGCAATATGGTGAACCATACCCACCAACAATTTCACAACTTCCAAAGGCCGGGACCGGGAAACGAACGTAGAACCCCGAGATGAGATGTAACCACGCCACCCACATCACTACAGAGGTGGTAAGAAATGCTCGGCAAACATTTACAAAATACTAGTCGGCTCATGGTTATAGCCCATTCACGGTTGCTTCACACTTTTTTTAAACCCTGCTAAAGTTCTACTTCCAGAAAATTCCTCCGCTTCGCGCAAACAAAGCTTAACCGAGTCTGAAAAATCACACCTGACGGACAACGCACCGCATTCGTGCGCACTCAGTATAATAATATTTTCAATAGGAACTATTTCTTACTAGACTTTACCAACACACCTATTTTCTGACTGTTGTTATTCTTATTTATTATAAATTAGTTATTATAATTTATGAGTAAAATATAAATAACATTTCAATTTAACGAAACCAAGGTACTTTTATGTTAACACAATTATAAAACGCTTGTGATATGTGGCATATTTAGGAAACAACCAGACACGTCATATGTGGTGCAATTTTACAAATGTTTGTTTCTAAAAGTGTGAAGAAACCGAAAATAGACTATATAAATAAATCAAGGTGTGGCTGTGTCGGCGGCACGGTCGTGTGTTTACTTGAATATGTCTGCGTTTGTGGGTAATATTTTCTCTGGGATATATCAATGAAATTAAAGTACGTAAAGTAATATATACTTGGCTTTTGTTACTTATATAGACAGATTTAGACGAAATATTTCGTTTGGCACCAAAATCAGCGCGCAAGCACAGCGGAGTCGCGAGAGATACTACCCGGACATTTTCGCCCTCGTCCGAAATTGCTGTCATTCGCCGCGGGGCCCCCCTCGCACATCTCGCATGCGCGGCGCCAATTCAAGTTCATGCTTGCATCGCAGTTGTACACCCGATCGAACGAGGCCACACTTATTTCAGTCGTGTTATCAGTCACGAAGTTACATAGTGGGAATGGATCACCCTACAAACTTTACATCGCCCTTTCCGTCCTGGTAGGTATCCTAATGTGTCTGTCTGATTTTATAGCATTCACGTCAAAGTTCATTCCTTTCATTTTCTTAAACGAATGGAAGCATGTGCATCAACGATGGCGAGGGCAAGCGGACAAGGAGGGGGCAAATTGGTCCTTAGAATATTGTTCTTCAATTTTGTTACGGTGTCATGTCGAACGACGAGCGCCTGTTAATAGAAGTACGTCTTACAATTTTTGGTCTGCCTGAAACTACGTGGGAGTCGCTGGCGACGTCATCCTAACCTGGGTGTACTGCGCCGCGTTGAACAGCTACGGCTAGAACAAACGTTGAAAGTATACTGGGTGGAGGCCGCCTTGTTCGCTTCGTCTTCAGGTCGCTCCCCATCTCCTCCCCTCCCCCTCCTTCAAGACATTCTAGGAGCATGTATGCCTGTACCACATGTGTAACTCTCACTTCCTCTACCTCGAAGATCGCGCCACCCAAAGGAAATACTAACTGGACCAGGGGGGGGTCTATTCACTAACTTTTGGCAGTGTCGGTATCTTGCACACACTGGATATCTTAAAAACGCCATCGTGAATTTGGTATTCACTACTCGATGTTGTTAAGGAATTCTCGTCAATCGTAAAGTTTGCTGCAGTATATTTGGCAAAACAGCGTTATGGCCTCCTTATTATCGCTGTTGTCTTCATGAACAACAGAAAATAACTTTATTGCGGGATTTAGTGCCTAGCAAACTTGAAAGATAGAGATATTCATTCTCTTCCCATAACAAATAGTGTTCTAAAATGTTTTGTATCGTCTTGGGGAAAGTGAAAATTTCGCGCATGCCTTAAACATACTGTAAGTTTATAAGAACAGCACTTCCCACAAAATTTTACAGAAAATGGATTTTCACGATTTTTCAGACGATAAAATTTAATAAATTAGATTACCAATCGTCATTTGATTTATCAATCTGTAATGAAACTACGCATTACGCAAACGCGTGCGCTGAAAACTAGTTTACAATACAATCTACAAAATATGTACGAATTAACTTCTTTCAATAACTACATATGATTTTAATGTAGAGTCACCGATTTATTTACAAGTACATGATTTAATTTGTTTAAATTTTTTCTTTTATGCAACTAATTGCATTGAAAACGTTTTATGTAATGAAAAGTACTTAATATTGAAATCTTTGCGAAATAATTTACGAAAATGCAAAAAAGTTTAAAAACTTAGTTTATAAATTTTTGCGCGATCTATGATTGCTATGTATAAACTATTAAGTGTGATTTTTTTTCATATATTTGACGCGTATTTATTTGTTAGTTCAGTATATCAAAAAACAAAGAAAGTAATTACATATAAGATGGAAACACTTTTTACAACGTGCAGAATCAAGATCACACAGTTTAGTATATCTTTCTTACAGAAATTTGCTAAGATATCTTGAACATACAATATTATCTATTTGTCATAATAATAGTAATATATTACCATCTATTGTTGAAAGTGATGACGACGTAGGAATTTTTAATTGATATACTAGGGTTATTCGGAAAGCAAAGTCCGAACCGACGTAGCTAATCGAATGTCGCGCGAACATTGTAACGCGCATGCGCACCGACTCCCGGCATGCCTTGCTCGTCAAACAACGCCATTTGCATTGGTATTGTTGCAGTGTGCTGTTTACAGTGTCAGTTCAAAATGTTTAAAACAATTGATCAGCCCGCCGACTGTGAAATACGGTCAGTGATTCGGTTTTTGACAGCAAGGAACGTTTCAGCAGCGGAAGTTCATCGACAGATAAGTCAAGTGTATGGCCCCAATGCGATGAGTGACAGCAAAGTGCGTAAGTGGGTGAGAGCTTTCAAGGACGGACGGGAAAATGTCCATGATGAACCGCGATCAGGCCGACCATCAGTGATCACAGAAGATTTGGTCAAAGCCGTGGACGAAAAGATTCGTGAAGATCGGCGATTCACAATTTCAACTTTAGCATTGGAATTTCCGAATGTGGGTAGAACAACTTTGCACAAAATTGTCTCTGAAAATTTGCAATTTCACAAATTGTGCGCACGTTGGGTTCCCAGGCTGCTTACTGAGGAACACCAAATGAAAATAATGGCTTGTGCTCTTGATTTTTTGTACCGATATCATAAGGAAGGTGATACATTTTTAGAGAAGATTGTCACAGGGGACGAGACGTGAAAGAAGCAGTTACAGACTGGTTATCCTCACAGGAGGCAGACGTCTATGACTTAAGCATACAAAAGCTTGTAGAACGTTATGACAAATGTTTAAACAAATATGTAAACTATGTAGAAAAATATAGAAACATGTAAGGAATTAAATAAAACAGTTTTTTGAAAAAATCTGTGATGGTTTATGTTTTATACGAAATCGGACCTTCCTTTCCGAATTACCCTCGCATTACCACTTTTCGAAACGTTTATTCTCTTTTCCGCATTTTTCAAGTGAGAATTAACCTCAATCGCAAGAACATGTTAAGGTCAACAGCTAGCCAAAAACTCCTCCCATACCAGACCTTAAGCTAAGGTTCGTAGCGTGCAAGGTAAGGCGATCGAACTGTTTAGTGAACAGCTCCAGAAAAGCCTATGGTCATTAGCACGGCTGTTGCCCATACCCTGGGCGTTACGGTCACCTCGTCAAGTTAGTGAATAGACCCGCAGGTTGGACGCTGAACGTGGTGGAGAATAACGACGAGGCCCACGGCACGCTCGCACTTGGCACTACAGCTGTGCAGCCCTGGGAAACTCTTTTCGCCCATCTGGATACCAGTCATGACCAATTCCTAACCACATCTCTGAATGTGACGGAACCGAAAGCCTTCGGTGTGGTCTAGACTTGCCCTTTGCTCCCGGGGGGTGGGGAGGCGGGAGATTGTACCGGCTACCGGCCATTTCCAAAATCCGAGTCCCGTCTGCACTCGAGAGCACTGGGCCGCATAAAGACTATTAATGGGGATACCGCCATGCTCGGTATATGTTGAAACGTGAAAGAAGGTACAGCGGGAAAGCGATAGGAATAAATGTAAAGTAGTTTTGTGTGATTTTATCTTCATTTCGGACCCATCATGGCGGGACAAAATTGCAAAGTTCCCGGTGGTACCTGAAAATAAGAAGAGCCGATTTAGATCTTGTTTGCAGGAGTTAACCTAACTTAGGAAGTAGTGCTCCAAGTATAACATTTTTATATGCGTCGGCCACCTGGAGGGGACGTGGCCTTATGTGACGTCACCGAGAAGCACCTTGTGCATTTCTTGGGTGTTTTAAAACCTTCTCGAAGATCGATGTGGAATAAATGAAAGGAGTGGTTTCCTGCTTTAGGGCAGAGAGAAGCAGAGAGGGACTCAGGCCTCGGGAGGGGACGAGGGGTAGGCCTGTACCTATAATGTTGTATGCAAAGATAGGCATCTTTCTATGAGGATTTTTATGTAACATTTACATTTGTAATATNGGACAAAATTGCAAAGTTCCCGGTGGTACCTGAAAATAAGAAGAGCCGATTTAGATCTTGTTTGCAGGAGTTAACGTAACTTAGGAAGTAGTGCTCCAAGTATAACATTTTTATATGCGTCGGCCACCTGGAGGGGACGTGGCCTTATGTGACGTCACCGAGAAGCACCTTGTGCATTTCTTGGGTGTTTTAAAACCTTCTCGAAGATCGACGTGGAATAAATGAAAGGAGTGGTTTCCTGCTTTAGGGCAGAGAGAAGCAGAGAGGGACTCAGGCCTCGGGAGGGGACGGGGGGTAGGGCTGTACCTATAATGTTGTATGCAAAGATAGGCATCTTTCTATGAGGATTTTTATGTAACATTTACATTTGTAATATNCTGTACCTATAATGTTGTATGCAAAGATAGGCATCTTTCTATGAGGATTTTTATGTAACATTTACATTTGTAATATAATTATATGAATTTCCATTTGTATTTGAGTTTTTTTTATATAATCTCCTATAATATTTTAAAAATATTTTTGTACTTGACTGACTACCATAGCAAATTTTTCTTGTATTTTGTGAATTTACTGGGGAAGTTTTAAAAACAACTGAAGAATATTTTGACGCCAAAAATATAAAACGAAAAAAGTAACTGATGTTTGCAGCGTTCATAAACCCTATAATTTTGCCACTTTGGCCTCCACTGGGAAGGGGGGAAGGGGGAGGATGTCCTCTGCTTTTGGAGATTTTTCCAATGAAGAAAGTATAGACGGAGTACTGTTTCCGTGTGTCGGCAATCTACTGGCACACTTTCACACAGCCTGTAATAAACATCAGGCATGCTTCGCTACTGACATTATTAGATTTGTCGACACATGCTTCTCCCTCTTTTATCCACGGGGTATTCTCGCGACAAGCGGGCTGGCACATTCGAATGGCATCGTCAATCATCATGCCTATAGTAACGTTTGTGTTTCGATTTTCCTTGGTTACTGAAAGACATCTCTGTGCCTGCCGGGTTCTTCCCCCTCCGCCCCTCCCCAACTCTTTCTTTCTCTCTTAGCAAACCAACAATACCTAATGCCTTTTCTTACNGTTCTTCCCCCTCCGCCCCTCCCCAACTCTTTCTTTCTCTCTTAGCAAACCAACAATACCTAATGCCTTTTCTTACCAGTGATAAGTACTTGTCATTTTATCAGCAAGTATTATAGAAACTAGCACACACCTAAGAGGTTTAATGTTGTTTCTAGTGCGTAGGAATATTCGGCTCGCAAAATACCAAGCAAAACCTTTTAAATGTGCTACAAAGAAGTGCCAAAACATTACATTNGTAGGAATATTCGGCTCGCAAAATACCAAGCAAAACCTTTTAAATGTGCTACAAAGAAGTGCCAAAACATTACATTCTAATTTTAAATATATAGTAATATAAAAGATAAACCCGCAAATTTATAATAATGAGTTAATTTTATTTTTAGTGTGCTAAATTGGACAGTGCAAACGCACTAGTAAAATCGGCGTATTGCTAAAATATTTTAAAAATTAAAATTAAACATTTTATTGCTAGTATTAACATTTAAGTATATCAATCTATAAAGTTTTCTCAAGCGTTAAATTGTGAGTTCGTGTCAATCGCTTACATTTTAAGGAATCTATATAAAAATACTGTCCTCCCCTGAAAGTGGACCAGGTCGGCAACACTGATCGGTACGTTACAGAAGATTTAGAACAAAACTACGGCAGCTTACCCGGCCATCACCAGCGATATGAAATGGTGCATCTGTTGAAAAAATGATCATCCGACGAGCCTTCTCTCGCCAACCAATCTCTTCGCAGACAATCGCCTGCATTAAGGCGTCTAGCCCTCCCTCTGGCGAGTCCAGATTCCCAGACACTTCGGACTTCTGTACTTCACTCTACAACATTGATTTCATATAATAGTCTTTTTGCGAAAACAGGTAATACAACTTCAGATGAAATAATTTTCTCACTCTTTCAGTTACCTTGAATTGTTTCGTATCTTGTGTTAACGGCATGTTGTTTTTGAAACTGAATGGCGGGGCACAGGTGTTTTTGGGAAGACACGGATTTTTTAACCTGTGAAGAAATACAATAGATATTTTAGTTAAACAAACTGAGTTTACGAGGTATTTACTCTGTAACAAACAGTACAGAAAACGACACTCATAATTCCACAAGAGAACCAAACAAGTTTCACATCTCAAACCTATTTCGTGGGCTGAAAAATATGACGTAAATTCAATGTTTCTCTAACTTCNACCAAACAAGTTTCACATCTCAAACCTATTTCGTGGGCTGAAAAATATGACGTAAATTCAATGTTTCTCTAACTTCAAAAAGCGAATTTTTAAATATTTATTTTACTACATCAGAGCATTGTATTCAATGGCTCATTACTACAAATAGATAAATATTGATAAAGTTGTTCCTCACATAAAATATTCTGGAAAATACAATGACATACGGCCCAGTTTGAATCCCTCATGAAATCTATAATATAGAAAGTATCAAATACGACTGCAAGTGGACTGTTAAATCACAGCTNCAGTTTGAATCCCTCATGAAATCTATAATATAGAAAGTATCAAATACGACTGCAAGTGGACTGTTAAATCACAGCTATTGATGAACATATTAAAAACGTTTGGACGATGACGGTACGTTTTTCCAAACCATACTGCTCACCGTTGCCGCAGAAGAGCAGCAGCTCCGCACTTGGACTATTCACCTGGTGCTTCATTCTATTTAAGCGCCGGCGCACACACCGCAAGTTCATTGCACGTTGGTAGGCTTACATACGCACACCATGCCTTCTGTACTATATTGTTTACTTGTAACATGATAATGGCTGATAGTTGCCCAACAAGGAGAGCCTTGTTTGCTACGTACGTAAAGAAATTATTCATTGTTAACAACAAATATCTNCTGATAGTTGCCCAACAAGGAGAGCCTTGTTTGCTACGTACGTAAAGAAATTATTCATTGTTAACAACAAATATCTAATTTTATTAGATAAAATATATTTATTAGTATACCAGGTAGAACTTTTATTTTGTTTCAAAAGGAGTTTATTTCAGTAATAATTTATTTCGTCCTTCCATATTTTNCTGATAGTTGCCCAACAAGGAGAGCCTTGTTTGCTACGTACGTAAAGAAATTATTCATTGTTAACAACAAATATCAAATTTTATTAGATAAAATATATTTATTATTATACCAGGTAGAACTTTTATTTTGTTTCAAAAGGAGTTTATTTCAGTAATAATTTATTTCGTCCTTCCATATTTTCGTTTTATAACAATAATCCCAGACATTTAACTTACATGCATTCGACATATTTTTATGTGAGGAACCGTGACATGATATTAAAATCAATAATAATGCCCTTTCTTACATTTACTAAATCAAAGCTTACCTTCAGTCTAAATCTTCAACTAAATAACATAATTCTATTTTTTTCATTTTTATACAAACGCTTGCCATTGTGTTTGCTATGTTGAAGATGAGTGACGTTACCAATGCATATCGGGTTAAGAATCATTATGAATTCCGTTCCTTCTAGTGATTAATTTCGTAATACGCATTTGTTATACTTACTTTGATGGCAAAGTGCTCGTAAATGGCATGGCCACTTTGTCTACGAAACTGCCAAATCCCAGGCGAAAATTTGTAGTTATCTTCTGCATCGCAGCGGCAAGCTTATCGCCCAGAAGTGATAGACTGTCCTTATCGTCTTTCATAGAGAACGACAAATCCATCAGGTAATACAGATCCACAGGATAGTCATTCGCGTGTCTGTAAAGTATGTTTATCTCGTAAGGTTTACCTGAAAAAAAAATTAATATATTCATAAAAAATGTTTAAAATTGTTGTTGGTTCCGTACACTACGAATTAAAATTATATATCATTTAGAATTCAGCTACTACAAAGATGTACGAGATGTCTCAAAATATTATTATTTTAATAGTGGGTACGGAATAATTTGACATTTACGTAGCTAGATGGAATTTAAATGTAGCACACATTGGATGTAACTTATTCAGTACTCGATACGAATACCCGAATATATTTTACATATACCAAAACGTCACTGAGATATTTAGGTACAATATGTCTTGAATCAATAAGAACTGCAGGTATTTTTCTGTCCGAATCAACTACTTACGTCAGCTACTTTAAGATTTAATTTAGATCTTAAACAAACAATCATATGCGCCACAAGCTACTAGCTAGTGAAGTGAAGTGCAGAGATTTGGGCAGCTCTTAACAGCGAGGTCTTGAGAGCCGATGAAGGTGATTGAGGTGAGTATGGAGCAGCACCGGAATGAAAGGGCGAGGGTAAACGGGAGATCCCCGAGAAAACCCGCCGACCAGCGGTAGCGTTCGGTACGATTCCCACTTGCAANGGGGTAAACGGGAGATCTCCGAGAAAACCCGCCGACCAGCGGTAGCGTTCGGTACGATTCCCACTTGCAAAAATCCGGGAGTGACCTGGCCGGGGGTTGAACCCGGTTCGCCTTGGTGAAAGGCGAGCAGGCGAATCGTTCTGCCACCGCGGCCCCCAAATAACAAGCTAGATCTGCATAAACGAGATGGCAATTCGTACCGCTCGCGGCTGTGCACCGCAGTTGCAGGCCACATCGCGGTAAGATAGACGAGACAACATAAAACTGGGAAATATTAACATCAGTTTGTTTTACAACAAACGAATCAATTGATCGTTGCATAGCTGCACGTGAATAGACAAGTGTTCTGTGGACAAAGTTGGGAAATAATGACTGGAAGCCATTAAAGGGCGCCGTCTGAATGTAGCATTTAGGGTGGCACAGGCACGCCCAACAGATGCCTCGCCAACTGCCGCGAAGTTTTTCTGTCAGCAACGGGCCTTTATGGGAATTTCGTCGATGATCATGCAACACGTCACTTCGGAGTAATGCTACATATGAGTTAGTGTGTGTGCTTGCCTGAAAATGTAGTTTATGAAACATGTACTTCAGTTCACGTTTATATTTATATGGAATAACTCTTGTATGGTAATGAACTTGAAGTGAATATTGCAAATGTTTTATATTTAAGGCCTACGGATGATGAGAGCAGACCGAGAAGTACTTTAATGAATGTTTATGGTTGGTTAACTCTCTCACTCTCTCGTTCTCTTTCTCTCTCTCATTTCATGCTGCTTCTCATATCCATGCATGCAGAGAACTTGTAGGTCTCACTCCAGTGAGAAAGAATAATCTGTTTAAAATGACCACTTCCTATGGGCGCGTGTAGTGTTATGATCATTCCACGCAAAATGAACATTAACTTAATGTGGATGGTATTATGCCAATTAAATACCTTACATTATTAAAATTCTGCTTTTGAAAATTCCATACCTGAAAGTGATGGTGTAAAAACTAGCTTTATATTAAGTATTATTAACAGCAGCTGCATCGAGTTGTCACTGGTAGATCGTGATGAAATCTTTAGTAAGTTCAATGTCATTCACTTCCGAAGATATTATAAAATCATCGGTCCTGAGCTACCAAATAATGCTGAACAAATGAAAGTGCTCTCGACTCGACGTGGCGTCAACAACAGGACTGGTGGCGTGAAGTTTATTTTGCCATGTATTGTGCATGAACTTCATGGTGAATACACTCTGCTTGTAGACATGAGAAATTCATTGCCCTTAATGTGGATCAGTTTTAACCAGCACTGACTGTGACTTGGTATTGTTGTCCGCTCGTGTGTGATGTGTCATGTTGCCTGCATCAGCGGTTTGATGATGCGAATTAAGCATGCCCAGGAATGAGGCTTCTTAATGGTGGCCCGGCCCACCGTTATGTTGACTCCGCAATATGTTGGGTGCTGTGAATCAAATATGATCTCGGAAGAGGCTTCATGGAAATAAAATTGTATGTTTGATCGTCACTCGATGTATATTCCTCTGGGTCAAGAATGAGTAAACTACCTCAGCACGTATATTATTCACAGAATAAATGTTACCCGACATGCCGAATCTGCCCATGTGTCATGTCAAATAAAACTGCAAAGAATTACCATTGGAATAAATACATTTCCTCCATATCTCTCTGGTCTGAGTTTTGTCTAAGAGAATTTTGTATAAATACAGCAAGTGACAGTTTATTGCAATATAATTAACCGTCTTAAGTAATACTTTAAGGGCGCCTCTTTGTTGCGAGTGTTGCATTTAAGAAGATATTATGTGAAAGCATAAATTGCAATTACGGACCTAACCATTGACCGTGAGAGCAACAACTGAAGTCCAATCTCCTTGGAAGATGATGCGGCTGAAGATCGACTTCGTGTAGAGTGTCACCCTCGTGGAGAGGCACTGTGTTATCTTTGGCATTTTGCTGGTGATGTTTTGGCTGTGTGTTTAGTTATTTAAAGTAAAAATCTAAATTGAAATTTTGAGTTATTGAAGATATTATTTATTCCTGTTTTATTTCTCAATCCTCATGAAGAGCAGTAAGTTTGTTAAAAAGTATTTAAAATTTGTATTAAATCGTTTCAAGATCTTTTTGTTTTAAGAACCCATGACATAACAGAGATAGAGTCGGACTTGTTTTAAATATAAGAGGCGTCCTTTATAAATTGATATTGAACTACCCATCAAATTTTTGCTCTTATTTATAAAACTACGATTAAAATAATTAAGTTAAAGTGAACAGTTTTACTTTACTGCACAGCAGGGTGGTGATAGCTTTTTGTTTCATATTCGTATCATCACAGTACTTAGTCTCGGTACATGTACTTAGTCTCGGTACATGTACTTAGTCTCTCATTACTCTTGGTACTCGTAATTATTTATTATGCAATTACTCATTACACAATTAATCATAATGCAATTACATCTAATTACACCTAAATACCCTCTACGGGTGTTGAACCTAGGACTGACCTACTCCTCAACCCTCTTCGTCCAACCCTACACCCCCCTTACACCACCCCTCGCCTGCGCCTTTCAGGATTCCTCGAAAAATTTCAAAGTTCCGCAAATGTCACTTGGGCGCTTTGTCCACCGAAAGGGTACCGCCACAAGCAGAGGGCCAATCACAGCACACTTTAGAAGAAGTGGGAGAACTCGTCAGCTAACCACAGCACACCTTCCAGACGGTGGGGTGTGGGGGGATGATCAGTTTTCCAGGTTAAAGGATACCTCCAATTAGGGTCCACCCTCCCGACACCCCTTTACAGGTTTATCGAATGGCACTATGGTTACTGATGATCCCTTGTGTAGTAGAACGCAGGTGCTTCCACTACTGATGGACAAAGTTTTTTGTTTGAAAACGATATCGTAAAAGTTGGCTGAGACACGTCTAAAATCATTCAACGTGTAAAACCCGAGGTCTCGCACTATTTAGCCGCGTTAAGGGGCTCGCCTACCTCGCGCTTTACCTGCGTTGCAAAGTGTTCGAAATTCACATTTTCCCACGAAACTTAAAACGTGCGTCCAACGTGCTGATCTACGAAAAGAACACGCGCTTCACACGAGGCCTGTGAAGTGCTTTCAAGCACAGTGTGAAAGGTAAGAAATTGTTCCCTATGATAANCCCGATCTGATGACGCCCGCGTGAGGAGAGGTCGCGTGGATAAAGGGGATGACAAGCTACATAGGCCCTTTCGAGTCACTATTTTATTGAGTCAAATTTGCGTTGCCGGTATCAAGAATGAAATGAAATTTATTCGTGCCTTTAAATTGTGAACTTGGGAACAACCAAAATACCTTTGCTTAATTTACTACTGTTATGTTGTTAGGCAAATAATTTCACCTGTAATATATATATAGCAAAGTGTACATTGACAATGTTATGACGATCGTTGCACACTGCATAGTTCCTGCCGTTTTCCAACAATTGATGTTGTGTGCTATTTCTGCCGAGATCGTTGATTTTCAAATTGGTTATCGAGAAGGGCGTGAAAACACACAAGAGTTTGAGGAAATTAAGGTGTCGCCAGTCTTCAATGCCTAATTGTAAAAAACTATTTGAAGTCCACACCTAAAATCATGTATGCTAGTATTCCACTGAATGGACATAAGGGAGAAAACTTAATAAAAGCCAACTCATAGACAATGTTATCATAGGCGAATATGGGTTCCCTAGATTCGTTACGTTAGTGTTTAGAGGGTAGCCAGTAACCAATCGTATTGTTACGCGCCGACTCCCTCACTGGACGCGGGCTCCGTACTACCTGGTTATGCGCGGTGCGGCACTGTAGGAGGTGATCCACCTCAACCCCTCACAATTTAGAGCCACTCGCTGCACCGTCACCCTACGGCCGGGGGAATGATCGACAGCCATACCTGTTTTGCATCACAGCCCTCCTCCCACCTGCCGAAGGAGTCGACGACTTGAGAGAATGAACAAGAATTCTCTGGTAATATTGTCCCTTGGCACAACATGGCATTTGGAGAATTTTCTGGACTATGTCTTGACACTACGAATACCGCCGCGGCTGGAGGATCGGGAGTCATTATGGTAGCCATCTGGCTGAAGTGCAGTTATCTGTAAAAGTTTGGTGGTAGAGAGGGACATCAGCGAAGAGGACGAACGACGGCGGAGGGTGCGAAACGACGGCAGACGAGATGTTAGCCGTGTAAACGGACGAGAGGGCGTGCTACCCGATGAGTAGAGGGCCAACTATGCACGGGGGCGCTCCGAGATATATAGGGTATTTCGGACTGGTGGAATCTGGACCGAACTAAGGTGGGACTGCATGAACATGTGATACTGAATTTATTGTATATATTGGAACTGACAAATATGGACATATGATTTGTAAAATAATTCAATAGGTTTTTTATTAGTTTATTGGGACTGATTTTAATTATTTGATTACATTAATTCCTTTGAGGTGGTTGTAAATTGCATTCATTGAATTTATTAACTGTATATGTGAAGTGGTAGCAGTTTATTGTGTGATATTGAGCCGAGAGTATTTTCTTTGTAGTAATTGTATACAAATTAGGAAATTATAATTAACTTGAATTTAATTAAGACCTCCGTCCCTTGAAAGAACCTGGCTAAGCCCACTGACTTTGAGAAATTGTAACAGTATTGATGTGCTTTAACGAATACTTTTATATTGACAACAAAACCGTCACGTGTTAAAATTTTCTAGCTCAAAATTATAATTTGACGCAATAAATGGAAGTGCTGTCTCTCTATAGGCTGTCTATAATAAAGTGAGCACTTCTGAGAGCCCTGCTTAAGATCTACTTGTATTCACATTGTGTATTCTTCCACCTTTGCAACTGTGAAATGATTAGGGAAGTAAATATTTTACAAATTTGCCAATTCTTACACTTGGTACATTTAAATATCGGAAAACCAAAGTAATAATTTTAGTATTCACAAATATTTACCTAGCACTTCTAATAACAAAGTTAAGACAAGGAACTATCTTCTTTTCCGTCGTTGCCAACTTCACTGTGCGCACGCCAGGCAGTGTGCCCGTTGAAACTGAGGTAGGTAGGGGCAGTGACAATTTTTAAAAGTTGATTTTGAAAGTACTTATTTAACCGCATAGGCGTACCTGGGGGGATGGGGTAGAAAAAGGGAGGGGGGTTGCAGTGGATCCAGCTGCACCGCCATTGCATCGTGTCATAAGAAAAATAAAAGAGAAACCTTGCCAACTTCGTATTTTCACTAGAAAGTCTGCGTGTTTGAAATGACCAGTAAATAAAATATGGGTTCAACTTAGTGTACATTGTTTGTTATTAATTAATATGTTTAAATATATTCTTACTTCGTAGGTTTAATCTCGTAAAAGTGAACCTTCATTTTACTGTTTGCGCCCTCCATTACCTCACCCTGCGCACGCCTATGCTATGGCTATAGTCCATTCACGATTACTTCCAACTTTTCTGAAGTCCTGCTAAAGTTCTACTTCATGGATATTTCTCCGCCTAATGACAAAAAAGTTCAACCAAATATATAAAATTATACCAAAGGGCAACGCACCACATTCGTGGGCACTGAGTTTAATAATATTTTGCATAAAAACTATGTGTCATACTAGGCGTACAAGTATTTCCTCTCTGTTTTTGTTCATATTGTTTATTAATGAAATATTAGGATATATAAATCAAATATAGGTGAAATATCAGTTTAACCAAATTTCATGTTAGCAGGGTTATAAAACACCTGAGATACATGGCATATTTAGGGAACAACCAAAGGCGTCAGATATTGGACGATTGTTCGAAGGTTTGGTTCAAAAAGTATAAACAAACTGCGAATAGACTATGCCCGTAAACAGCCCACAATCGACATGGCGCACATAACATGCACAGCGTTAAAGAAGTAAAAACCTGTATTTGAGACTGCAACGTCCGCGACTAGTATTTGGCGTGACTTACTTGGCGTTATTTGCGTGATTTGGCGTTCAGATGGTCATCTCTGAGTATCTTAACGCCAAGTTTTTAACGCCGGCCAATAAAAATTCTTGTGCTGNTTTTTAACGCCGGCCAATAAAAATTCTTGTGCTGGGAAAATTATTTCCTATGCGTTTGCTCTTTCTAGTTGGTAATTAATACAAGGGATGTTTTTATTTTACGTTAACGTCGATTGCAGAAGGACGGTTTCGCTTGTAATTCTTTATAAGTGATGTTACTGAAGCCAAGTGGGTTGTGGACGTGGCTCGGAGGACTGACCGACTCGCAGGCGCAGCTTCACCCTCTGCGGCGCGAGCTGCACCACCTCGTCGCTGTCGCTGGAGTCGTGCAGCGACTGGTTGTCGACGACGTGCAGCTGCGGCAGTTGGTCGACGACGTAGCCGGCGCCGCACCAGTCCGCCGCGGCGGTGCCTCGGACCCGGCAGCGCAGCGGGGCGCTGTCCCCGGACTCCCCCAGCGACTAGACACACACGCCACGCCAAGTCAGTTACACTCAGGTTAGGAACAAACCGAGGTTTCTTATGGGAGAATTCGGCATAGGGAGCTAGTTGCACACTGTTCCAAAAGGTAACTTTTAATTACAATTCTAAGCTACTTTACTAATAAATACAGAGATTTTACTTACTTACGAAGTTATTTGTAATTATATATATATAAATATTACAATTGTACAATTTTTTAACGTAGAAAATAGAGAAAATCTGGTACACATTCGTCACTAGCGCTTACCTAGTGGCAAAATTATTTGGTTTGGCAAACTTTTAACATTGAACTTTCCAATCTGTAGTGGAAGTAACCTTAGCCCATGTCGTGACTAAAGTGTTGCCAACCGTAGTGTGGTTACACTATTTGTAGTATCAGGCCAGTCATTGCAGTATGTAGTATATGAGGGTAAAGCGAGGTGAGTACGGAGCAGCGCTGGAACGCAAAGGCGGAAAATAAAGGGAGATCCCCGAGTAAAACCCGCCGACCAGCGCCGTGTGTGACCACGCCGGGAATCGAATCCAGTTCACCTTGATGGGAGGCGTACGCTCTAGCCACTGCGTCACCGCGGCTCCCTTAGTTTATTTAAACTTCGCAAAAGTTTTCAAAATACAATGCATTGTTACACTTAAATTTTGCAAAAAAAGGAAATAATATTCCGTCGTCAATCGTATCAACAGACAGATGAATGGAGGTACTGAAAGCTTGTAGTTTATTATTGGAACGGTAAGCATAACGGAATGGAATACATGTGTTGTTTCATGATCAGAGTTGCTATATAATGCTCAAACTTGGCATGAATTACACATTCCCACTCTTCCTTCTCATTTACGTCCGTAATCGGTTCTGTACCAAAGACGAGCGAGAGAGAGAGAGACGAGGAAAGAGTTATTAAATTAATCCTCACGTTTCAAGTAGGAAATTAATGTCATTGCCATGCTTATGTTCTAATTTTCAAATTTAAAAAGTTTGAACTATATTGTGTTTATGTGTTGATCTTATTGTCAGACTATTGTAAAAATGGTGTTTAATGCAAAATATTTCCACTGAACTATAACTGTTACAAATACCCTAATAGTAGTATAATTGTGGTGGTTCTGTGGTATTGCACCTGCAAACCACTTGGCATCACATAATCACTCACCCACTTGCTGGCAAGCCAGGTGAGCTAATATACTTAATAGCACCTGTCGTAACCACAACTGCTACTGCTTCTGATGCAAATCATATTTCACTTAGTACTATACTTACATAATTTCACATAATTGGGGGGCATCTTGAGAAATATTCCAAAGAAAAGAGTAATAAAAGTAGTTGATACAATATAACGCGCATCACATATCTGCGATCCTGGATGATGGTTACAACCAGCCCTGCTGCTGTCCGCTATCTCTTGGAAGAAGGTACGGAGTAGAAGCGAGTTAGAGAACAGTGCGGGATTTTCCTTACTAATGCATAGGAAAATAATTAACTCCTTCAATAATCTCAGCACTTTGAATTTAAATTGCTTTTCGCTGTTCAAAGCATCTATTAACAAATAGTGATCTATATATTAGTGAAAGCAGAGACGATAATTGTGTACTCTCTTCGGCAGTACAGGATGGCTGTGAAAATATGAAGGGGTATGAGCGAAAAGTGGCCCCCACGGACAAATCTTTTCCGTTATTCTTACAAAATGTCGCTGCCTCTAATCTGTTCCGTTACACCCCTGAATGCTCTTACAAAATAGAAAATTTGAGCATTTGACTTGAAGTTTCCTTTCCTTTGACGAAATTTGCTGTAAAGTAAAAATTCAGACTATTGAAAATTGGTTCTGCAATATTCGTAAAAATGTGTAGCTTGTTATGTAAGTCATTACATATCACTCAAGAATATATTTTACGCACGTGCATTATTTTAAATAAGCTTAGGTGTTTATATCAAGATTTCATTTCAAACAAAAAACTTCGTTTGTTTACTTTAATCATAAGTGCTATTTCACATATTTCCTCTCCTCTTCGCATAACATTCGTTTGCCATTTCTTTAATTTAGGTGAGCTTGGTTCAGTATACAGCGATGAAAATCGCCTTACGGTAAACAAATATTCATTCCACATAACCTCTGATATATTCTCGGCAAAAAGGCTGCTTGGCCTTGACTTCAAATTTCAACTTTTCGAAATCATAAAGCCAAGAGTACTTGACTTTTTATCTTTGACAGTTCCATTGTGTCAATTTCCACAGGAAACAACAAGTCGATAAGCAAACGTTAAGTCAAATCGTAAAATAAAATGTTAAAGTTTTCAACTGTGTAAACGCCTTAACCCTTTGCCTCGCACTCTGTTTAATAAATTCTAAGAATCGTCAGTGACCAGTGTTATTCCACTTCCTCTGCGGCGTTGTTCAAGCTCGCAGATACCTGGCGAGCAGTATAGAATCCCCTCGTGAAGCTCAGGAGCAAGCGAGGTTGTTTACACGAGAATGCATTACGCGACCAGAATTGTTTATCAATTGACAGAAATGTGTCTTTGCACTGTAAATCATCAACAAATATGAGATGAATAAAGCTCGTTGCTTCAGATGCATGACCTTGGCACGAAATTCTGCTTTGAGAATCAATTTATACCTGAAAAATTTTCCTCCTACGTCAACACCTTCTGAGGTTTTACTTGCAGGTTTGCAGACGGCTGGGAATCAAACTTCTGGCAACTGACTGGGGATAGAAATTGGAACATTTTCATGAAAACAGAGTAAAAAAGAAAACGCTCAAGCCTGTTGCTAACTCAGTACATTTTCCTCCGGATAAAGCGCCATGTTTGTGTCCTGCAAAAATAAACTGTCACGTGAAAATTGTATTGGATGCTGAATATCCGAGTTAAATTACTCTGCACTTTGTGTACTCTGCAATAGCCTATCAGGCTATAACACACCAATTTTGAATGTAATTATTGCGATACCGTTTTGAAGATTAGGTATGCGTATTGGTTCCAGAAAAAAAAATTTTTAATTTGGTAAATTTATTATTTAAAGACCAAACTACATAGAGGATTACTAATACAAGATTAAGGGGGCGGAGGGTGATAAACCCATGAAGCTTTTATGAAATAATATATAGTATTCAACAACTGCCAGTTGCAGCCAGTCCGGGATACGGTGGTTTCTTTCGTGGTGCACAATGTAACTGCCTTTACTGTAAAGAGTGTTAGGAGAAAATCTCCCCCTCCCCCCTCGAAAAAACTCTGGCATAAAATTACGTATTTCTGAGCAATACCCACGCTATTATAGAGAAATATTAACTTTTACGTTCAATGAAGTAATAAGTAGTATTTGGTACAACTTGGCACTGTACTTGTTAAAATTGCTAAATAGTAATGCTTTTAACATATTTAACTTAATGGAGTGAAAACCTTTGACTTAAGCTCAACATCAGAGACAATTTTTTATACCGTAATTTAAGGATAAAAATAAAAAATAAACATAATAATTACTAATTATAAATATCTGGGTCTTCTTGTAATAGTCAGCGATAATACATCTATGGGCGCCTCGGAACTTAATCTGTCAGTGTGTAGGTGTGGAAACGGGTGAGTAATTACAAGAGAGAGGAGCGGAGAGTTGCAGGGATATTTACTTCTAGTAGTGGTTTAATAACAGGGAAAATTTCCGTTTTCCCGATCATACCGGGTGTGTGCCCTCCCTTTTTTTATTTTCCGGGAGTCGATCTTCGCGCAGGTCGCGCTTTGTCGGCTCGTTATTGTTGCTCATGACAACTAACTTGTGTATATATATATACCGGATGTTTTTGAACAACACAGACAAACTTTTCGTTCAAAATATCATAAACTACTTGCGATTAAGCAACAAATCGACGAATGGTGTTTCGTAGAACGAAGATCTCACGCCTATGAAAACGCGGTTGG
Source organism: Clitarchus hookeri (assembly GCA_002778355.1). Lineage (NCBI taxonomy): Eukaryota > Metazoa > Arthropoda > Insecta > Phasmatodea > Phasmatidae > Clitarchus > Clitarchus hookeri. The sequence continues at coordinate 1,055,567 of NQII01000228.1, forward strand.
CAATACCATCCCCCTCAATGGTGAAAATGGCGGGTTGGAGTCTTATTTTTGGATGAAACTTTGCAACCCTAAGATGTGTGCGATTTTTTAAGACATCTTATGAATGAGCGCGTATGAATTAACAAAGACGGTTGTCTTGTCGGGACACTCAGGTGAACAGTTTGAGAAATCCATGCGTAACTGTCAAAACAGAATGTGCGTTGCCTGACAGTTCCCTTTAAAATCACTTTAGGGAAAAAAGTCTAGGCGCATTTTTTGTTTTATATTTTCGTCAGGAATAACTTGCCGGAGTTTGTCGATGTTGTTTAAAAACACCCATTGTGCGTTTTTATCGCTTATCAAGCAAGCTAAAACTTTTATACGATGACATTTTCCGTATTGTGAATTTCCAAAGAGCAACAAAATAAAAACTTTTTAATTAAAATCAAACACCAGTTTTGTTATCTTTTTTTTTAAATAAATTAAATAAAGACCATTGGTTTTAGCACAAAATTAAAGAAGAACAGTTTTACGGTACTTAGATTGCGGATTAAGATAAAAATGTTTGTATCGGTATAATTTTGGTTATGAAGATATAGGTTATTTTGTAGTATTCTGCATAATTATAATTCATGTAATGCCCAAGGTTGGTGACACAAGGGGGAGTGGCGGAGAGTTTCAGGAAAACGAATCTTTAGTTGGTGTCTAAAAACTAGCAAAAAATTAACATTTCCAGGAATTATTCCTGATACAAAGCCTTTATTTGCTGGGCTACCATAGCGCCCGCTTCTGTTAGAGCTAGTGCCCTTCGCGAGAAAGATATCGCTGGGTCACCGTAAAACTCAACACTTCTGAAAGCCCGCCTTCATTTCCGTTTTCTACCAGCTGTCTTTCCTCCCTCTACAGTTACGTTCTGATATTGCCGCGGTGCTAAGGGCTGTTCACGGTAAAGTGATAACTTCTGAACTCAACCTTTAAAACAAAATCACTGCCCATAACTGCAATACACATTAACATGCACGTTACCAGTTAAGTTGGCAGAGGATTAATACACATAGTCCTCAGACTTGGAATTGTATTGCGAGTGTGACTTTTAAATTTACGTCTGCTTAAGTTAGTATTTCTTGTTTTATGAGCGTAATAATACGCATTTGCTGTTTAGTAACACATTTGCATTCCTAATATTTCCACGGTGTCATGTGGATGGCACACGGATCAAGTGATAAGACCTGTGGAAATGTTAATTAAGGCTGTTCGCGGTAAAGTAGAGGCGAAGCGATGGAAAAGGTGGGGGGAGGGGGGGGGGAGATATCAAGGCATGAAAATAAAATATTCATAAATAAAATTTTAAAAATGAATTACAACTTTTATTGTTTTAAATATAAGCATTGTGTGGTCTGTCTTGAACATATGTAGCATTTTGTGGTTCCATCTCTTTACATTAGCCCATTAGTTGCAAATAATTTTTTTAACTATTAATTTTTATTGTTGTATCTTCCATATTTTTTCCAAAAATATAAATTTTTAACCCCCTCCCCGTAAATTCTAAGATCCGCCTCTGCGGTAAAGAGTAAGCACTTTTGAAAACTACTTTTGAAAAATATCGCTCTCTCTCTCTCTCTCTCTCTCTCTCTCTACTTGCATATATATTAACGGGCACAATGGTTGGCATGTGCCCATTAAAGTTGATAACGACAGAGATAAAGTAGTTCCCCTTATTAACATTGAATAAGAAATGTTCGGCAAATATTAGTTGATACTGAAATTATTTCATTTCATGTCTCGTATTTTTAATGCTTTTGAGTGCAAGAATATGCAAATTTGTAGAACGTTTACGTTTATAATCATTTTGAAGTTTAACGTGACCGTCGCATCCATAAAGTGATCAGGCCCATGACAATGTTACATATGATGGAAGGACACAATGTAGTCCGAGAAGTAGATCCTAAGCATGGCTTTCAAACGTGCTTAGATAACCATGGACAGCCTCGAACGGCTTGTATTAATGCAGCAGTCAAGTGTTGCTAGGAAATTTTTACAATTGTATAAATGCTAGTGACACGCCAACTTCAATGTGTCTAAAAAAATTGTTTTGAAACCTACCACTTTAAGAGTCACATTTCAGCTTTTCCTGAATTGCTACCATTACAGTAGTAGGCAAGTCAGTGATTTCGTATAAAGATATACGAAATATATCGTATAAAGATATACGATATGTACAGCATTTTGTAAAGGTTCATTTCAATAGTTTAAGTACCAGTAAAATATACATATGCATTTTAAATCATTACGCACACGCTACTATTCGAATATAGCATCCTTTCTTAGCAATAAACTATTAAGTAATACACATGGACATACTGGATAAACATTTTATTCTACAGACAAATCGTAGTTGCAAGTCGGTCATTAATAACGAAAAAAATTAGCTGCAAACACATAATACGATTTGTGATCCAAAATGATTCCTAAAGGACAGTAAATCTCTTCTCAAGTGAAGATGAACGAGTAGTTTACTGCTAACATTAGAAGAAGTAAAACAGTGGATCACAGCGTGTCTTCTGGACGCATGTTAAGTACTAAATACCTGCAACCACTACAAAGTTTTTCGCTGCCACCATGGTGTTTGAGGTGAATAACTGTTTTGGTTTTATTAAACAAGAGTAACTGTCCCTGTAACGACGCTTTATTAACACGTAACATTAAAAGAAAAAAATATAGCCTTAATTTTTTACCTTAACTGTTATTTTATTTCAAAACCAACCGTTTCGATACCTTTTAGGTGGGAAACATGAATTACTCTTAATATGATGAGAGTGCTGCATTCCAGGGGAGTCGGTTGAACCTATGCAAATGAGAGGTGAGGTAGGCATTCATAAATGTATATTTTATTCATGAATACCACGCCAAAGTTAGTATAACAGTACTCTAAAATGTATTTTTTTTCTCACATTTATGCAGTGCATCTCTGCGCACCTGATGTGTTCTGCGTCAGACAATAAAATCTACGCAAATAGGTGTCATATACTTCCATTCACGAATTAGTCATCATACTTTTTTTTACAATTTTATATCATATATTTTACGCCACATTTGGGCTAATCCTGAAGTAATGCTATTAGTTCGTACTCCTAATGCTGAAATTTGCACACAGACAGCCGAAAAAACTGAATTACTACTACTCACGTTTTAGTCATTATATGAAAAAGAGAATCACAGCAGAGTTTTAGACCTCCACGGAAGGAATGACTAATGAAATGAATGCAACTACGTCATAATACACAGCAGGAGACCGCACGGCAACCCATGTTCTATTTGCCGACGGGAAATCGCAAAGGAAGAAGACGTCACCCCAAGGCCTAGCTCACGGCCACGAGCACATCACATCCTCAGTCCGTCATCGCAACGATGCGACCGTTCCACTGCCAGTCCTCACACAACCATCTGCGGCAGCGGCAAGCGACGTTGGAAAGGTAGTCGTTAGAGGCCCGCCTGCCTGCTTGCAAACAGTTGCTCATCCTCTCTCTAATAGAGACAAACACAGGTTTTCTTGCTCCTGGTAGATCCCAGTGGTGCAAGTGTTTGGCTCTATTAAACTGTTTACCCAATTAAAAATGTAAACCTAAGCACTAGGGTTTAAATATTATCCCATCTCCTTGGGTTAGGTGTGACAACTAAGACTACACAATTGGTTTGCTACTTACATTTTTTCAGTTCCTTGGCTTATGTGCGACATCTAATACCACACATCTAATTTCCAAGGCTTAATGCTTGAGTTACACTTTAGGAAATTTCGCAAAATACAAATACTACAGTATCTTACGTCAAGACAAACACAAGTTTCTATTATCATTAAAAATAATATACGTCAAGATTAATTAATATTGCCCTGCTTCTAAAAACAATTGCAATAATCGCATTATCTTTGTTATGATTACTAACAAGGCACTTAAAAATGCGTTTCTACTGGCCAGAATTAAAAACTAACTTTAATTGTCGAATTAGTGCGTTGAATTTTTGTGAGCCTATTGCTTAATTCTTAAGTCCACTGCCACTGCTTACTGCTTTGGTTTTTAATGTGTAAACCGCATCGGAAAGAGGAAACGGTAGCTTGCGATAGTCACTTATCTGCCCTCACAACGCTCCACGAAAACACGGTAGCGATTATACAGCTTTGTATAGTCAGTTCATGACTGGAAGAGACTTTCTTGAAGCCCTGCTAAAGATCTACTTTCAAGCCCATTTCGTATCCTTCTGCCAAAGGGTAAACAAACATTGCCATGTGGCAGTCACATGGCAATGTTTACATGCAATGTTTACATTCCACTGTGTGTGTACATGTGTTCGTACATGCACGTACCCATCATAAAAGTAATGTATATATTATTAATGGATATTCCACAAGCGTAAAGTTTTTAATCTTGAGAATTTCACACAAAAGAATATGTGATGCAAGCGAAAAACATTTCATTATATAAACCCAAAATGTGAGTATTAAAAATTAGATGTTTCGTGTGCGTGCCTGTCTCTCTCTCTCTCTCTCTCTCTCTCTCTCTCTCTCTCTCTCTCTCTGTGTGTGTGTGTGTGTGTGTATATATAGGTTTGATTTTGACTGGGGGATTGGGTGGGGGAGAAAAACTTTCACTTTGATTACATATTATAGACACAATACTTTGCAATGAAATGTGTCAACATTCAAGGAGTCCATCCAACAACATTAACATGGCAACGCCAATCTCTCATAAGCCCCCGGATGGCCGTGCTGTAGAGAATTTGTGCGATTCTTGTTTAACCTAATATTTCATTTATCGGTTTTTTTATACTAATATCAGCTCTTTATTATTTGATTTTTCATAACGTATGACTTTAATTTGTGCTAACCTTCTCGTACAGATTCCTTTTGCTTTTGAAATCTGTATAAGAGATTACTCATAGTGCGTTCTAACGTGTTTAATATTTTTCAAATTTATTTCAGGTTTGCTTAAAATTTTATTTACTGTATTTTACGTTGTATGTTGCGGTAGTTTTTGTGTGCAGTCATGAGTTCTAGCAAGGTGAATAAAAGAGAAGTCACCAACGCCAACAGGACATCATTAACCTCACCGAATCGTTGTATTCACTAATTAGCTGAGGGGAAATGAAACCCTGCAACGTCGCGGAAAGAGCGGCAGAAATGTTGAAACTCTCCAGATCTACAGTGCTAAGGTATGTTAAAATATCTGTAGTATTAACCATTGCGTTTGCAAGTTGTGTGTGTTAAGATCAATTACGTTGGCCCACGAAATGTGTTTACAAGAACATAAAGAAAATTTGTTAATAACTTGATAACGTCGTCGAACGTTGTCTACGTGTATTTTTAACGTTTTATTTTGGTAATTATTAAGTTTATAGGGTTTCCTGTAAAAATAAAAATAATTCATTGAAAATCTTATATTTCCACTCTGCTAATGATGCAGAACACGAATATACGAGGGGCATTAACGTCCGACTAATTTCGTAATATGTGCCCACCTAACCTAACAGAACCTAACCCCACGATGAGTGAATCACTATTTTACATTTTTTAACTAACCTAGGATTGTAGGGTTATATAGTAACCAATACCTGCCACCTATTAAACTAACCTAAACTAACACACGGCAGAGCATATCACATTGTCACACATCATTTGTAAACAAACCCTTGTATGTTTTTGGTATCAGTAACTGTAGTTGACCCAGTAACTGAATTATGGTCCTTTTTAAATTATGCAAATTAGGTTGGCTATGTAGCACTGAAAGTGAAAAATATGACACTGATAATTTACAATAACTAAAAGACAATGGCTGTAGAACAGTGGTGTTGGGGAAATGCATTAATACACAATTGTTTTCTTAAAAGATTATGACTGCGATTTCATCGATTACGATGTCCTCTCATGTTTAGTGAAGTGATACAGATATGTTTAATAGTAGGGGAAGTTCCAGTTATATCGACTGTAATCTATTTAGTGACGTATAACAATGGCAATTAATGCCGCAATGTAACTTATAAATACAAAACAAGCTCCTTCTTCAGAATCTTAAAATGCACCATCTCTCCATAACCTATATAAAATTAATTGACTATAACAAACTCACTATAGAGGCAATTTTCCTTACCATTGTCAGTTGTCTTTATAATAAATTTCCACTGTATATATTGGGTTGTTTATGAAGAATCCCTCGCAGGGGTACACAAATTCCAACACAAAGTAGTTTTTATTTTTAATTACACATTGTAATACCACCTTTTGGTTAGGTGATTCATACACTCACATTTGAGTCTATATAACCCTACAATCCTAGGTTAGTGTAAAACCCAACAATCCTAGGTTAGTTTAAAAATGTAAAATAGTGATTCACCCATCGTGGGGATAGGTTCTGTTAGGTTAGGTGGGCACATGTTACGAAATTAGTCGGACGTTAATGCCCGTCGTATATTCGTGTTCTGCATCATTAGTGGAGTGGAAATATACCATTTTCCGTGAAATTATTGTTATTTTTTTTACAGAAAAGCCCCCTAAACTTAATAATTACCCAAATAAAACGTTAAAAAGACACGTAGACAACGTTCGACGATGTTATCAAGTTATTAACAAATTTTCTTTATGTTCTTGTAAACACATTTCGTAGGCCAACATAATTGACCTTAGCACACACAACTTGCAAACGCAATGGTTAATACTACATATATTTTAACATACCTTAGAACTGTGGATCTGAAGCGTTTCAACATTTCTGCCGCTCTTTCCGCGACGTTGCAGGGTTTCATTTCCCCTCGCCTAATTAGGGAATACAACGATTCGGTGAGGTTAATGATGTCCTGTTGGCGTTGGTGACTTATCTTTTATTCACCTTGCTAGAACTCATGACTGCACACAAAAACTACCGCAACATATAACGTAAAATACAATAAATAAAATTTTAAGCAAACCTGAAATAAATTTAAAAAATATTAAACACGTGAGAACGCACTACGAGTAATCTCTTATACAGGTATCAGAAACGAAAGAAATCGGCACAACGAGAAATAATAAAGAGAGGATATTAGTAAAAAAAAAAATAAACCAGTAAATGAATTATTATTGGTTAAACAAGATAATCGCACCATTTCTCTGGCACGTGTGTCGACCACATCTCGCCAACAACACACGGAACGAAGGTTTGTAAACAAATGGCCGCTCTACTTTCACCTTGAGCGTGATCTTGTGAGTATGCAAGAAACATTGAAATCAAAGTACGTTAGCATCACGTCATTAATAATTGGCATAATAAGATACAAGTCTTTTCGAAACCCATTTGTAAGCGATAAATTAACAATTACGTTAAAACTTTAGAACTATTTCCTCTCTTTGTGCTGGCAACCTAACGGCATAACTGTATCCGCGCTCGCCGCTGTTTGTAATGTTATATGCATGTAGCTAACGGCTAGGGTGTTTTTTCAAAGGTTGATTTTCAAAAGTTTCTTCCAGTCGTGAACCGACTATATTGTCGAACAAGGAAACTATCTCTAAAAACCTCGGGAAAATTCTACAATGGTTTTGCCCATTCTCTAGTGCTATTTATATTCAGAGGCCACATTGGAACAAGGCGATCGCATACAAGAGTGGGCAATGCAGGTGGGGATATACCCCATGCCCCTCTTATTTTCCCCTGTTATGTAATATGACACTCGTTTTGAACCTTAATTTAACAAGGTAGTCGTGACGTATTAATTAATGGAGCTTCTTACTAACTTCCGTGGCCGAGGTCATGAAGACGTCTCAGTCAGGCAACGAGTTTACGTGTTGAGTTGAGAGGTTTTGGCGAACGCTAAACAGCGAGTTACTGAACGCCGGCGAGAGTAAAATAAAGTGAAGATGGAGCAGTGGAGGAATGCAAGGACGGGGGAAACTGAAGTTCTCTGAGAAAACCCGACCGCCAGCGGCAACGTCCGTCACGTTTCCCAATGCGAAAATAGGGAAGCGACCCTGTTGAGAATCGAATCCGGTTCGCCTAGGTGGGAGGCGAGCAGTCTGACCACTACACCACTGTGGCCCCTAACTTGGTGGGAGGCAAGCAGTCTGACCCCTAAACCACCGCGGTCCCCTATAGAAGGAGGGGGGGAGGGACCTCCCAGTTGGCATGAATATTTAGTAAAATTTGAAAATAGAGTGGAATCAAATGCAGTGGAAACGAAGAAGAATCGTTTGAGAGGCGTAACGATAGAATTTTGGCTTGACAATACCAATGGCACCGGTCCTTGCCCAGGTTAATGAAGTGGTAATCCGAGGCTTTCTCCGTCCGAGTGAGTGAGTAAAAATATTTGAGCGGCTCTTAACATTAAGGTGAAGGTGAAGCGAGGTGAGTATGGAGCAGTGCCGGAATGAAAGGACAGGGGAAACGGGAGATCTCCGAGAAAAGCCGCCGACCAGCGGCATCGTCCGGCACGATTCCCACGTGCGAAAATCCGGGCACGGCCCCGCCGGGAATCGAACCCGGTTTGCCTTGGTGGGAGGCGAGCAGTCTAACCACTGCACTACTGCGATCCCCTTTTCCCTCCGAACAAAAGTGAAACTTTCAAGTTTTAAAACGTAATGTTTGAAGCATTTTTACTTTTGTTTTATTGGTGGGTGTATTAGCGCGGAGATATGTGCTATTATTGTAAATGATCCGGTTGTTTCCACATTTACTACTGAAAAGCCTTTTTTTTTTCGACACTGCGATACCAGAAAACCATGTACTCGCCACAGAGAACACACAGACCCAAAGATGCCGCCAACACGCTTATATCGCACTGAAACTCAAGAGAAGGCGATACATTGATCTTGATCTTCACGCACTTCATGTACGCTGCTGGTTTCCCGAAATCTCTCCAGGCGAAATCGAATGCTGTGGTGGTTCATTACTGCCGACCGTGGCCGACTCCTTCTCCTGTTCCTGATCCTCTGAGCAACTTGCTCTATCTCTAATGGCTTCGCTTTCAACGAGACGCTATTATCCCCGTACGCTGGCATCCGGCGCACCTGTGCAACGTGGAGAAAAGTTACGAGTAGTAGTCTACACAGGTGGTCTCCTAGACATACTACCACTGCACGCACAGTCAGACGGGTGTCTCGTTCGTGAACGGGAGAGGCACAAAGAATAGAGGTGGTGAAATAGAATCACTGCGACTGCTGGCGTTATGCGTAGCACATATGTGTAGCTAAAGTTAACACACGAGTTAAACTTACAGGTGTACATTATAAATATTTTATTTATTTATTTTTGTAGTGGAACACTTGGCTTCTCAGCGTTATATGGCCCTACGCCTCTGACTTATGTTAAGTTCATTGGACTGAATGTATCCGCTTTTACGCGAAAGGATAATCGGGAGTGACTTACAAAATAAACTGATATAAGATTGCATCTAAAAAAAACCGCACACACATTCTCGACTTACAAATAATTAACATTCTTGCTGTAATGCAGTAGTCAGACGGGTCACCTCCCAACAAGATGAACCGGGTTTGATTCCCGGCGGTGTCACTCAGATTTTTGCACGTGGTAAATGTGGCGGATGTTGCCGTTGGCCGGCGTGTTTTCTCGGGCCACTCCAATTTCCTCCGCACATGCATTCCGCCGCTGCTCCATATTCACCTCGCTGCTAAGCGCCGACGAGAATAGTTCTCTCAACCTTCCCGCCCTTTTTTCCATGCACATACGAGTGTGCTTATTTCAATTTTATAGGCTGCTCACCGTTAATTAAGCAATTTTTAAATGAACTTTTGGAAAAAATCAATGTGCCTACACTGTCAAAAAATTCTTTATATTCACGGAAATGTAGGAGGACGGAAACCCACTCCGTATTGACATAAAATGAAGTCGAGCTCCGCCCATGCAAAATACGGTATAGGTTGTTCACTATAAACTGAGAAATTTTGAAAGCCTTGCTCAAGATATACTTTTATGTAAATTGCGTATTCTTCCGCTATATGTAAAATTGACATTGCCATTGACTTGGTCACATTATTTATACTCCGGTCAAGTAAAAACTGTGAAATCATTAGAAAAGTAAACATTCTACAAATATATTCATTCTTACACTAAAATACATTGAAAGAACAGAAAGGAAAATAAATAATTTCATTATTCACAAATGTTTATCTAATACTTTCTATTCAACGTTAAGAAACGAACTACTTTCCCTCCGTCGTTACCAACCTTACTGGATGCATACTAGTCAGTGTGTCAGTTAAAATATATGCAGGTAGGGGCAGTGACTTTTTCAAATGTTGGTTTCCAAAGTTCTCATATAACTGTGGACAACATATACCTCTTCGTATTTCCAACAGCTTCGAGTTTAGGGAACTTACAATGCCGATGATATACGAAACGTTCGCCGCTGTAACTAGAAAAATATCGCTCCTCCATTATTTAGTATATTCACGCCACTTAAATTTATTATCTCAAACCTCAAACCGTTTCACAAACCACTTGCAACAGTTAACAATATTTCAAACTTATTTTAAATTTTTAATTTTTTTTCTTCTTATACACTGGCAAACACTTGCATAACAAAAATTTAAAAAAAAAAAAAAAAATCGTATCTTTCCTATAATATTGAAATACCCAAAACCTAGCAGAAAATTTACGGAAGAGGTTCCGTAAATTCACGAAAAGTTTAATAAAATTTATGAAATCTCCATTGTTTAAAAAATAAAGGGTCCGTAAATATGCGAAGATTTCTGTATAATTTGTAACCAGTACTTCTCGGTAATTTCACGGAAATATTTCTAACAGTGTAGCGCGTACATTTAAATGGCACACAAGAGTGTCATGCGTCCAGTACAGTTGGTAACGACAGAGGGAAATTCTTAACTTAGAATTTGAAGTGCCAGGTAAACATTTGTGAATACTGGAATTATTTCTTTAGCTTTTGGTTTTCAAATGCATGTAAGAGTGAGAATAAGCATATTTGTAAAATATTTACTCTTCTAATGATCTCACAGTTTCACGTGGCCGAGGAATGCACAACGTGGCCAAGCCCACGGCAATGTTAGTTTTACATATGGTGTAAGAATAATCAATGAGCATACGAGTAGATGGCTTCACCCCTTTTGCAGAAATTCCTCGTTTTAGAGTCATAATTTCCCATTCATAGTAATTTGTGACAACGTACGATTAAAAGAACATTTACATTTTACGAGTTCTTTAATATTTTTATGCGTAATTTTAATTGTGTGTTATGTACTTGTAAAAAGTCGAGAACATATTTGTGTTTTATTACTGAGTTCTCGAATTTTTTACAACAAGCAGATAACACGCAATTAAAATTACGCACCAAAATGTGAAACAACTCATAAAATGAAAAATTTTCTATAATCGTACATTGTCAGTAACTACTACGAATCCGCAATTATGACGCGAGAACGAAGAACTTCTGCACAAGTGATGAAGCAGAGCCGTAAGCAGGGCTTCCAGAGGACCTCGGTCGGTTTGCCGTGAGCAGCCTATACTCGAAAACACGCTCATAGAAGGAGCTCGGCGCCGTTCAAGATAAAGCGTCACGCTCATACGGCGAGGATGCCAAGCCCCGTCCGGCGTGACTCAATTCCTTGCAGCACCTAGTCACAGGATAATACGCATAGTTGGTTTGTATTCCAGTTGGAGCGTGATATCTCACTTCAATCCTAACTTTTTAAACAATATTGTATGGGCAGTTGAAAATTGGGTAAATGTTTCGCATGTGGACGATGTGGGAGAGATTCCCAACGTAAGGGTGGAAAAAATGGATACAAAATTCACACATTAACTAAACAGGGCTTTTCCTGTTGTTAATTCATTCAAATTCCTGTGAAGGTTAAAGGAAAAATATTTATTATCATGTTGCACTTGTCACTATATTAATATAAACGTAAACATACGTCTTTTTGGCCATTTACACCTTTCTATGGGTCAGACAATCNCATACGTCTTTTTGGCCATTTACACCTTTCTATGGGTCAGACAATCCATGTATGGGATATATGCCTACCTTTGGTAGATATTCCCCAGAAAGAAGGATTTACTTTAAATACACTTAGGTAATTTTGGAAACCGTGAGCATGCTGTTATCTTCTCACACTGTGTGGGCGTCGTAAACCCCGGATGTAATAAATATACTTTAATATTCGGTATTATCAGTACCGATAAGTTTTGAATGTAAAACAAGTCACTATGTTTTGGTGGGAATCATTAATCTGACACGCCTCACAAAATTGCGAACTGAAAGTATTACCCATCCATTTTCTCGATATCTAGTTGGCAGAAAGACGTTAACTATTAAATTTCTATAACCAAAGTAATACATGAGAAATACAAATCTTTTAAATTAAGAATTATTTCTACGCTTAAATTTTCAAATGTAGCAAATTCAGAACGGTGCTAGCTTTAGTAATTTTTTATAGGCTGTTAACGGTGAAGTGAGCACTTTTGAAAGCCCTGCTTAAGAACTACTTGTATGGACACTATGTATTCTTCAGCCACACGTGAAATTAACATTTTCATGGGCCTGATCACTTTACTCATGCGTCGGTTAAGTGAAACTGTGAAATTATTAGAATAGTAATCAAAATTTGCTAATATTTACACTTACATACATTTAAAAAAAAACATATAACAAAGTATATTATTTCAGTACTCACAAATGTTAAAATAACACTTTTAATTCAACGTTAAGACGTGGAACTACTTTCCCTTCGTCGTTACCAAATTTTATTGAGCGTATGCCAGTAAGTGTGTCTAAAATATATACAAGTATGGACAGTGACATGCTTCGAATGTTGATACCTGAAATGGCACATTTAACTGTGTACGCTGTACTAACGTACGCACAATCACGCCCACCTTTCCGATGCCAAACCACGTGCTTCAAGGCAGCCGTGAAACAGTTGCATTTGTTTAGCCAGGAGTTACCTTGCCTCTCTGATAGTTCCTTTGCGTTTTATCCCGATGCGATTCAACCAGTTCTGAATAATTTCACAATGCAATATTGCTCAACCCATGGCTAGTAGCAATTAAGTCCATGTCAAAGAAATATTTTAATTTGCTGGAAAGGACACGCGGTAGGTAGAAATAAGTAATTAATTACGGGTCTAACAGAAGTAAACCATCGCTGGAGTGGCATGCTCGAACATGCACGTAACGTGTTTATAGATACGACTCTACCGTTTCGCGGTATATAATTTACCATCTTTCTCATACTTATTTGTACTATGGCTGCCTCCTCCGTTTGATAAATTGACTTTACCCAACGTGGTGTTCTCGCACTCAAGTGATACATTTTCGCCATTCGCTCAATCTCGTTCGTAGCGCGCCAGACATGCGAACATCCAGTCACGCAAGCGAGCAAAACTT
>NQII01000229.1:3285-92565 GCA_002778355.1 Clitarchus hookeri
GCTACCCTCTAGGCAGCGCTCGCGGTCTTTACATCAGCAACCTGATGTTTCACAGATAAACTCACGCGCAGTGATTCTTAAGGCTCCCGCTTACCTGGAGTTTTTGCCGCGTGTGAAGCCGAGAAGCGCGGGAGCGATAAGGGCGACACTGCCCCGCGCATCAAGTACGCCATCGTCACTAAGCGCAAGGCTCTGAACTGGCGTGCAGTATTATAGTCGCACTACGTGTACCTATGGGACTTAAGAGGAGAACCTACTATTTTATTGGTGGAAAGTCTGTAGGAAGGTTCGGTGCAGGGGGTCCTTGAGTAGTTTTGTACATGTGTATAGTTTGAGATACAGCGCTTTGAAAAATCCGTTTTTAGCCATTTTGGGGTACTCTGAAATGATGTTTCTAACGTGCGTGACATTTTGAAAGTACTTAACAGCCCTCGTCTAAAGTGTGTGTTCCTTTCGTATATCAGCACATAGGACGCACGTTTAATAGTTTCGTTGAGAAAAGTGTATTTCAAACTCTCTGCGACGAAGTTCAAGCACCAGGTAGGCGGGAGCCTTAAGCTAGGCGTTTCCTTAATAAAATACTACATTTTCTTACACGCTTTCGAATTTGTCATGATCTAAAACTAACATCGGTTATAAAAAGTAGGAAGGCTGTGTTCGTCACAACAGTTAATGTCTTTACTGCTTTCTACAGCACAAATGTACCAAGTCCCGAACTTAGCTTTATAGCACCACCGCAGCTGGTCCAATAAATAAGATTTTCTTTTTTTCGGGGGCCAACGCGAGTCATTAAGATCACCGGAATCCTATCCACCCTTTATTATTCACCCGGACGGCAAAATGAGTGTTTCGGCACTCTTCCGACTGCCGATTCCAAAGTAATAGGTGAGTTGATCTCTTCGGCTGTACGTACAAATCCCCTTTGACATTACTTTGTTTACCACTGAGAGGTATCTGCTAATCAGAGTGATTCGCTGCTCCTCGAACTCACAACATCAAGCTAGTGGCCCGGATATTGAATTCGTGTGCTTTCATGCAGCGCCCAAGATTTGAACGTGAAGAAATTTTAGTAATGGTAATATATTGCTCGGTTCAGTTGGGGGTTTGCCATTCTGTGACAAGAAGCGCCTCTAACTCCAGAGCTTCAGTTGACGGATGTGCACCGGCCTGGCCTTGACAAAACATTGGAATTTTAATTAAGCAAGGAACGGTGTGAGCTAAACATTTTGATCCTCAGTTATGTTAATTTTGTCCCTTGTCAGATCGGCGCATGAAGTGCGCCTGCAAGGAAGTTCACCTATTGATGACAGGCCAATGAAGTGAGCGACGACAGAGATTTGGTGTTGTCTTGGACAGAGAATAACTCTTTGACCACGTTGTCCTAACGGAACGAGGTCTCTCAAAATAAGAGTTCCCGGAGCAGCAAACAGTACGAACCGAGGCTTTGCTGTTCTCATCAGTTGCTGGGTCAGCTGGATGAGAGCCGAACGGGCTCATCTCGCATATTTGATATCTCTATAACTCAGGGGTGAATCCAGAGGAGGATGATACAGGGAACATAACTTCCCCCTCCCCAAACCCTTAAATTGACATGAGCCTGTCCTGAAATATTTTAAAACTGAATTGAAATAATGCCACAATGTTTTAAATACGGATTTCATTAATTTTATATTATTTCCCAAATTTAGGATGAAAGAATGCCCATAGCCTGAGTCTGGACCTGCACTTGCACAACGGGATGGCACCCCCATCCACCACCAAAAAAAAAACACGAAGGTCTTAATCCGCTCGTGCTGTAGGTCTATCTTACAAGAGTGCCGTTCTTCCCGTGGTACATTTGCACCCGAAACAAAACTAAAATGCAGCTAACAGTAGTGTTGATTATGGGGGGGGGGATACTATAAAGGTGCACTGTTAATAGTCGTTTAAACACACCAGGGTAGTCATAAATTATAGCAATGCCTTTCGATGGTGACAGTCACCATGCACACTACTGTACGAACAAGGCCACCACCTCTACAATAATCATTTATTGCGTGTGCTTCCTGCTATGTTTTGCTTTTATGCTGAACTACTTAATGACGGTGCGGTAGTTAGGTATGCAATCACGCAACCACCTTCCACCACAAGCCGCAGTGAAACCTAGAAAAAACAGCAAAGATCGAACAGGGGTATTATTTATTTACACCTAACCAAACCTTTTAACACTATTTTAAAACCGATATATCAAGGCCCTCCTATTTTCAGTATTTCACAGAATACTGAATTTTTTGCTAGAATGAGGGAAAATGTTTGTATCGCCATTAATATTGGACTGTTTACGGATAGTCAAACAAATATGTAAAGACTAGTATTTCTCAGACCACTGCCAATGACTGATGCGTGTTTAGGGTGAACTATTTATTTCAATGACCAAATTGCATGTGTCCATAACCAAATAAAAACAAGTTTTTTGTTAATTCGAACCAGCCTTTCTATAGCATAACATTCATAGTGCTCAGAGGTGATTTTTCGTCGTTGTCTGCCATGGTTTGTAGTTTATGTTATATACTACCTAAGCACTTTCGAAATCAACCATTGAAAAATGTCGCTGCCCCTAACTGCATATATTTTAACGCGAACACTGAATGGCATGCGTCTAATAGGGTTGGTAACGACAAAGGGCAAGTACTTCCATGTTTTGAGGCTGAATTAAACATGTAAGATATGCATTTGTGAATAATGAAATAATTTATTTTGCTATCAGTTTTTTTAATTCATATAAATGTCAGCATTACCAACTTAGAAAATTAATTTTTTTTTCTAATAATTTTACAGTTTTACTTGAAATACGCGTGAATAAAGTGATCAGGCTCGTGCCAATGTTAATTGTGCGTATGGTGGAAGAAAACACGATGTGCATGCAAATAAATCTTCAGTAGGGTTTCAAAAGTGTCCAGTTTACAGTGTACATGCAACGTTTAGCTAGATCTTCTATGCAATGTAGCCATGAAATCCTGTTTAAGTTGCAGTGATCGCTCCCAGATAAATTTCCGTCATGCTTACGCGTGTAAGGTTCAGCAATGATAAATGGTTACCTCCATCTCTGTCTTAGATTCGCATTTTGGCTATTATTATGCATTAGGATTGCTAAAATACTGATTGAACAAATCTGCAAGTATGGCTTTGTAATATTTTGGTTAAGTCATGAGAAGAATATAGCTAACACAGTTTATGATGTTCATTTTTTGAAAGATCCGTCGTTTGCTATATAAGTTTCTGCTGCGCAAAATTTTGGTGAGGTTCAAACGCAGTTAATTTTATTTCGAAATATAATAAAGAATCTTAGAGAAACGAAAAAAAGAGACATTTTCTATATAATCAGTTGAGCAACAGTTAATGGAACTGCAGATAAAAATATTCTCCCCAATTACGTGAAGTCTTCATTTGATTTTATTTTTTATTTGGGGGGGGGATAGTTTGGTGCCTGAGAGGATATTTCTGGCTTAATTAATGATGTTCGTTTGTTTTGTGTTAAAGCTGGCAAAAAAATTTAATTAAAAAAAGTCAAAGATTTGAAGTGATACCTCTAAGACTGTTGATTTTAAAGAATCTTTAAGCGCGTGTACAAAATAGGCCGTTCTTAGAGTGTTCTCCTAAGTGACCTTTGATTACAACAAAAATAGGCATTTCCTCAAACATTTTTGTACACGAGGATTCCGGCACAAAAATTGTAGAACTTGCAGCACGTGTTATTTGGTTTTCGTTATGCGTATAGCAAAAATTCTCTATATTTGTTACAAATAGCTCCTTGGAAACCAGCTGCTAAAGATGACCTTGTAACTTAACAGCTAAAATATTTTATGTTTAAAACACATTATTTCAGAAAACATAGACATTGTTAATGAAGCTCAATGTTTGTCATAAACTTGAAGTCAGCAAAACTACGTTGTTGAAATTCTCGTCATTAGTTTTACACATTCCACACTAAGGCTTTGTGAAATTTACTATAATGTATTTGTAGTGTTACGAAAATATTTTCTTTGGCAATTGATTAAAAAAAAACTCGTTGTACAAAAAAAAATATATTTAAGTGCGTGATAAAATAACATGATCATTAATGAAACTCTCATACAGGCGGTTTTCCGAAGAAAAGACATCACGCCAGTTCAGTGCATTTTGCTAGAGGTGATAAGACATCTATCAAGCTTGGCTGTGTAGCCCTTAGCGCTCTCGCGCTTGTAGTAGTCAAAGACGCAAAATACCTCCCGCTAGACATGGCCCTCAATATTTATCCTCATCGAGCTTGCGTTGAGAATACTTCTCGATTTTCAATACGTTTTTCATTATTCTCCCGGAAATGATTGCATTGTTTTACACGTAATTTGTTAATTCTTAGGTACCTACCTGTACCACAGATAACTCTCAACGGGCCGTAAAAGAGAACGCAAATGTGTACGTCATCAACAGACTGTCAACATGAAAGAAAAACGAGAAGATAAAGAGAACAAAGCTCTTTCGGTTAGCTGAGGAAGTGATTACTTCTGAAACTGTTCGGGACGCAAAGTGTTATGTGAATTACTAATGTCCCATGTAGCAAAACACATATGCCCCATTTATGGTTTACAGTCGGATGCCAAGCCGGCAAACAGTTGGCCAACAGCTGGCATACACCCTGCACCATTGCTGGTCTTGAAGTGGCGCCACTAACTAGCCGTACTCTGCCCATAACTGGCCCAAGTGGGTGAACACAATTGCCCAAGCATGGCCCATATGCTTACAACAGCAATGGCCCATCGCTGTACCACTTCACAGCCACCATATGGCCTACTGATAGCTAGCCATGCCTCCTCCATATGCCAAACATTATCTCTCAAAAAATATTTATTTTTAGCAGTATTCGCAACTTTTCTTTGTTTTTAAATTTCGTTTACTTCGCTATTAAACTACATGAAAATCTTACTCTTACCAGACGAGGGGAGGGGCGTGAACTTACACTCCTTAGAGTGGCATTCTAGTATGCTAAGCATTACACTACTGTGTATTTTTATGTTTAGATGAACTAATTAAATATATACTGGTACTTGATTTATTAACAAACACTTATATACTATAAAAAAAACCAGTTATTCCATAGCCCTTAGAATTTATCATGTGCTCAAAGTTTTTTAAAAGATGCAGTTAAACAAAAATAATACTGTAGTTAAGAGAAAACTTGGTACCTGAATCGTGATATTAACCCAAAAACTTGCCTTTAATGTAATTTTTTGCAGTATGTATGTCAAATGGATGCTATTCATCTGTTTTGAAATGCAGTCGTCATATATATATTTTAGTGATGTGAAACAACAAAAGCACTTAAATTTAAATTTTATAAAGTATGTTATATATATATATTTTTTAACTTCTCATTTTAACTTTATGCTTTCGTACATATAAAACATTACACATGTAAAATTATTCAAAACCAGTAACGAAGTCACGCCTAAGAATGTATTTACAACATTTTGCCATATAGTATATTTCCATCACTATATATTTACAAATAATATACTCATTGTTTAATGCGGTCTATAATTATATTATACACACATATACACATATACGTGTGTGTAGTTTGAAGAAGCTATCTGCGAAGAGTGGGAGCCATAAAAATGCCCATAATAAGCCAAGTTACATCAGCAATGGTCCATCGATGTACCACTTCACAGCCTTCAAATGGCCTACAGGTGGCTACCCATACTTTCACCAGCAATAAGTATAGGTTATGTGTGGTCATTGCTGGAGTACTGTTTGTAAGCAATTTATGGGCTATTAGTGCGGGCAGTTAACCATAGCAGGGCCAGTTGTGTAGACCCATAAATTTTCCGGGCCAGCAGTAATCCAACAATGCCATCCATCAGTAAAGTCACAATCGGCCGACTGTCACTTGCTGCGTGGGGTATATGAACTGCAGCAGCACCTTACTTAATAACTTCTCTTTCTCCTTTNTCGGCCGACTGTCACTTGCTGCGTGGGGTATATGAACTGCAGCAGCACCTTACTTAATAACTTCTCTTTCTCCTTTCTCTTCTTCTAAGTCTTTCTACACATAATTTAAACTTCCTGTTACTTTCGAAGTCATTCCGCGCATCGTTTATTGAACACTATGTTTGAGTTTTAACTATTATGTTTTTTATACAAACACGAGAAATGACACGTGGCTTCGTATTAAACATTTTACAAGTTTGCTTGTAAAATGTTTAATACGCTGTATTGCTGTAATGTCTAATGCGCTGTATTGCTTACTTATCTGGCATTTATAAAATTATTTTCTTAATCTGTTGTTATTTATCTTAGCAAATGTAATGAAATACTATTCCTTGGCAAAAACTAATAAAACCTTCGGACAGCAAGACTCTGGTGTTTCAATCTTGAAACTTGTATAAAATTATGATATTTTAGTAAACTAGTTTCAATAGATGTCACTGATGGATTGCTTGTGACGTCAGGGTCTCCAGAATCACTACCGTGGTAATGCAGAACTGAGAGTCATCGCTGGACACAATGCGACGCTACACGCCGCCATTTCATGCCACCCAATTACTGCAGTATTCAACACGCCGTCACCTCAGCTTCCGTGTTAATACCACCTCACGCATTGTGTGAATCCTTGGTCCGGCCGCTGCCACTCGCCTAGGCACGGTGCGGTACGATACGGAGTGTCACTGTGTTGAATGGCAGAAGCCGATGTCATGACGTTGCGTAATGCTTGGCCCGCAATAAAGTGAGCCTTCATAGGTGTGCTCTGTATTCGTCGACCGGAGCCATCACGATATGTGTGGATGCTCTGACGCAGGGGTCCAATGCACTTTCTGACAAAAACGATCATTCTTTTGAGTCTTTGGAGCTCCACGGACGTCGTAGGGTCTCTCCAAGCCTGTAACAAAAATAGACTGACAGTTGTGGGGCTGCAGTGAGATGAAATGACGATTGAGCAGAAAGATGGCACTGCTGATAGAACCAAAAACGATGAATGTCAAGAAAAGTGCCTGGCATGGAGACTGAGATGAGACGAGGCCAAACACGGCTGTCGTTCATTAAACGCAACACATGTAAAGCGGTTTTAATGATTGCAAGGAGCTTAATAAGACTATACGATAGATGATCGAGAATTAACGTGCCATAGTACGGGAGCGAAAACAGTGTTCCCTGGGAAAGCGAAACATCTTTGGTTGAACGCTAACTGGGAAGGAGGAAGCTTATGTGGGATTAAAAACTTAAACCTTCCGATCCGGAGGTAAGTCGCAAGACCTTGGCTACAGAGGGTGCCGAAGTATTTTTTAACATTAAAAAGGACTACGAGAAAATTCAGAGTTTGCACGACTGTATTACTTCTTTAGGGTCGGAGCAGGAATAGGTATGTTGTCTGCACGTTTTCGGGCATGGAAGGTTGTCGCCCTGAACTGGCACCACTCCGAAAGTTCATGCACGCGTAGAATATGCACATGGGGACGTGACTCTGTAAACGTTGGTATCGGCGTGCGTATAAGAGGAACTGGACTGTCCATTCTGAAGTGCGCGATAGCCACTGTTCAGTTCATACTCTAGCTTGGCAGCCATCACCAATCCCGTGACATTTCACTCTTCGACATTCTTGCAAGGGGTGCAAGTTCCTTAGCTGAATCGGCAATTATTTTCGCTGTTACATGTTGCGAATGCTGCCTGTGGTGAGATCGTCGCTCCACGCAATGACCAGACGTGACATACACCCTACTTCCGGACACCGGACAGAGCGATGGCAACCTACTTTTAATACTTTACTAGACTATTACATCTACACGGTCGCAACTCTTTCCAAAATGAAGACTTGTTTGGCCATCTAGTAGTCGAAAGCAATTAACTAGATGAAACATAATACTCAACTACTGTTCCAAGTTTGTGATGCGTTGGTATGGTGATGATCTAGTTACTGTGAAGTCCTCTATAATACTAAAATAGAACTACATTTTCCTACCTCTTTACTATTTATTAACAAATACTCGCACGATCATTAGAATAAAAGTGAAGTCTTAGAGGTGCTCAAATAGTGAAAACAGAACTAAGCTGATCACGGGGAAATTATGCTTGTCTTTATCGTGTTTGTTTTAAGACACGAGTTCATATTCAATTCAGAAGTCTACACATGTGTTACAAATTAAATGACGCAAAATTAAAGATAATGTATATATAATACAAAATATACAATAACTAGATATGTAGTCTTCATCGGAATATTATTAAAGATAAATAAAATACTTATTGCAGTAATCAGGCAAGACAATTTGTATACGCAGATTTCTTGCTTATAATAACTACAAGAGATTTTAAATATTTCGAAAAAGTTTGAAATTTTGTTGCTTTTTGACTATACTCTTCCCCGCGCCTAAAAAAAGAACGAAATTCACAAAGAAAAAATGTTTGAAATCTACGGTACCGGTTTTTATCGTGAGCTTGTTTGTAAAAATTATATACATTTTTTTAATTAAAAAATATTTGAACTTACTTATTTATATCATCGCTGAATTGCAGAGTTTTTAGTTGAAATACTGTATATTGAAATACTTACTCCGCGGTTCTTCTAAGATGGAACAAGAACAGTACTCCAGAGTGGTACCTACAATCATGTTGTAAATACGGGGCAAAGACCATTGTTAGGAGTGGTATTAAAATATATGTTATAAATATTTCGGTTTTTATTTGGCCTAAACAGCATTAAAACTAAAGATAACCAAATCGTAGTTAACGTCTAAGGCTGAAATAAAAATATATTTATCGTATATTATTCCAAATGAGAGGGCTTCAAAAGTAGTCACTTTATCGTGAATAGCCTGTAGTCATAAAATACCAATTCAGACATATAGATTTATTAATTAATGAAATTGGAACGAAACCGTACTGATGATTGCCATTACAATAATAATACAAATATATTAATCTCAATCAGTGTATTTCAAACGCTTAGGGTTTAGGGGGGGGGGGGCCTTTCTTTGTTGTAAACGAAATACAGTAGTTTGTTACCGTGGAAGCTGAAAGGAAAGCTGCGATTGAGAATCCTTTCATTATTCATGATCTTCTTGTTCGTTTATAGTAGTAACGTCTTGTGAAATGTGTACATATTTTGGAGATGATGTTTAGCTAATCGATAAAATACTTCAATACTATTATTTTGAAATCTACCTTTAAAAAATGATGTTTTAAGCTATGGTTTTACACAACTTTCTCATTTCAGAGTTTTGCCTCAAAATATCAGCTGCTGAGGGTAACTGTCTAGTCCACCTAGGTA
Source organism: Clitarchus hookeri (assembly GCA_002778355.1). Lineage (NCBI taxonomy): Eukaryota > Metazoa > Arthropoda > Insecta > Phasmatodea > Phasmatidae > Clitarchus > Clitarchus hookeri. Next base: position 12,569 of record NQII01000229.1, read on the forward strand.
CGAATCCGCCCTTGAAAACAGCACATGTAGAAATTATTAGCTATGAAAACGGAATAACGCATATATAGAGATAATGTAAAATAGCGAAAATAGTTTTAAGTCAACATATCTTCGATAACACTCTAGATAGTTAATCCTTTCATGATTGGATTATGAAGTATTTTTGACTCGGCTAAATTTTTGCAGGCAAATCACAAACGTTCTACTTTGGATTATCATATTTCTAACTGCCCAATGAAATGGGATTAGTAGCTTCATACATGTGTGACCGCCAATACCGATAGAATACTGCTGGGCATGTGTACCGTACGTTGAATCCTAGCAAACAATCAATATTTCCCTCTATTAAACCGATTGTCTGTACGAATAAAAAAGCATTTGGTCGCAAAAGCCGTTCCTTTTCAATTTGATGGTCCACTCGTAATAACCAACGCTGAGAAAATTCCCAGATAACATAAGCTTGCTGCAAGCTTGTATTTGACTTACAAGTTGCCTTGCCAAGCAAGCTTCTCATATCATGTGTGATTCAAACGAAATATCTAATGACTGGCTTATACTCGCCAACGACAAGCTTGCATATGCTTGCAGTAAGCCAAGGCAAGTCTGAAGCAAGTTGTACTAATCAAGATTCCTACAATCTTGATTCAGGCTTGATCCATGCTTGCTCGCTTGCACGGAATGCTTGCCACTAGCTTGGTTCATGCTATCGGGGTCTTTTTCGTTCGGTAGTTAGTGGCGAGGTTCGTGTCTTCACAGTTTGTTGTAGTTGTCTTTACGATGTGATGGACAATAAATAGAGTTATAAAAGAAATGAGCACGTGGTTAACGCGTTGCTCGACTACGCTGTTTTGAAGTCGGAGAGATTATTCTTGTGCTAATTACCGGAACAAAACACCTGCCGGTAAACGGACAGCCTTCGCCACTTCCGATGACCTTGGGTTCCCGTGTCAAACATCCGACCTGTGTCGTTCGCGCGGCATGTCAGATGGCAAGGCTCTGGGGAAGCCTGAAGCCGCCATTAAGTGCACACATGAGTGTATGAATAACGTGCACATACTCTGCCTAGCCAGATACCACATTTGTGGTATGTATAACGTGTATCACAGAATTTTGGTACTATTGTAAAAATTAGCAAATCCCGTAACAAAAATTCACAAAGAATTGCACGAAAAATTTCAGTTTTGTATTACGCAAAATTTCGCCAGCGGCAGCTGTTCGGATCCTAATAATTTCTAAATATATAAAGTATAATTCTCAGAACCAAAATTACTGAAAATTAAATAATTTTAAACTTGAAATACAAATGCGGATTCCTACAACGAGAAATACATTTTTGATGGGATACAGTTAGCAATATTTTAATACTATTAGTTTAACGAAGTTTTATAACACACGAGCTTTCGAATAAGGCATTGTTACGTGCTTTACATGGAGTTATAAAATTGTCAACATTTTGTTGCAAACCTATATTTTGCAATGCCTATATTACGCGGAAAGTTTATTGCAACGAATTTTAAATATATTGAAGTTTTAGGTTTGCCTAGAAATTTCACTGTCCAGTGTGGTACACGATGATTGGGAGGGGGCGGGGTACTACCCAAACATTATGCAACATCCAAAACGTCACGCGTTTTTTTTCTTCGCCGAGTTATTAGAGAGAAAAATGCTTAATTGGCTTGCTTTTTCTTAGGCTGCATTTACGATATTTATGCAGTACAGGCATTGAAAACCAAATTACGTACGTCGTACGCACAACTTCAGTAGTATATATTAATTTGACAAATAAATTAAAAGAGAGAATTGGACGCCATATTGAATATATATATATATTTGTTATTTCTTGTGTTTGAGATTATGTTTTTAAAATGAGAGTTGGTTAGAGCATAGAACATTAGGGATGATTACCGTCGACTTCTTTCACTACTATCGCTCCTGTGGTCATATATATAAATATATATACATATATATTGCAGCTATTCAAACATATGAGTAACATTTTTTGCCCTGTCAAAGAAAAAATTCTCAATAATGGATGCTAAATAGTTTTTTCACTGAAAAACTGGTAACATCATAATGGTTCGTAGGTTCTTATCTCTCCTGCTAATAAATGTTCCAAGAGTCTAAATTTATTTTCTACATCTTATGCATATTTTTTTTTTTCGTGGCATAAAGTAACATAGTGAAATAAGTATGAAAATGTTTAAAAATTGCTATAACGAAACTTATGAAAGGATTAGTGGGAAAACGGAATTTATACCTTTTATCGTACAAATCTAAAAATTGAACAAAATTAATACATAAGGCTAGATTTCAAAACAATTGACGTCAGAACGTCATGAGAATTTAATCTTGGTAATATTGTAGCCTATGGTCTTCATCCGTAATTTAAAATATAATTTTTATATCAATTTTAAAGTCAAAATAGCAAAATCGTAAACTATTATCACAGTTAAATCACGTGCCGAATTTCAAACAAATTGAAAACATGACAGGCCTCTGACTTTATGAAACACTATACAAAAGCTGAGACCAACCATTGTCACAATATCCTTTTGGAACTAATAGAAGTCAATCGTTTACAATTAAAGTCTCATTTTTGCCCTAAAAACATGATGAACGAAATTTTTCAGACCATTTTGTATTTTTGTCACGTTATCGTTGTTATAACTCACGAAGCCAAACGTAATCTCAAACTCTTGATGAGTTGGGGGGGGGGGTATACCCTTGAAGGACATCACGGCCACGTGGAGAGTTTCTGAAGAACTCTTGAGCACCAAAATGGCGGTAACAAAAAATACAAAAAAAAACACGAAGAAGGGTGGAAGGAGGGAGCGGTGGTCTGTGATCTGTATGCCGTGTGCGGGTGTACTGCCGCTGTGCGTTGCGGTTAGTTGTTGACAGATGTCGCGGCGCGGTTTGCAGAAGGCATGGCACTGTGTTGCGGCGTGCATGTATATGTGTGTGCAGGAGAAAGCTGGCCGGCCGCCTCCGACACGCGCGGGACACCTGAGCAAATTTGAGTGCGCTACCAGCGGGCCCGCCTCCCAGGATTACGCTCCCGCGCGCGGCACCTCAGTGGGACCAACTCTAGAGCACTGTTTGCCGTCCGTGCGCTGCCGTACGGACGGAAGAGTTGGCAGCCATCGCAGAGGACTCCAGCCCCACCTCCAGTCAGACACTCAACACGGGCCAAACTCAGCTTCTGGCTTCTGCTTACGTCTGCCTCATTCACTCAGTAGCCTACACAACTGTCGAAACTATAACGTTACAATTATTCGAAGACAGTGGACTTAGCCGGGTTCTTTGAAGGATGGAGGTCTAAATAAAATAAACTAGTTAATAACATTTTCGTAATATATTTACAAGCATTACAAAGTAAATGCTATCAAATAACTAAAATCAGTTCAGTAAACAGTGTACCAAAACCTATTAAATTATTTCACACGTTATGTATATGCTTCACAGTTCCAGTATTTACAATAAAATCAGTATCACACACTCATACAGTCCCACCTTGATTCAGTCCACATTCCACCAGTCCGGAATGTTCTAGAGTACGCAGTTCTAGCAAGCATAGTCTACATACCACACACGCTCAACTGCCGTCGTCTCTAACCATCCGCCGTCATCTGTCTTCTCTGGTGATGTCCCTCGCTGAACAAAACGTATCCCGATTACAGCATATCAGGCAGATGACTACTACAATGACTGACTATTCACCGGCTGCAAGGGTATTTATAGTGTCATCGGCCTTAGCCCAGAAACTTCTTTACAAATCGGATTGCGCTGAGGAAAATTATTGCCTCTTTGCTTATTCTGTCAATTCTACGAAGCCTCCCGCAAGGGGGAGGGGGGAGGTTAGGCTGTGACGCCAGTCAGATCGGCTGTCAATCATTCCCCCGTCCTCCGGGCGAGATGAAGTAGCGGTGAGCGGGTTTGTCTTGGGGGGAGGTAACTCGGCGTCCGCATCCGATGCGGGAGTCCTTAGGTAACAATACTAATACGGGATGTATAAATAAGAGTCAGTTGCTTCTAAAATGGAATTACTGTTTATCAGACAAGCGTGCAACAAGAAACCTAATCGCATACTGAGAGACAACGGCGTATCCTGATACCCTATAATTTCGCGTTACGATTAGGTATCAAGGTAAGCGTCACGTAAACGTATGTTAGTTTCACATACGTCATTGGACCTTCGCTCATCCGACTCACAAGCAATGCCAGACTTTCAGCACTCTGGTATATACGTTCCCTGTGGCCGTGTCGAACTATCGAGTGAGTTCTGCCTGTGGTGGCAACCATTGAACAAGTAACTTCTGCTTGAGTATGTGGAGGGCTGTGGAGTCTAGTTTGATGGCAATTCATAAAGTGGAATTGTAGCAGACGAAGCACCGCAGTTGAATCTTACAGGAGTAAAATTCTTACCTGTGCTGTCAAATGGCGCAATAGCTTCATACAGACACTTACCGATAGCGAAAACAAACCTTGAAATATGTGATAAGCAGTCAAACTGCCAAGGTTTCTCGCAACGAATTACTACATCTGCCCCACACTATCTGCTATTAAGAGGCGTTGAACGAAAATAATCGAGCTAATTTATAAAAAAATAATTTGTATGCTAAGAGAATTACCACTTGCAAGGAGGTGGTATAGTGCAGTGAAGGTCTCGCCCAATGTATGGAAAATAGGGCGCAAAGAAGATGTAAATGAATGGCAAAAAGGAGTGATTGCAATTGGACATGCCGGAGGCTGGTGGCCCGAATGAAGTAGCCGAATTTGCATGTGCATCTAAGCGTACGGCCATACGCACAAACAGTGGTAAAAGTTCCAGTCTATAGAAACTTCTTGTCACACGTATGGCCGAAAGACGGCCCTAATGGACAAGAACCACTAGCATGATAAGCGGGCTGTGAACAAAATTCGCTCCGCATCCAGGCAAGAAGTCAACGCAGGTACTTCGCAGCATTTTCCTGAAAGAACACTCCTGAGTGGACTGCAAGCCATGGGCATATGGAGCAGAGTGACACGCAAGAAGCGTTCGCTACTTTCTGCTTGCAAAGTTGCTATATTACAGCAGACGAAGAGACGCAAATATTGATATGTCCATAGTTGGAACGTGTCATCCAGGCGAATCTCTTTTATACCGTATGGTGCTAGGCATCGTGTTTGTCGTAGTCCCCAGGGAACTTTCAGTGAAAAGTGTGGCTATAAATACAGGTGGTTATCTGATGATGGTGATGTTTTATTTAGCGGAGATGGATCATTTGGTTGAGGTGACAGGAAATATGAACCACAATAGGTACATTGAGCTTATATTCAACCATGTTTTGCATTTTGCTCATCATATTCCCAAATAACACACTATTCCTATCGCTGTATTTAATACGAAAATTCTCGCATTCGCAGGGTTGCAGATTTCACTGTTTGGCTCGATGAACGTCCATAGGAAATTTCACACATCTGTAACTACCCAAAAAGTCTCCAGATTAAAACCCTCTTGGAAATCGGAAGGGACTATTCTGCACAATAGGTAAAACGCTTTGAAATACATCAACAAAATCTTGGCAAAACTGCGCGATTCTTTGACGCCAATGTGGATGAAAATTGATATCACCTACATCTAGACATTAAATCGAAACGTGCTCGTGGAGGTATTACATCCTCCTAGATACGTTTCGGTGTAAGGTGACTAATTTTGTCACATTCATACATATGTATGTTATCGTTAAAATATTTTAACTGCATTAAAACTCCATCGGAGGAAATACTGTATATTGAAATTCCACATGCCACACGTTTAGTTAAACAGTATGCGAACAACTAGCAAAATCGCCACGTCATAGTTTTGGAAGTTATAGTGGCAAAAGAACTTTTTAGTTTAATGTCTCGGAAATTAGTTACTGCTCGGATGCCAGCTCAGCGACGACAGAAACCTCGCGTGGAGCAGACGGGTAAAAGCTGGCTTGATCCCGACACTCAGTATGTGTAGGGACTGCAAAAGCACGGCCTGTCGATCCTTTTGGCTTGAGGAGTGAGTAGGTGAAGAGATTTGGGTCGCTCTTAACATCGCGGGTCTTGAGAGCCGATGATACTGAAGCGAGGTGAGTATGGAGCAGCGCCGGAAGGAAGGGGCGTGGGGAACGGGATATCCCCGAGAAAACCCACCGGACGATGCCGCCCGGCATGATCCCCACGTGCGAAAATCCGGAGTTACCCGGCCGGCAATTTAACCCTGTTCGCCTTGGTGGGAGGCGAGCAGGCTAACGGCTCCGCCACTTTAGCTTGATGAGTTTTTAGCAAGAGGTGTACGTATTCCCTCTACGCCTCAGACCAGTGGCAGTAACGCACTTCCACACAACAAGACACGCGCGGAAGCGAAATTTTCCTGTTGTCCGAACGATGTTTCAATACAGAAGTGTACCCCTTACATTGTTGAATTAATCTTCTTTATTCTGCTTCTTGAGACTACGTTGATCTTAAAAATAAAGCTTTTGTCAAAAAATGCATACGCTACCTCAGTAGGCTTACGTGTTCAAAAATGAATTAGCCTTGTATTATCCGAATGTCATATCTAACTCCAAGTTATATTTTAAAGTTCAGCTTTTACTATGACGTACTGTCATGCACAGGAATATTAAAGACAACGACACCTCTCAGATTACAGTGGGCTTCGAACGACTGTTAAACAGCTTGGAGCTTGGGCTTGAACAAACAATCTACTATCCTTACTTTCTACCTAGTGAGAGCGATCGATACTTTATAGCGTGCGCGGTCACTTAGGACACACTGAAGCAGTACAAAGCGGACTTGCAAAAAATTGCAATCATAGTTTCACAAATTTACGAATTATAAAATGAGAGAACGGTACCCAATGTCCTTGTTGACAAGGTGTTAAAAAAATTCAATTAACTCAGTGTTTTAGGAAAATATTATAGGAATATTCAAGGTTATTGTCTTGTTTATTGTAAGGCGGGCATTAAAAACATTACAATTTCACGTGGGCGGGCATTGCTGTGCGTTTCTTTGCGAATTTAATTCACATGTTTAAGATACCCTGAAGAATATGCAAGTCTTGAATAACATACGTATTAACGAAAACCTGGCATAATTTTACTATAAACCTGTGATGATGCTACAAAAAATTATAAGATATCATACACACCAAGTTGAAAAATTGAACTGTAACAAACGATAAATGTCAAGTGCATGTAATGTCTAGTGACAAGCATTATAAAATGCCGTCAAATATGCATTCAATAATTGTATTCAAAGATACCATTTCCGTCGCTTGTTTCCGTTTGCTGAATTTAAATAAATGCAGTTAAAGACTGTGGATCGCAAGTAGAGATGGTTTAGTTTCGGGTGTACTATCTGTACTTACAGCGCAAGCCTTAACGAATAGTTTATCGGTCGTAAACCCAGGTGCAGGTACAAATAAGCAGCGTATCGAGTGGGCGACGTGCACCGCCAAAAATGGCGGAAGGATGTTTGCCAATCGGAGCTCTTCAAATCCACTCACGCCAAAACACGCCACAACGCCATTCCGGCGTTGGGTGCTTGAACATATCTCTTCTGTGGCACCGACTATATCCGTCATCGCTACTACAGCGAACGTCGCATCGGGATTTTCTTTAAGACAAGTTGTTCAATGTTATGTGCCGACATGTTCTGCTCAATTCTTGTACGTGGTCGCAAATATGATTTCATATGCTCAGTACGAACGGTGAACAAACAAAAATATATAAATTTCTTTCGTATTCATCCTATAAACGTCTGGTTAGTCAGAATATTAATATAATGCGTGGAGAGAAAGGAAAGAAGCTCTTGTTCCTTAGGACGTGTGATTTCAAGACGGCACTTGTTCGAATTGCTGTAATGTAACTATAAGTAATTTTAAAATAATGTTATGGACAGTTGTTCAGATGCCTCATTCCAGCATTTTCAGTGATCTTATGCAGCAAAATTTTATTTGAGTAAAGTAATAGCGCACTTTGATTCGCTGTAAGCCAGAGATAGTAAATAAAATTTTTGTCTGAAACCCATTCCCGTAGAAGATTTTTGGCATAAGGGTATGTCAACAAATAAAAATGTATGTTTCCTGTGAAGGGAATCGCGTTTGTAGTACCATTTTCTCCCTAAAATTTAATTTGATTAAGTCGCACAGACGGAACGTCATGGCGGTTACCGTAATGCGGGCGTATCGATTATTCGCGTTTTTTTTCCTTCACAATTTTTGGAACAAACCTTTGAAAAATCACCACATGTATTACATATTTGGTTGTTTCCTAAACGTGTCATGTATCACATAAAAGTACCTTATTTTTGGTTAAATTAAACTTTTACTTTTTTTTTATCCGTGTATTATATTTTATCCACAATTGCTGTGAATATAAATGGGGAGATAATGAGTATGTTGGTAACACGTTTAAAAACATGGTTCTTATGCAAAATATTATTACACTGAGTGCGGAAGAATACGGTGCATTGTCCTTTTGGTGTAATGTTCTAGACTTAGTTAAGCTTTTGTATTCATGAGGCGGAGGAATAGCCTGAAAGCAAAACTTTAGCAGGGCTCCAGAAAAGTTTGAAGTAACCGTTAATGGCCTATAACTAACCTCCGACCTCTTGACTGGCTGCAAGAAGTTCTGAGAACGGGCTTTGTGTATGATTGGCTACCAAGTGCAGCGAATGGTTTCCTATTGGTTGGGTTGCCGGCTGGCGAGTAGGTTATCCGACCTTGGTTGGCGACCGGCGTCACAACACTTTTCTGGCCAGTGACGTGTCACTTGTTGGCGTATGCGGCTGGGTTCTGCGGCATAAGAGGCTGTTTCACTTCCGTATTCTTAAGTATTCGGTTTCCATACACTCTAAACTAGAATCAGTGGAAAAAAACCATTGGTTCGAAATGAAATTAAAACTACTCGAATCAGTGAAAATGGTTCCACTTGGAATCGGTGGAAAAGCATTGGTTATTTCAGTGAAACAATTTCACTGATTGAATAAGTGACGGCCGGCCAACTGCGTGCGGCGAAGTAAATGTGATTTTTTTTTTATTTAACCAAATAGTTACGAGAAGTAAATATATTTTCGATATTCATTGTTTATATTGTAGAATTTAACTTAGTTTAAAAATGTTTAAAAAAATCGCAGTATCTAGGATTTGAACCAACAATATCCCTCTCCCAAACTTTTACTAACCAATTCCACTACCAAGCCAAATTTACCCATAAGGGGGGAAATATATGAATTATATTTACTTAGCGAAAACATGTAGCTTTAAATTGTACGTAATTTTTATGTTTTTAATTTAATTGGTAACATTATAACTGTTAAAGATTACATATGAATGCACTCACTTCACTTTTAATGCAGTTTAAACCTTCAAATATAGCGCTTGATGATAACGTTCAGCTTGTTTAGTTGATCCCTCAGTCAAAAAACCAATAATTTATAAACAGAAAATAAAATGGTTGATGAATCAGTGAAAAATGCCACTTAATCTGTAAGTGAAGGAAAACTGGTACTTTTTCACTAATTCATCAGTTAATTTGATTGAAGTGACTTAGGCTATGATCAATTATTCAGATTTATAATGCGGTATGTCTAAAATACTGAAATCCTATAGAAAAAAGAAACATGTCAACACATGTTTTAAGTCTATCTTTTCTTAAAAATTGTCCCCAAAATTTTACAAGCTTTATATGTAGTAGGTAATTTATGATAGGTAAATCAAGTACGTAGAACGAATTTACAATAAGTAGAGACAAAAAAATTTGCTAGTTCGGTAGCCGGTAAGCTATAATATCGAGATATTTGTATACTCTAGTTATTTTCAACTGCTGATTGTCTAATGACTACTACAGGACGATACCACACAACTGGACCTTAAATTACTTGCGTTTTTGTTTATTGGCTCAAAATATTCTACTGTGAGTCAAATAAGCTGTACACCAAATGCTAGTGTCTGAAGTAGACTAAGGAATTATTTTCCAGGTCTATAACAATAAGTGTGTAAGAGTTTTTTTTCCTCCGTGATAGGTGGCAACTCTGCGAGTAAAGTGACCTCGACAACTTGAGTCCGTGATGTCACATTTGAGGTAAGTACCTGCACCCTAGGATAGCAGACTCACTCAGTGCGGTCAACGCTAAGTTGCATCATGCGCAAGCCGTGCCAACATCAGGCAGTTTAGAAAGTCGTTGTGCAGTACTTACTGCTGCTCTCACGCACGGCGCAGAGACGAAAGAGTAGCAAGTGATTGTTTTAACCTTCGTTTTCAAAAGAGTTATTTTGCTACACAAGGGTACCAAACGGTCGTCTACCGTACGAGGGAACGTTCAGAAAGTTATCCCATTGAAGCAACAGTTTGCACAGAACCACAGCTTCTTTGCAAGGGGAAAATCACACCGTTTAAAATTTTTGTTGAGGGCGTTAACAATTTTCTTTAGTAAACAAGCGTTGCAGAAGTTACCGTGCCGGACTACCAACTACCAAAGTCACTTGCAAGAATTTGGAGCGACTAAAGACAGATATTCATTTTATATTAATTCATTAAAGTTTTGCATATCGAGCAGTGTCATTAATTATTTCCGTGACATATGAAATGAGAATGTGTGAAGTGTCAAATCGTTTTAATTTATGACAACACATGAAAAACTCTGTTTTGGAAAAATATTTTTTTTTAAATAGAAATGGTTTAAATATTTAACCTACTTCTGCAGCATCAGGTGTTTATAATTTTGATAATGTTAAAATTTGCGACACCAAAATTATAAAGTGATAATCCTATCGAAATACGGCATGATTAAATTATGGTCTCTACCAGCAGCGAATGAAGAACTCTGAAGAAAAATTTCAGAAAATAACCGTACCACATTCAGAAATCAACTGAATGTTGTCTTTTACTTCTGTTGATTAAAAACTGATGGCCAAGGAAATACGGGCTGGACAAAAAATTTATTTCCGACGGACATAACCACGCAAATCGGGTAACAAAATAATTAAACGAAATCCTATCTAAAAATGTTTTATAGGCTGAAAGAGTACTTACAAAGAATATCTATAAGTTGAACGGTATTTCGTACAGAAATAAAATAACGAATATTTTTGGTGACAAGCACCCTTAAGTTACGGCAGTCCAAGAAAAAAAAAGAGTTTTTTACGATGACGGAGGGCTTTAAAATAATATTTATAACATGCATAATTATCTGAAAGTATAATTCCGTCCTCGCTTGGGAATACGTTTTCTTTTCATAGGTAAACATATCGGGGACTAGTTCAATAGTTTTGTAAAAAATCCCGTATTTCGAACATGCTGCAATGCAGTTCAAGCGTGAGGTTGGCGGCCGCCTTATGCTTCAGAAGAGAAACGTGGTTTGAGCAAGACCTGCGAAGTTAGAGTTAACTTTCGAGGACAAGTTATATTTCAAGCAAGTCTAAGTTTGTGCTATAGGCTAGTAAGAGTAAAGTGCGAGCACTTTTCTAAGCCCTCCCAGGATGCATGAAACCATAAAGTTGTTATTTTTTTTGTGGTCTCAGACTTTAAATTATGAGTACTGTAAAACTTATACGCCGTGTTTATTAATCGCATCGTAATTTTTATATTAACAACTGGCGAAACGCTACAAATAAACTGAAAGGAACTGTCAAGCGCTGCCTTGTAAAATTCTCACTTTACCGTGAACAGCTAACATATACGTGCGTTTGCTAGTGGACCGTAGTTCATTCGGCACACCCTGGAAAACTTCACGCCAATGAATATATACCCAGAAAAATTTTTTGTTGAATAAAGCAAAATTTGTTTGAAACAACCAAATGAATTCTTACACGAGGGTGATTAAATATTTTGTTGTTGAAACCAAATTATTCTGTTCTTCATCTTCGGTTGCCAAAAACTAGTAACATTTTGTTGGTTCAACTACAGATTTGTATTTCTCTGTATGCAGTTTGGCTGTAAAAAAAAAAATGAGAACTGGGCCGGGCATCAAAATAAAAACTTTTGCATACAAATACTACGCTTTAGTAACCTCGGCTAACATTACTACAGACGGATATAAAATGTCGCCTTGTCAAAAAACAAATGGCTTCGCACCCAGACAGCAGCCCACGAAATAACGACACCCCGCTCGACTACTTACAATGTTGTGAAGTCTAGCAAGATTCCTGATATTAACACGAATCTTGCACGTGACTGCGTATATCATGTGAAGGCTTGGCTACAATAGCGTTGACGCTGCAATAACGCGTTACAACAAGTCGTGAGTCCGTGGAGAGTAATGAGTCGGGTATTGTTTATTCTGCTCAGGTTACGAATAAACCAAGATTTCTTATGGGAAAGTTCAAACATTTCCGGCGCAACATGTGCTGTTGTTCCAAATAGGTCAATTTTAAGCTGGCGGTAAACTAAGAGTCTCTATTTATTTGAATGCAAAAGTTCGTGCTTAGCTTGAATTGTAATATGTATTTTCCCAAGCCAAAATTTTAAGTAATAACTTTATTTCGAAACTATTATTCACTCCCTCCAATGGTGTTTACAAGAACAAAACGTGAAAATACAAATGCGTTTGACATTGAGTGTTCATGAACTAGCTTATTATAATGGAAAGACGTTACAAACTGAAGTGCGAAATAAAAATAGCAGTCATCAAATGTAACTCTGTACGTTTCTCCTTTCCGTTAAGGAAACCGCGTGGGAGTCTCCTAAAAATAATATTTTTTTACCATTTCGCGATGTATTTCTTTCGATTCAGTTGGCTAAATAAAATAAAATAATTGTATAAGCCAACGTTTTGCTTAAGCCAGTTTTACGACCGAATATTAAACTTCATGTGAACATATTGCGTTATATACAAAATACAAACGAGAAGCATTTACACTTATATTTATTTTATGAAAATTGCAATTATACCATTTACTTACACAAAAAACGGAAAAAATTCTGTGCACATACGACACTAGTGCTACCTGGGGGCGAAAAATTTTAGTTGCCAAACTAAAAATATTTGAGCTCACCGACCTTTGTAGAATGAACCTTAGCTATGGCCACGTTAAATGTTGCCGCGACAGTAAACGTCAAACGCAACGCGTCAAAAAGTTGGCCGACCTTCAAGTCATTGCGTTTTACGTTTAACGCCAGTAAACCAGAATTAAAGACGTCACAGACAAGCGAAAACGATAGTACAGACGTTTGGCAATATAAGGCACCCACCATAGCCGTACATTTTAATTTTGTTCAGTTATACGAAGTCAATTGACAAATAACGGAAAACTCATTAAAAAATAGTTTAGCGTGTAAAGTCTCCGGAAATTATTTTTTTTTAACAAAAGGGATTTTTAAAATTACAAACACAATTTAAAATATTCGTATGTAAACGCCTACCTTTTTTAAATTTTTATACCTGGTAACGTCAACTGTAAAGTTGCCAGTTTTTTTTTTATTGTAACTTACGACGGGTGGTACCAGTGGCGTGTGGTGAACTGTTGCAAGGTAAGATGACGTTAGCTCTGCGCTGTACGCAGTCGCTCGCTAGTTTACACGTCCATCATCAAAACGTAGCTCTGCAGGTGACGCCACGGGACGTGTGCAACGGGTCATTTTCCTGGTCGTTGCGAACGGTCGAAATACGTTCAGTTTCCCTAGGCTCCCCACCGGCCATTGGCTCCTGCTGCGTGCACCGAGAACTTGCAGCGGCGAGCTTACCTTGTTCGCCACGCGCCACTGGTTGGCACGACGACGCACGTCGAGGTTGATGTCCCTGCGGAAGAAGTTGGATCAGGAGTGTGGAGGGGGGGTGGGGGTAGGAGACAACGAGCGGAAGGCACGCATGCGCAGCAGGAGAGTCGCGGCCGGACGAGCGTCACAACTGGTCGTGTTGTAAAAGGTGCCGGCCCGGGCTGCCGGTGAGTCAGGTGCGGAACACGGGTGGCGCCTGTGTCTATATGGCCCTCGTAGTTCGGCACACCGCACGCCGGATGTCGGGGCTCGACTACACCTTGCGAGTGTGACGAAACACTGACCTCATCGTCGCCTTTAAGGTGGTTGCAGCCTTTCGATCTTAAGATTTACTTACTAATCTTCGTAATCAAATTTTACGTCATTGTGTCACAGAAGACTGCTCGACAGAATTTTTGAAGGTCATGCGGTTTCAGATGTATAATCCATTCGCGGTTACTTCCAACATTTCTGTAGCCCTGCTAAAGTTCTACTTCCAGGATATTCCTCCGCCTCCTGCAAACAAAGCTTAAACAACTCTAGAAAATTACACCGGAGGGACGTAGCACCGATTTCGTGCGCACTCAGTGTAATATTATTTTGCATAAGAACTATTTCTTACTAGACATTGCCGACACACCTGTTTTCTCCCTGTTTTTATTTATTTTTATTGTAAATGAAATATTACAATCTATAGATTAAATGTAGGTAAAAATTAAATTTTTTTAATAGTTAGGTACTCTTATGTTAACAGAAGTATAAAACGATTGTGTTTCCTAAGCATATTTAGGAAACCACCAAACACGACATACATGGAATGATTTTTCAAAGGTTTGATTTTAAAAATGTGACGAAATCACGAACAGGCTATACTAATATTTTCCCATATGTGACATTAATTATGAAACGAGGGAACCTTTGATTGCGGTTGCATATGTGAAACGAATCACGGGAGAAAAAAAATACGTATTTCTAAATAACAGATAAGTTGTTCCCTTTGCCTTGATAAGCATGGATATTAAATATTAAATCTCGAAATTAGGATATAAAGGAATACACGTATGTCCAAGATGGCGGATGTATATAACTATGAAGGGCACCATATAATTAGAGCTGTTATGTGCGTTTGAGGCACAGAAGCAAGGGAGCGGTAAGGGCGACACTGAAACGCGCGTCTACTGCCCCCATCGCTCCTATGCGCAAGGCTCTGAAATACCCTGCAGTGTTCTTGTCTGCTACAACGACCCTACAATTCTATTGGTGGAAAATCTCCAGCAAAGTTCAGTGCAGGGACACAATAATGTTACATGCTATGAAAAAATAGAAGCGCGAATAAAGTAATAGTAAACTGTGTTAATGAGTTCTGGAATTGTATTTAAAACATGCGCCTTTAGCGTCATCCCTTATCAGTAGGTAAAAATTTGTGAAAAACTGAAATAATTACTTGAGCCGTTTTAATTCATATAATTGTAGGAATAAGCAACTAATCTATAATATAATTAATATTCTAAAATTTCATACCAATTACCTTTCGCCTGAATAAAGTGATCAGGCCAAAGGCAATGTCAATTTTACTCACAAGTATATCTTAAGCAGAGCTTTCTGAACGGTTGTTTTCATTGTTATATTAAGAAATTATGAAAATTGTAGACACACTCATGGTTGGCTCAGTTGGTTGGTCACTGGGCCATGAGGTTCCCGCTTCGATCCCTAGCCCTGGCAATAGGGACATTTTTGGACGTGTAATTTTCATGCAGGGAGTGTGGCAGATGCCGCCGTTGATGGTGGTTTTCTCGGGTATCTCCCGTTTCCTCCCCGTCTTCATTCCACGGCGTAACCACCTCGATCTCGCTTCCCCTCTTCCATTCTTCGGACTGGTCGGAGTGGAATGGAGATATTTGGGCGGCTCTTAACATCGAGGCCTTGAGAGCCTATGAGTTTGAAGTGAGGTGAGTGTGGAGCAGCGTCGGAATGCAAGGGCGAAGGAAGCAGGAGATCCCCGAGAAAACTTGCCAACCAGTGGCATCGTCCGGCACGATCCCCACATGCAAAAATCCAGTAACGACCCCGCCGGGAATCGAACCCAGTTCACCTAGGTTGGAGGCGATTAGTCTTACTACTACACCACCGTGGCTCCAGATTGGCCGGAGAGACAGGTCTGTCCCTCGGGTATAGGGTGGCCTGCTCCTGTTAGCGCCAGCTTCCTGTCAATACATACGTCAATCCTGCCTCATGCGGGAACCACGTGTGTGTATTTTAGATTTCCATGTACCTGTAGGGGGCCACAGTGGTGCAGTAGTTGGACTACTCGCCTCCCATCAAGGCGAACTGGGTTCGATTCCCGGCAGTGTTCGCCTCCGGATTTTCGCACGTGGGAATCGTGTCGGACGATGCCGCTGGCCGGAGGGTTTTACCGTTGATCTCCCGTTTCCCCCATCTTTGCATTCCGGCGCTCATTCACACTCACCTAGCTTTAGCGTCATCGGCTCTCAAGGCCTCCATGTTAAGAGCTGCTCAAATCACTTCACTCACTCACTTATTCATGTGCATGTAGAAGAGCGTGAGGGTATAACATGGACGGAAGTTATAATCTATGTATTGGTTGTTATGCAATAAATTGGTGTGAACAACACTTTAAGTGCCATGATTTCACGCTCAGTTCAGTGACTTGAGAAGGTAGAGGCGGCGAGGCATAATTATACACGTACCACACACGCCTTCGGGTTTCCTTGCTCCAGACATGCAAAAAGTAACTCCAGATAAGAATCTATTCTACCTAACGGACCTCTCAAACAACGAACTTTACCCGCGTTTGCCTGGAATAAAGCTGAGAAAAGCCTTGAAAGAAAACCACCTTCGCGTAGTTGCCAAGGGTTGCAAAATATGCCGGAGAGGGGATACGACGATCCAATTCAAGTTCAATTTTCTAACCATTTAACGGATATGGTCTCTAATAACTTTCATTGAATACCTTCTGTTCTAGAACAGAGTCTTGAAAATAACAATTTAAAAATTAAATTTTCTTTCGGCCACTTGGAAAATAAAAATGCATACTTATGAAATATGACATATTGTGGAGTTATGCTGCGATTCATGTTCCTATATGTCGAGCTACTGCCAACTGAACCTTGAGAAAACCTTGCGATAGTGTATTTTCGAACGAGAAATATTTTCTGAAGCCTGTCGGATTCAACATTTCTACCTACGCCCAACAAACAAGTGTAGTGATAAACTTACACCTCTGAGCGATGTTGATGCAGATTTTTCACGAGATTACGAAGCTTACGAGGAGACAAATTTTATAAAGAAGGCTTCGTCTTACTGGTTTTCTAAATGTCTTCAGCGATACTCCGAAACATCACAGGACCCAGGTGCTCGTTGGCATAACTTTCTGTGCTGAAGTGTTTATCACTTGTAAGAAGTTAGGTTCTGAGCTCCTTTTTCTTTTCTAACGGCAAACTTCTTTATACCAAACTGCTTGGTGGAAATGATTGTTAGATTCCTGAGTTTCAGCACGCCATTGGGAATCCCGGACCAGGAAGTGTTATCCAGTAGACACAGCGTCAGTCCATGGCCCGAGAGATAGTCTGAGCCAGGGTTAGCTTTAGGTGTCTTACATCTTAAATTTCTTCAACATATCATCACCCTGGTATCATTTCTTCGAGTACCTGGCATGGATACCACGGAAAAAGTAGGAAAAATATGACACATGACAACGAAACAGTTGTTGACTTAAAATTAACATGACCTCNGCAACTGAACCTTGAGAAAACCTTGCGATAGTGTATTTTCGAACGAGAAATATTTTCTGAAGCCTGTCGGATTCAACATTTCTACCTACGCCCAACAAACAAGTGTAGTGATAAACTTACACCTCTGAGCGATGTTGATGCAGATTTTTCACGAGATTACGAAGCTTTCGAGGAGACAAATTTTATAAAGAAGGCTTCGTCTTACTGGTTTTCTAAATGTCTTCAGCGATACTCCGAAACATCACAGGACCCAGGTGCTCGTTGGCATAACTTTCTGTGCTGAAGTGTTTATCACTTTTAAGAAGTTAGGTTCTGAGCTCCTTTTTCTTTTCTAACGGCAAACTTCTTTATACCAAACTGCTTGGTGGAAATGATTGTTAGATTCCTGAGTTTCAGCACGCCATTGGGAATCCCGGACCAGGAAGTGTTATCCAGTAGACACAGCGTCAGTCCATGGCCCGAGAGATAGTCTGAGCCAGGGTTAGNATCCCGGACCAGGAAGTGTTATCCAGTAGACACAGCGTCAGTCCATGGCCCGAGAGATAGTCTGAGCCAGGGTTACCTTTAGGTGTCTTACATCTTAAATTTCTTCCACATATCATCACCCTGGTATCATTTCTTCGAGTACCTGGCGTGGATACCACGGAAAAAGTAGGAAAAATATGACACATGACAACGAAACAGTTGTTGACTTAAAATTAACATGACCTNTGGATACCACGGAAAAAGTAGGAAAAATATGACACATGACAACGAAACAGTTGTTGACTTAAAATTAACATGACCTCAATGGTAGGATGAACAAGACTGTATAGAATCGGAAGTACTTCTCGAGAAAAGAGATTTAAACGTTCAATTAATCATCTATTTTTGGCTTATAAGGACGGCTATCTTTTTAACAACTCCCCTGTCATTTCCCTCACTTTTCCAGACGTCTTGTTACTTTTACCTGAACATTATAAGTGGCTAAAACAAAAAATGTTTTGAAATTGTTTGCTTGAAAAATTAGAGATTTTCTGTAGGTAGCACTAACATAGTATTTCTCTATCGGCGCTTTCCTATGCAGTACCAAATATGTATTTATACAATATTTAAAAATGCATACCTATACAAAGACGGCGCGTGGGAAAAAGGTGACACAGAGGTGAAATACTAACGGTCTAAGAACCAGTAACGAAGTCACGATAAAAAGATAATACATAATACAGTTTATCAATTCAATTAGAAATACCAAGTGTTTTAATTAATATTTCGTTTAAAATGTAATTTTAAAACCATAAACGTGCAATTAAAATCACAATTTCTATGTCAATGCTTGCTGTCTCAACAAGAAAAAATTCAGCCCAAGGAAATATATATGATAATAGTTATGATTTCATATCCAGCAACAAAATTTCTCCCAAGCTTATATATGTAACTTCCTACAAATGTGGATAAACTAAAATTACAGAATGATTCATGATATGGCATGTAGCAGAAGTGCTAGAATCCAGGATTTATTGTCCTATTAAGTACAGCTATAACTATTTTATCTGGATTCCTTAAACTCACATAAATTTCCCTAAAGTTTCTCTGACTTTTCCAGAAGTCTTAAATTCTCTGATATTTCCAGGTTTCCCCTATTTCCGTGACGCTTGAAACCTTGTTTCTGCCTGTCTATTTTTGCNTTAAATTCTCTGATATTTCCAGGTTTCCCCTATTTCCGTGACGCTTGAAACCTTGTTTCTGCCTGTCTATTTTTGTTCGATACGTCAATCTGAATGTTGTCATTACGAACACTTTAATATGTAGTCAGGTTTGGGAGCAGTCAAGTGTTGTTTTTGTTTACGTTATAGCATTCCAGATTCATTCGTGAAGCCGATGGAATTACTGGGGGTAGCTTTTCTCTATTATATTTCCATTTCCGCCCCAAGTACTGTCAGTTGACTTCATGAAAACACGCATTCCGAAGTGTTTGTACCCACTTGCTTAGTTTTTGATGAAAAACTGTTCATAAAATGAATAAACTAATTTTAATAGTTATGATAATGGGAGCGATTGTTAGTACTTGGACTAACACAGATGTTTTAAAATTTTCTTACTACATAGTCAATATTAAATGGCGGTTATTGATAACAATTTAATATATAAATATAGCTAATTTGTGGTTTTTTTTTACTCTTATTAGTGAAAAAGTATTAAACAACAAAAGAACTGACATAGCGAATCGCTTTCATTTAGATTCGTAGCAGCTACGTTTTGTGTCGGCTGCTTTATGCTTCTCCTCCCTTCCCCTCATTCTCCGAATTTGTAACTAAACNCGAAATGGGCTGGAAAGTAGATCTTTAGCAGGGCTTCAGAAAATCTTGAAGTTACCGTGAATACATTATACGAACACTTTAATATGTAGTGAGGTTCGGGAGCAGCCAAGTGTTTTTGTTTATGTTATAGCATTCGTGAAGCCGATGGAATTACTGGGGGTAGCTTTCCTCTATTATATTTCCATTTCCACCCCAAGTACTATCAGTTGAGTTCATGAAAACACACATTCCGAAGTGTTTGTACCCATTTGCTTAGTTTTTGATGAAAAACTGTTCATAAAATGAATAAACTAATTTTAATAGTTATGATAATGGGAGCGATTGTTAGTACTTGCACAAACACAGATGTTTTAAAATTTTCTTTGATGTATCAGTTATAATTTACCGCCAATAACTATTGTTAAATTATATAAAATATAGCTAATTTGTGGTTTTTTATTACTCTTATTAGTGAAAAAGTATTAAACAACAAAAGAACTGACATAGCGAATCGCTTTCATTTAGATCCGTAGCAGCTACGTTTTGTGTCGGCTGCTTTATGCTTCTCCTCCCTTCCCCTCATTCTCCGAATTTGTAACTAAACTAGCTTCCCGAAGTACATTAAGCCTATCAAATCATTTTACAGTTTTGTACATAGCCATGCTGCACGTAAAGAAAAAAAAGAGATCCTGATGAAATTAGTAAAACTGCGAATTCCGTGTTGGCAATAAGTTTAAAATGGTTAATGATTTAATCAAATAAAAAGCAAAACTCGTTTGTTACGAAACAATGAAAAAAACCAGTCAGAATTTTTCCAATTTGTTTGCAAAAGTGTAAATTACATGAATACATCGTATTTCCGTGCATCTGGCGTACAAATATGTTATATAACATTTAATCGTTTTTCCACTCGTGAAGGGCACCACTTAGTACATAGAAATACAATACGGAAACTACACGTATGCTCACCGCCAAGAGTGTACTGAAAGCCACTTAAGGTTGGTAGCTAGCTCGTTGCCATCACACAGACGATAGGAAGTTTCTCGAGAAGGAAAACGAAAGCAGTTTGTTCTCTTGTAATAAACCTGGGATATTAAAGCGATACACATAAAAATTCAGAATGCAATCGGAGGGAATAATTGTTATAGTCATACACTGTGATGTGTACGCGGCAGATGGTGCCTTGCTCACGCGGCGCACATATGCTACAAGGTTTTAATTACGCGTACTTTGTCTTTCTCTACAGCTCGTATCGCAAGAGAACAAGGGCCTGCGACACATGAGAAGTGTCACACTAATAACAGTTCAGTGAAAACAGCTTGCAGATAGCCACACACGCCTGCAATAACGTGAAATAAGATAGTTAATTATAGGTCATGTAAGACCGAGCTGATTTTGGGAACACGTTCACCCTTCGCTTTTTTTCCTTCTTAACAGCATACATGCATAGACAGTCGTTGGGTGAGTCCATTTTAAAAATTCTGTAAATGTAACATTTAACAGGAAAGAGAAATGTGATGTTTACGTTCAAAGAAAAATTAACTGTAAACGATAAGAAATATATCTACTAGGTAACTTTTAAGTACAGTAATATACTGTTAATGTAGACGTTCACATAAAAAAAAATTACTAGTTTTCTCACCATTATGACATAATTTGTAAAAGTAATTTGTTTTATATAAAACATGTATTTAGTTGGTTTAAATGTTCGACACGCATACAGTACACACAAACACAACTGAAACAGTGAACAAAAGTATTGATTCGCTTCGAGTACATCTATGAGTGCAGATTTTTAAGAATAAACCTTGCTAGTTCATACATAAACAAGTTTGTTATTATGTTCATACGTTACGTTTGAAGTCGGAATAGTGGTTATTAGTTTCGATATTTATTTAGCTTTACATTGATAATTATTTAACTCTAATTTAAAACAAATGCATGTTAATATACAAATTATATATATTTATACACACACGCAATAAGGTAATAAAATTATGTATTTTCATACATAACAAAATAAAGAATTAGATAAAGTTATTTATTATTTTTTCTATACATATAGCTTATTGAATTTTTTTTAAAAAGGATTGCGTAATTTCTTTTCTTATTTATTATTTTACGCCTATTTATTTGCGAAATGATTTACGTTCCTGTCATAAAATTACATACTTATTTTCAAACACGTAGAAAGTTTAAACATCTGTGGACAACACAGCGCGTAGTTAGAAAGATTTTCAGCAATATATTTTAAAGTACTACTAAGTGACATCTGCCATTTTTGGTCTCAGAGCTTCATGGTTCTCTAACCAGTCTCTTTTGCGTCACCGACAACCCACCGATTGTTCCAGTGACTGGATTTCACTGATAAAGTCGTGACTTAGCATGGACTTCCCGTGAATTCTAGTAGTCTGAGACACAGGTTCTGAAACACTGTCGGTAGCAGCTCGTTACCTGCATCCCCACTTAACAACATTTCACAGATCGAAACACCGATCCAGGTTTTAGAGAACAGTGATTACGTAATTAGCGTGAGCCGGGTGGCGGTACCGCCCATATTCGTGACTTACTTTGGGCTGTCTCACAATCGTCTTTGTTCTTCGTCTCATTTATAACCGTGTTGCCTCTTTAGCTTTGTGTCGCTCGTTGTCGGACTGGGTAACGAGTCTTTCGCCTTTGTATTTGTTGAGTCATGTTTTGCGTTCGGCATTGTATTGTGACCCATTCGTTAAACTGGCGATTCCTTATCTGTGCCATTGGGGTTTTACTCTGCGCCGAGTACGTTCAGTTTTTTTTCTACTGTCTAAAATGTCTTCAATATTTCCTTCCCTATTAAAATGTGTTATATATTCCGGTTCATTTTCGACGGCTGGATTAGATCTACTCACAGCAAGGTATTTATTCTTTGATATCTGTTTGTTGTAGAGGATTTTGTTTTACCAATTTATCCCTTTTGCTTAGCTATATTGGGTTTGAATATCTTTCTCCCCTTTTAATAGTTCGGTTACCCATAGTTCTGTTTTGTGGTCAACGTAAGCGAAGGAGATAGTCCAATTAAATTCTGAATGTAATTCAATTACACCACTGCCACTAAACTTCCAGGAACATATGCAAAGGGTTTTAATAGCGAGCCCACTCTTGACTGAGTGGCGAACCTGTGTGCTATCTCCAGGCCAGAGGGTTGGGCACACACACTTGAATCGTGAGAGCAGAGTCTTTGTAGGCATCGTTCCCCGCATCCCCTGGTCTGCTACGCGGATGAGCTAAGTTTTTTTTTCCCTCCATTCCTGAAACAATTGCCTCTTCTTCGTCGACCATCAGCACTGTCTCCAAGGTGGAACTTATAAATTTCTGACCACCCAGATTGGTAGGGGAGGACAGATCACCTTCTCCCCTTTAAGAATGCGTAGGACATAAATTAACGCTTTAGATGTTAATTGCATTTTACAGATTTACGGAAGCCAATAGAGAAAAACGAATAAAGGACTTATACAGCTATATAAAATTGGTTTCTCTAACTTTGTGTAACTGACTCGCAAGAGGTTATGCAAAGTAAATGCACCAATATGCCAAAATAGTTGGTCGTAATGTTGGCAGAAACAGTTACCTAGATTAGCAGTTTATTTACGTACCACGCACTGTTAATACTGGGGTTGGACAGGGATATGCATAAAAAAATGTCTTTGCTTTAATCTGTTTGAGATACATTTACAATGTATATTGGCTGTTCACGGGTATTTGAGAGCATTTGAAAACGCCACACACCCTAACAGCATATATTTTAATGGGCACACTGAGTGATATGAGCCCATTAAAGTTGGCAACGATGGAGGGAAAGTATTTCCATGTTTTAACAATAAATTTAAAGTGTTGGGAAAACATTTGTGAATACTAAAATGATTTCTGTTGTTTTCTGTTTTTTACGTACGAGTGTAAAAAATAGCAAATTTGTGTAATATTTTCTTTTCTAATAATTTTGCAATTTGGCTTGGATGATGCATGAATAAAATAATCAGTCATATGGAAATGTTGATTTTACTTATGGCGGGATAATACACAATGTGCATACAAATAGATGTTAAGCAGAGCTTTCAAATTTATATGTCATGGACGCTCTCTGCCATAAATTAAATACGACATTTATTTCCTTATTGTACACAACATCCGACAATTCAGGTGAGAACCCGGAAGCCTGAATGAGTAATCAAAGGTCTCGGATTAGATTTCCAGCCAGGTCGGTAATTTTTCAGGTGTATGAGGTTTCCTCACCGGTTCAAGGACTATGAGGTATGCTGCCGTCTCATTCATACTGCGATAGGCAATGAAAAAATCTACATGACCAACACGCCACAAGAAATACGACCTCTTCATTCCTCTCCACCCGGCGTACTTACAACAAGAAGTTGTCATTGTAAATAACATAATTGATGAGAGAAATAAGACTGCTCCACACACAAAACTGTTGTAATAGGCAATGAAATAATCTGCATGACCAACTCGCCACAAGAAATACAACCTCTTCCCCCCTCTCCTCCCGGCGTACTTACAACAAGAAGTTGTCATTGTAAATAACATAATTGATGAGAGAAATAAGACTCCTCCACACACAAAACTGTTGTAATAGGCAATGAAATAATCTGCATGACCAACTCGCCACAAGAAATACAACCTCTTCCCCCCTCTCCTCCCGGCGTACTTACAACAAGAAGTTGTCATTGTAAATAACATAATTTATGAGAGAAATAAGACTGCTCCGCACACAAAAAGAACTTTTAACGGTGCGGATGGAGAATTTAACTAACACTGTATTGGCAAAACAGAGTTCGCTAAAAATTACTTTAGACAAATTTAACAAATTAAACTCTTTTAACTACAAGTAAAATATTTGGAAATGAATAATTGTTTACAATATTAATTCGTATGTTTTCGAGATGAATTTTCTAACTTTTACGACAACGTGGTACATCGAAGCACGGGACGATACAAGTGACAACGTTTATCATCCTCTTCCATTCTCACTTCTCAATGGAATGCTTGCCAACTTTAAACCAGATAGCTAAACGCAGTTTTCTTTAGCGAAACGATTGAACAGTAAAAGCGAAGATGAAAAGTCAACGCTTTCCATGTAGTCACGACCGTAAATATTCGAATCTAACCTCACAGTGTCGAGTGTCGATGTAACTGTCAGTCACAGAGTGATGAAGGCTCAAAATGGGTATGAAAATTAAAAATTATCTTCGTTAACAAACAGCGCTGAATTTATAGCCAAGTGCTACGAGTATTTAAAAACAAAGCATAAATAATATAACAGTGCCTACAGTTTGAGTAACGCTTGAAACTAATATTAAGTAATTAATATTGTGCTTTCCAGCAGTCCCAAAACCATTGTTCTGACAACAGTATGATATGACAGTCTCCTTGACTGTGGGGTCGTTCCGAAGCAAACGAAAGCGATCATTCTCGAAAGTTTTGTCCTGCTCTGAAAATGAAAGCGTCGTCAGTGCACAATTGTCGAGAAAATAAAAATGTTCCGTCATTTTACGTAAAAGTGCTGGGAAAAAAAATGTTCCAGAACCCTCCGCAAAATTAACAGACACGTTGGATTTTTTATAATTGACTTTCCGTAAATTCCAAAAAAACCTTATGTGAAATCAAGAAATCTCTCCGTAAATTTGCTTGTTAGTGTTTATGTATTTTCGGTCATAAAAAAGCCATTGCTAATAAAGTATACAATTTTCGTTATGTGGTGGTTTTACTGTAAGTATATTAAAAATATGTTTTATAAACTAAAAGGAAAAAATTTTAGAGCGAGATTTGAACACAATTAAAAGTCGCAGAGTCCGTGACTCTTACCAAGCAGGCGAGACTTCATATGAAATTAATGGTATGAATATGTTAATTCTGTAAATGCCACATAGCAACTTCTTTGGTTTTTAGTGACATTTGCGTGTTTTAAAAGTTCTTAACTGTTACAGGAGTCTGATGCTACTCGTTGATATTTGAAGCAAGTAGCGTGCATATCCTAAACACCGCATAAACTATAATTTTCTGGTTACAGTGGCGGAGAAAGCTTCGTGTGGACTCGGCATTGTTCGTTACCGAAACACGAAGACGTAGGAAATACGGAGGCCTTCCGTGTTTTGTATTTAATCAGCTCAGCTTCGTTTATTGTCATTACGGATCGCGTTTCTGTATGTAAACTGTGCATTTCAGTGAAGATTTCCTTGAATATATGGAAAATTTTAACAGCGCAAGTATCAAGGCGTCTTTTTTGTTGAAGGTGACCATAACCTGTGATTGATAATAGACTAAAGATGAGGTTGACCGATCTCGCTGATTGCGCACAACCAGTCTCCGTGCCCCAACACTGAACTGCTTTTCTGCCAACACCAGCAAAAACGGCTTGGGTTGGATTTGAGGTTAGAGCCCTGATTAGTAAACAAACGCTTTGAGATGTATGTGTACTTCATCCAACCAATTTGCAATACATATTGATTCAATTAAAAATAATGAAAGTATTTTATTGATATAAAATTGCTTGTCTTTTGAAAATTGAGATACAAACAAACGCGTTCATCACTGTTGACCACGTGGCTTTGACAGCTGTGTTTCTTTGGGGCAGGTCAATGTTGAGCACATGCGCAGAAGACAAATAATCGGCCTATCTCATCTGCAGTCTATGGGGTTGATCATCCAGAGTACATGCATGCAGTCTTGCCTTCTGAGGGTTGGGCTTCTTATGTGCGCGAGCGCAAATTTGATCGTCAAACGTCCGGCTGTGTAGTCAAGCTTGTTCACATTTACACCTATCACGCCGAACAGACAGAGCGGACACAACCTATGATTATTCATATGTGAGCAGATTTTTCTGCGTCACCATTTTTGTGTTTGGTTGTAGAATGTTGAAGACCAAGCTGTTGTTTTCAATACCAAGATTACAAAATAAGTGATGGGCAACGAACTGGGCACTGTCATGATTCTACTCTATTTTATTAATTAAATTATGGTACGAATTGGAATTGCTGGCAAATGGTGTGGAGGTCAGACTACTTGCCTCTCACCTAGGCGAACCGGGTTCAATTCCCGGCGGGGTGGTTCTGGGATTTTCGTATGTATGGGAATCTTGCCGGGCGATGCCGTTTGTAATAGGGTTTTCTCGGTGATCTCCCGTTTTCCCCCGCCCTTTCATTTCGGCGCTACTTTGTACTCATCTCGCTTCACCATAATCGGCTCTCAAGACCTCGACGTTAAGAGACGCCCACATCTCTCCACTCCATTGGCTGTTGCAGTTTTCCGCTCTGTTCGATCGACGTGATCGGCCTTGTACATGCGAGCCGGGCATTACACCCTGCCATACAGGAGAGCTCCGTACCAAACGGAACTTCGTGTCATGCCGACAAAAAAAAAAACAAGTGAAGGAGCTGCCGTCGTGGGCCGGCCAAAAACTTCCCCTCGCGAGGGGGCACACTTCCGGCCGCGAGTCCCAGTACACGACCGACACCGCGGAGGAATGCGTCGGGCGCCATATTCGAGCGACCGGAAGTCCTGTTAAGTGCCGTCGTGAGATGTCGCCACTGCTAAGTGGGCCAGGTGGCTGGCTGGCTGGCTTGCCAACAAGCCGCCTCGCTGTTTTTTTTTTTTTAACTCTCTTTGCCTCCGACGCCACAGTCCACGCACTAATGCCGCAGCAATAATTTTTGCCTTCAAGTTACCTTTCCCTCACCCCAATTACCCCCTCCATCTTTTTATTCTTCACTCAACACTCACTCTACGCTCGCGAGTGCTGTTTCGACACATGTCTGCGTATTCTCTCTCTTAATTGCTAAACGACACGCATAACCAGCTTCACAAACAGCGCTGCCTGCCTGTAGAAAATATCGAGGATGTTGATTTAATTAATTATTTTTATTTAAATTTTATTGGACCGAATTCGTTTTAGGAAATTACATGTAACAGGTTTGACGCTTTACTTGTGTGTACCGGTGTGGTTTAATTTCCGAAAACTGTAGGGAACAAAAATGGAAGAAATATGATCAATAACCAATTAGTGGCTTATGATTTTATATTAGAGAAGAGACTTTAGAGCAAAATAAATATCAGAGCTATTCTAAAAAAAAAATTTTCGTGAATGCAACAACTTTTTTCTACGTGAATTATGTGTATGCTCGTGCGATATACACAATACCTTAGGCCTACCTAAGCAAAACTGATTAATTCTGTAATTATGATATAGGCTTTGAAAAATACCACTTCCCCTTCCTGCATGTATTTTAACTGGCACTTTGTCTGCCAAGCGCACAACAAAGTTGGTAACGAAGGACAGGAAGTAGTTTTTATTTCTTAACATAGAATTAAAAGTTTTAGATAAACATTTGGGAATACTAAAAATATTGCCTTTCTTTTCTGGTTTTTTTAAATTCATATACGTGTAAGAACAGACGAATTGGTAAAATATTTACTTTTCTTAAAATTTCACAATTTCACTTAACCGACGCATTAATAAAATGATCAGACCGATGACAATGTTAATTTTACATATGGTGGAAGAATACACAATGTGCATACAAGTATATCTTAAGCAAAGCTTTCAAAATTGCTCAGTTTACCGTTTACAGCTTATAAGAAGAAATCTTATATTAAGCATATAAAAACTAATATTGTCGTGTAAGTGGCGTAACCACTGTCTATACCTATTTAAAAAACTAAATAAAGAATAGATACATTGAAATTTGAGTTACAATTTTCTGTTGCTTCAGGACGTTCGCCACTGATAAATTTGTTATTTTATATTGTACCGCACAATTTTCAGCTTTTAGACATTATCTGTCCTTGCAAAAAAAAATTTGAGTGCATTGTTTCAGCATAAATACATGTTAAAATCACAATTTTACTGATATAGGAATGTAAAAATCAAGAAAAGTAACTTACGTACAGAAATAAAATAATTCGCACTGAAATATGATTCCAAAAGTAACTTCAAGGCGTCTATAAAACTGTACAAGGAAATGTTTTCGCAATTCATAAAAATCGCTTAAAATAAGGAAATTCTTGCATATTTTTTATTTGTTACTGCCCTTAAATTTTTGTAAAATAACTTCTGCTAAACATACCTTAAAATGAGATAATATAAGACCATTCAGCTGCTACTGTTTTATGTTATGCAAATAGCTTGGTTTATTTTATTTCGCAATTACAAAAACAATAGAATTTTGTCTTTGACGTGTCATTTTATAAAACCTATGCGATATAAAAAAAAATTATCTGAGGAAAAAGTAGTAATAGATAATGTACATTTTTTTCTTGACCAAAGCCCGTAAGAGGCCAAAGGCATTCCAAAGGTTAACTTTCTATTTTTAACTTTGCTGGTTGCTGCCTATTTAATTTTACTAAGAATAAGTTCCGGAATAACCGTTTAGTACGCTTTCTGTTTACAAGACCCCGCAATGAAGAAAACATATTTTACTCTGTATGCTGTATTTAAAACATGTCTAATAATAAGTACTAAATAAAAATAAATTATTTTTACAATTAATAAATAGCGAGAAATAATTATGTCTCACGGAAGTTAGTAAAAGCGTGGTATGATTATTTAAATTATGATTTTCATGTAGCAAGAAATTCTCAGAAAACAATCTCATAAATAGCGTTACAAGAAGACGAAAAAATTATCATGGATATCGAACGGCATTGAAAAATTGTAACTACAGGTGGATAAGCGAAGAGAATAGGCGATCAAACAGAATGATGCAATGCGTATAGAAGACCAACCAGAACCAGATTATTGTTCAAGCTCAATACTCGGCGTGATGTACGTACACACAACTAGTGAGCTTCATGTATATAAAACATGGCTCCAAACTGACTATAAGAAGCAGGCTACGTCGTTTTTGTAACGTTATGTGCGTAATTGTAGCCTGTAAAACCCAAATTTCATGTTTAAAACACTACACAAGATGCAATGCGAATGTGAGGGTTCGTCGTGTGCACAATAGTTATTCAACTCCCCCCTCCCCTTCTCCTTATTATGATAACCAAATATATCAGTAGGTTAATCTGCCCCACTCCGTTATGTTCTGAACTGAACTTACACACGTAAGGATGTGGCTCGTGAACATTTATTCGGTACTAGTTGATTTATGACCTATTTCTCTTATAGGAAACCCCTTTAAGTAGGTTTTTATGGGTGGATAGGGGGGTGGGAATCATCTAAAACATTAACGGCACCAACTCGCACATAAAAAAAAAATTATTATCTCAGTATTCGAACACAGATCTTCTACCATGTTAAGATGGCGCCTCAGCCAACAACGTAACTTACGTACGTTTGTGGACACTTCAGTGTCTACGATCAGTTCTGTGGAGAGGGCAACATACAGATAGCAATAAGGCGTTCCAAAATTTAAATCGTGGTAAATCACAAACCTAGTCAACCCACAGCGATCCGACTGACAACATTCGTGTATTTTTCTTTATAATGTACAGTTACTAGTTTGTAACTGGTAAGTAAAAATTTTCTTTACGTTTTTTTTTTGTATATTAAGGATGATCCAGGAGGACTCTGCAACATTATGGGAGGTAATATTAATAATCTAAGCAAAACATTAGCAAATGGTTGGAGGAGACATGGGTTTGAGTCTCGGATAAACGTGTGCGTGTCCGTTTTAACTGTAAGTTAAGGTTGAGTTTTATAATTAAGATTAAATCCATCCCCTTACCCCACCAGCCCAGAATCACTATTAGCACTGCCAACCTAAAACACAATTTTTCAAAACCTATCTTGAACATCATTGTAAAGAAGTTAATCATAACCTAGATTCCAGATTGATGAGCTAGTAAGGAAAGTTGGCAACTTACGGAGGTATCGCAGTTTGTGAACTCTCATATCGTTACGTCCATCAGCCAATAGCAGGTAGCTTTAATCATTTGCTTCTGTGTAAAGGCAAACAATGCATATTCATTTATTGCCCGAGATTTTTTAACACGGAGCATTGGCGTGGCTACCGACAGCCGTGGCAGTAATTTTCCTTTAGAATATTTCGTGACTAGGTATAATACAAAACATAGTAGCTTCGCCTCACTTTCATGTTCCGATGGAATCCCCCCCCCCCTTCCCCNCGCGTGCGAACCACGTACGCGCAGTGTTATGGTAATCGAATTTTAAACGGCCCGGTAAGATATGCAAATGGCGTCTCGCACAGAAAGCAACCAATAACTCAACAGAAGCCAGTAGATGTGTACACAACTACGCCACAGAAAGATTACGCGATAGCCTATTTCTCCAACAAAAATAAATTTTTTCACGAGATCTGGATTGACACGATTTAATGCTCTATCGACACTGTTCTGTTCTTGTCGCTCTAGAAACGCGTAACAGATATTCGCACGTGGAATATGTGGAGATTTTAAATGCGTGTTTTATTTTTGTTTGCGAGGAGACGTGTAAACCTTATGAAACAAAAAAACTAAAGTGATTATTGTTCTTGTAATTTTTACGCAGGTCTGTGCGAGGTTACTTAAAAAAATCAAAATTGATTCATTATATGTAAAGCACCTAGAACGAAGCATTCGTTTCCTGAATGGTTAAAAACGTCGAGCCCCAAATTTTTTTTTTCGCGTCATACTGACCACACTGAGAAAAAGGTTTTCTTGAATCAAACAAAGTTTGTTTGGCGCAACCAAATTAATTGTTTGTATAGGTGACAATAAATATTTTGTTGTTGTAGTAACCAAATTATTTGGTTTATCTTATTCGTTTGCCACAAGCAAAGATTTGGTTGGTGTTACCAAAGATTTGTGTGACTCTATGTACATTAAAAGAGTTTCGGTTAATATAAAAAAATTCGAAGATCATCTGCGTGTGAGCTCTACGCTCTAGTAACCTCAGTGAAAGTGACATGAAATGTATTTGCAATGTTTTTAAACAGATACATTGCAAATACTGGACAACGTGCGCAAATAAATATTCCAAGTTTTACAGTTTTACTTTTCCGTTTCCTGTTTTTAAATTGTTTTATTAGAGTGCTTATACTATTATTAAGCATTAACAAATGCACTTAAATACACTGTTACTATCCCAACTGCCACAAAAAAGCAAAAAAAGTCTCGAGCTGTATTTTCGAACAAAGGCAATCAAATGAGTAGTCAAAAAATATATACAATTGGTTCAACAAAATATTTTGTTGGCGGTTGTATTTATTTTCGCCCAACGCTGATGTTTTGTTTATTCAAACGTATATTTTGTTGGGTGAAAAAAATTAGTTTTGTTAATTTTAAAGTTTTGTTTACTCAACAAAATATTTCGTTGGGGTAACAAAATATGTTTTTGGCCTAATAGAAACAAATATTTGGTTGGCCTTTCTTCCAATGCTCCATATGACAGTTTGGTTTCTTTAAGCACATATGCTGAAAAACAAAAAAAAAAATTGCGTTGTGATGGAAACACAATAGTGTTTACTCTGGTTTGCTCTTTTCTCGGTTTTGGGTTCGCTTAGTATACGCGCCCGGAACAGTTAGTATACTTGGGTGCTTCGGTTCAGTGTCTGCTTCTCACGGTGTTAAGAAGGGGAGGAGCTGGCATGACGTCACAAACTTGAAGCTGTATTTCCTGCCGCCGTCATAGTGTGACGCCCAAAACATTGTGAATGTTGAGGCAGGTTTTAGTATTTAATGCATGTAAAATGTGGAAGTTTTAAAACAAATAAAAACTATTGAAGCTAAACTTTCAGGCTGGTGTATCAACATGCTCTGATACAATAGCATTAATTTAATTGTGATTGGTTAGGTTTCCGATGTTGTGGGCGTCACAATGTGGCGAACAGGGTTCATCATCATCCACAGACAAGGTCACCCCTTGCTGGTTCTACTGTAAGTTAGTCGCTGGACGCCTATCCAGCTGGTAAGCCGGAAAACAGCCACTATCGAGGAGTATGCCTGGTGGTGGATGGTTGACAGCAAATGACGAGTATCATGTTCCGGTGATCCAGTGGCTCGTTGAAAAGGTTTCTCGCTGCAAAGGTGACGAGGAGAGGAGTGATTATTTGGTCGGGACACCGTGACTTTTGTTGCCGATCGTGATCACGAACATCTTTGACTTGCCACTGACAGGCCGGATCCTATGACCATGCCAAAATAGGATTTTCCCATGACCTTAACGCGACTTGTGGTGGTTCTGTCTCTATTTGCCTTTTCAATCTACCTGGATTGTTGGGAACCGAAAAGCCGTTAGAGAATTGAAGACTTTAACATTTGGCTTTACGTTTGCTTACCAACGTGTTGTTTCCCATGCTGCATGACACAACGGGACTTCCAAACTTGCCAAGTGTTCTCGAGTTTACGATTTCGAAAAGTTGAGACTTAAAATCGAAGTCAAGCAACCATTTTGCTGAGAATCAGTTAGAGGTTATGTGGTAATAATAAATGTGTTTGTTTTACTGTGAGGCGATTTTTATTTCGGCATATTGAGATGAGCTCGTGGTACCCTTGTCTTGCCAAAATAAAATAAATGAGAAACGAACACTATATGATAACCACACAGATATATGAGTGGACACTTACAATTAAAATAATTAAGTTTATTTGAAATTGTTTGAAACGAAATTTGTATATGAATAACTTTGTTTGCTTTAAGATTATGTAGATAATTATTCACATAACAAGATTAAAACTTTTACAAAGATTGAAAAACTGATAATAAATTGCCCAACCTTTAACTTTACGTTTGTATTGTGTCTCGGTGATTTAGTAAATGGTTCAGAAGCGTTATGATAAATGTTAAAATTTTCAATTGTGTAAAGTCCTAAAATCATTAGAATGAGAACAGTCAGTGTACGTTAGCAGTTTATTTCACTGCTAGAAAAAATCTGCGAACATAAAGATGACTACTGTTCAAGTAACGGACACTTGCTTTTTAAAGTGACGAAATTATTGTGAGCTTCGCAAAACTCACTGTTTTAGATTAACATAGTTTTCGTAGTGGCTAAAACTGTTATTTCCGTATTTGCTTTTATAAAGAAGGGATTGCGAAAAAGGCTTCAAATTTCTTATGCGGATACTACATTCATTCAAAAAATTGAATTTTTCGTTCCATTAGTTGAGTTGAATAAGAACCGAAGCGATAGCAGTGCAAGGCCATTTCCACATGCATCCCCTTATTTACACACTCGATACTTTGTAACTTAATATTCATTTACCTGAAGCAGTA
The DNA here is from genome assembly GCA_002778355.1 of Clitarchus hookeri. NCBI lineage: Eukaryota > Metazoa > Arthropoda > Insecta > Phasmatodea > Phasmatidae > Clitarchus > Clitarchus hookeri. The sequence goes on from NQII01000229.1 coordinate 46,509, forward strand.
CATTTCCAGTTCTCCCATACTTATGAAGTATTTGAAGTGATGCCACCTGCTACAGGTAGTTTACACTAATTTCTGAAAACTTAATGTTTAGTGGGTGTAAGTGACGTTAATATAGGCTGTTCACGGTAAAGTGAGCACTTTTGAGGACCTAGTTAGTTTTTTCCTATCAGCCATTTTTTTTTATCCTTCCGCTGCTTTTTTAAATAAATATTGCAGTGTAAGTAATAAACACAGTGTACATATTTTGCCGAACTCAAAAGATAACGTGTTAGGCTAAAATAAAATATATTCACTGACTATTATTCCAAACGAGAGCGGTTAAATAATTTCTCACTTTACAGTAAATGGCCTATATCTGAAATGCAGCAGAAATTATCTTTCCACAATGCAGAGAAGAATGATTCGTTTAGCCATTGCATTGTTCGTCCCCGACACCTAAAGCAACAAGGATTATGGGAAGGTTCCACAATTTATGAATATAAGTTCCGTTTTTCTTCCTATAGGACGTGTTCTGAACATTCCCGTAAAAACATCCTGCATATGTACGAAAATTGTTGACAGAGTGAACTCGACTAGAGGTGTTAGGCTACTTATAAATAGTAGATATTCCGCGTAGCATCAGGTCTAATTTCTCAAACATTTATATTTTATCTTAGCTGCGAAAATGATGTCATCGTACGTCACGTAAAATGTAGCTGATACTCTGCGTACAAGGCAGATGTCTCGGAGTCATAGTGACGATCATCTGGCACGAAACAGATCGTGTATTTTGACTTGTGGAGCAAAGCCGTAAATTGTGTGTCTAATGTGCCCTTGCGGCTTGGTTAAAAAATTTTCCCGTGCAGAATTCCTTCGCAAGCTTCAGCACCTATCAAGTAATTTATGAGGAAATTGTTCGTAGATGTTGGTGAAATCTCTCTTACTCTGCCACAACTGATAAGCGCTCGATATTAAAGACAGGTCAAGATGTTTTCATGCACGTTACACAGATCTAAGTTCGAAGTGTATTTATAGACATCTGAAGAGTGCAGTTCGATTCTCTTATTTCCGTCAGGGAATGGCGGTTGCTGTTCTATGACGATTCTCAACTGCTGCCACGGGTAAAAATTGCACGGGGCATACATGCAGTGAAATAAACACAGGAGAGACTTTGGCAGGACTGGCATAACTGCCTCCCTTTTTCTTTGCAAAATCGTCAAAGAGATTCAGAGGTGGTGGATTTGTGTTTGGAGTACGTGCGTCGATTTGCTCGTCTGTTGGGCTGCCGCCGGCAAAAATAGTTTACGATTGCTCGCGTTCCGACTCTTTGATATGAAGGTGCAGCTGCTGGAGCTCAACTGCCTTTCGTTCAGATCAGCCACTCTCTTGGCGTGGTCACGGTCGTAGAGGGTAAATGGAGCAGAATGCAAGATGCGTAGTAGTGGCAAGGAGCGGTTTGTACGGCTCTTAACAACGGGCTCTTGAGGGTGGAGCGAGGTGAGTATGCAGCAGCACTGGGACGCAAGGGCGGGAGAAACGGGAGGTCCCCGAGAAAACCCGACCAGGCCAGGAATCGAAGTCAGATCGTTTGACCCACCACTCGGCATCCCGACCAGAAGAAAAAATATCGTACCCCATATGCAGCTACGTTATTCTTGACAGGTGAATGGTTTGCTTCGTATACTTTGTTAGCGGTTAGCTGAGCACGTTTGAAATTAAACTTCGAAAACGTTCTCCATCCGTAACTGGACACACACTATAATCTAAATTAATTACTGAAACTGCTCTAATTCGGGGAATTTGAGAGTAGATATGTTAGACTCAGTAAAATTATATTCATTATTTTAGTTGGCAGTATTCTATAATTTCATGTTGCTTTCTACCGGTTCCTAGTGAATTACACTGGCCTGGCACTAAAACCTAAATACATTACACTGATTTTCCACAAAGTAACAGTTCATTAACTAAAGTTTCAATACGAATGATTCCTGAAATCGCTTATTTAGATGTAGATAGAGTGTAATGTAAACGCAACTTATAATATATGGAGTGATATATAAAATAATAATGAAAATAGATACCACAATTTACTTGCGTGGAGCGTCCCACATCGGCGTGAGACAACTTGGCAGATGTGTTTATGCAACAGTGAGGTGCTGACAATTTGACAAGTCTTTTATCGAGGTTTCCCCAACACTACCGCAACAGAACTGTGGTCATTAAAAAGGTTTTGAAGGCACTCGGGGCATAAATCAACGGCGAAAATTTTAACAGAATTGCGAACGTATCTATAAAGCAATGTGATAGTTCCAACGAAGAGCGACCATACATTGCAATTCTTAAGATTTTTGCAAAGGCAAAACATCCACTGGTGTATATCCGAGTGGTAACTTCTGGCGTTGTAAATGAAAATGTTGTAATACCACTAATGGTGTGTTTTAACAAGTGAGTGAGCAATAAAGCTTTATGACAAAGACAACGAATAATTGTGGAGTGCCCACTAACACACCGTAATCTCATACTTTGAAAGGGGCCGCGGTGGGGTATTGGTCAGACTACTCGCCTATCACATAGTCGAACCGGGTTCGATTCTCGGCAAGATCGCTCCCGGATTTTCTCATGTGGGAATCGCGCCGGACGATGCCACTGGTCGGCGGGTTTTCTCGGGGATCTCCCGACTACCGCCCGCCCTTGCATTTCGGTGCTGCTCCATACTCACCTCACTACACCATCACCGGCTCTCAAGACCTCGATATTAAGAGCCGCCCAAATATCTTCACTCTTTCAGTCTTCAAACTGCAAACCGGTTAAATGTATTTGTAATTCGAAAGGTGCCTGTCGAGCAGCAGTGTCTTCCAGAACATCACCTGGTGGGCAGCCAACGTCGGCAAATCACGCGCCGCGGAGCGCAGGAACCACCAATTAGCGCCGACCTTGAGCCCGGCGACGTGCGCGCGCGGCCGGAGTGATAACGACCTACCCTCTTCCCGTTTTAATTGGCCGATTCCTCTCCCACGCCCACGGCAGTCTCCCTCACACCTCACGCCAGTGCCAAATAAACGCTAGGTGCTCGCGAGCAACATGTGTTGTTTGGGGCCGGCGACGGCGGCGTGTGTGTGTGTGTGTGCTGATAGGTATCTCCTCGAGTCTCTTCGTCTCGTGTGTGGGGGAAACACACACGCACGCACGCACACACTTCCTGCCAAGGTCCTCGCCTGCCCCCCGCCACCTTTAGGAAGTAGTTGCTTGCGTGAGCGCCTTTTCTCTCTGTTTAACACCTTGGCGACCAGGCGGCTTCCTGCTCCCTGCCCAAGCACGCCACGACGACACGTCGCGTTACCCGGCTGCCCATTATCCTCGCCGAGCTGGGGCACCGTCCATCTGTGTTCGTGTCACCCGCGCCCATTGCACGAGCTGCCCCACCCGGCTCCGAGGGTCTCCGCTTTGCGCCCAGGCCCTCCTCGACAAGTCTCTAACAAAGGCCTTAACCGTACTAATAATTACTGCCCTATGACCGAGACTAAATTACCAGGTTGTAGTAATACCTCCACGAGCACGAAATAGCAGCTGCGAGTCGATTTCGTACACCGAGAAAAAACAAATATTTGTATGACACAGCTACACTGTTAAAATACGGACAACCATCTAATATGTAGTAGGTAAAATCTAAATATTGTTAGTTTAGATAATAATGCCAACAGAACTGTTAGTTGTATTTCTATATGTGATTTTATCTGCTACTGTACACGTGACTGTTATAGCGGAGCATTGCGTTCCTGCAGCAAAACAGATAGTACTGCCAACAAAACCACTTTAACAATATTGTTTCCGCAATAACCAGGATTCTAATTACGTAACAGATTATTCTGTCGCTGCTACCCTCAGATCCGATTAAAGAACTGTTTAGTACTAGTAACTGAACATTGTGTTAGGTTTATAAAATTCTGATTTTTGTGGGAACAATCCAAATATTGTTGAAGTTTTTCTGTTAAGAGTTACTATCTAATTTGTAGTAAGAACGCAGTGCTCTGATGTATAGTAGCAAATACAATCACATAAGGAATACAACTATGAGTTCTGTCGGTATTACTATCTATGTAAACAATATTTAGATGGTATCTTCAACTCATTAGATGGCTGTCCGTAATTTAATAGTCTAGATAGTTCCTACGGCCATAATTTTTTCTATATACCGTGCAAACTTTCGGATGTAGGCGACGTCATTGTTCAGCATCACGTATTCTAAAGCATTGATGAACTATAACTAGCTAAATAAGAAGCATTAGACGTGGCTCACTACTGGGCCGAAAGAATGTAGATTTCCTGACACGAAAAAGCAAAGCAAAAGCATTGCGCAGTTCGGTCACATTTCGCGTATATATTCCCTGGCGTTTTACATGCAGTTTTCCAGATTGGTTTAAACATGTGGATTTTGCGGGCCATTCCATATGTGTGTATGCTACTGAATTTTTATAATGCCAACGAGTTTAATATGAAGCCGTGTGAAGAAGAGCATTTTTATCTTCAAATACAGGAATACGAATGATATGTTCTCCATACGATGCTCTGTATGGCGAATAACAACTCGACGATTGAGTGTGATCATGAGACATCGAACTAAAACTTCACACTAATATATGTCTACGAAATATTTTACAACATGCATATTATGCCAAGGTTAATTATAGTAACAAATCGTAATTAGTAACCTCAGGGGAAAAAATATTCTGACAGAACATAATTCCTTTCATAGTGACGGCTTATTACAGACTATACCCGTTATGAATGAGAGTAACCACATAAACATTCCCTTCGTGACTTAAGACTGTTATCATTTCATTTGGGGCCACGGTGGTGTAGTGGTTAATCTACTCGCCTCCCACTGAGGCGGGCTGGGTTCAATTCCCAGCGGAGTTACTCCCAGAACGATGCCAGGCGATGCCGCAGGTCAGCGGGTTTTCCCAGGGATTTCCCATTTCCCCCGCCCTTGCATTCCGGCGTTTCTCCGTACTCACCCTCATCGGCTCTCAATACCTCGCTTTTAAAAAGCCGTCCAAACCTGTTCACTCTCCACAATTCAGTTCGGGTTTTCGTTTACTCACTGGGCTGACGCCGCTTACGGAAAATCCAACTGATTTTCAATCACTACAGCATTGCACAAACAAAAATGTCTGAGAGGACTGTTTAACGAAATCGTGAATTCCATGTGTTTGCTTTGGTTGCGGGCGCACCTGAAACCTCCACTCACTGCACTAAAGTGTACCTATGGATAACGTTGCTTTATTTTCGCCCTTACACATCGGAACTGATTTATGAGAAATGGTTTACGTTTAAAATTCAAAAATTTTTAGTGCCTTTGTTGTTCCTTAAAATCCTTGAACCGCTTTCTTAAATACTGCGGTTTTACTGTTTTCGGAATTGCTCTTAATTCCTATACAAAACTGCTTACAAATACCAAAGTGATGTTTTTAACTTAAATAACACCGTGTCGAAGTGCTCCGTTTGAAATTTGGGACATGAGTCATCATTTATAAATCCATATAATTTCGAAATATTACGTAGTATGTTTTAAGAATTTTTGTGTTTATGGCCATGTCGCTTTCTATTCGTATTTGCATCTTATATATTCGTCGTCACAATGGGCTCGAAAAGCAAAAGAAACTGTTCCAAAGAAGTCACATGGTCGCCTTAGATCGGCGAACAAAACGAGATCGTAAAGTTCCAGATGTTTGAATGCGTTCAGTTCTGCGCGTTAATTTGCGAGGTCATTGTCTAAACCAGATTTGTCACGGTCCACCAGTTACCTGTTCCAGATAATTTATTAGTTACGCCAGAAAAGCGGAATGCTGAAATGAAATTGCTTCTGGAAACGGAGGTAGAATTCAAAACGCGATAAAAGCGGGCACAGAAGCTTAGTATTGTATAGGACTTTACGTCGCATATTACAGCCATAAAGCCAAGCATAACGAACACCTCGATTGACTCTGAAACACTAGAAGAGTGTGCAGTCAAATCTAAATTATGCTTCGGATAAGTTGAACAAAAACTATCTTATATATATATGATTTTAATTTTTGTAAANATATATATATATATGATTTTAATTTTTGTAAAATTCCTTAACATGCTGTAAAGTTTTAACCTGTACATCGAAAAGAAAACTTACGACACATCAGTCTGTAAATATAGATGGTTTTTACTTGCTCCTGGAAAACTGCGAAAGAGTTTTCGTGGATAATCCATAGTTTTAAAATTTTCACATATCAGTTATTACAGCCGATATATCCTGCATTTGACTGCGCTATCACTTACTGTTATGGGCTGTTCACGGTAAACTGAGCACTTTTGAAAGACCTGCTTACGATACACTTCTCGGATTACATTATATGTTTCCGACGTATGTAAATTTAACACTGGCATAGGCCTGACCACTTGATTCATGCGTTGGTTACGTAAAAACTGTGAAATTATTGGAAATGTAAACTTTTTACAAATTTTCTAACTTTTACATTTAAATTCATTTTTAAAAAAACATAAACAAAATTAAACTTTTAAGCACCAACAAATGTTTACCGAACACTTTTTCTGATTCGAAGTTAAGGCATGGAACTGCATTCCTTCCGTCGTTATCAACTTTACTGGGCGCATGCTAGCGAACGTGTGCGTTAAAATATATGCAGGTATAGGCGGTGAAATTCTTCTAATGTTGATCTCAAAAGCGCTCACTTTACCATGAACGGCATTTAGCATGTTTCATTGTTAGATAGTTAATAATGCAACACAATGGCATCTTAAGAGAATGTAATGACTCTTGCTCGGATATAACAGTAAAAAATTCAGTTTTTTTTTTAAGTTTCAGCTGCAACTTTTGGGCGTACTTCTACATTCTAAGCCCGAATCAGTGATACCAATTAGTGAAATGCCAGTAACTGAAAGGCAGTATATAAGCTACTACTGACTAGCGAATCAAGCAGATACCAGTGACTTATGGTAGTAGAATTATCGACATTCAACGGGAATAACTTATAAATCAATGAAATTCAGTCTTCATGATAATAATTTAACTGGTACTGATTACCAGTGAGGGCCTTTTCACTTGTTTTTCGCTCATTTGGCCCCATTTTCACAATTTCAGATTTAGAGTGCATTCCATTTAGAGATATTACGAAAAACATGTTTAAATGAAATAGCGCCATGATATAGCCTATGTGCCGTTAAGTGTATATTTTGAGGCACAACTGCTGAAAGTAAGGATGGTGATGAAAACCAAGTCTCTCTCAATTGGCACATAACATGTCAAAATAATAGAATACTTATTTTGGTCCTAAGGATACTTTAGCTGATCAGCACAGAATATATACATGTAATGGGAATTAAAAGCATGAAGGAAATTTATATTCCGTAATACGCATTTGTTATAATGGGCATAGTAATAGTAGTTTGAAGCATAATATGATATAAATGAAAGCGCGCATCAAAAAGTTTAACCAGCTGATCATCTTTTATATTGTCAAATGTGGACAACAGGTGCTTGAAATGCGGTGCCTTCGGCAGGGAATAAAAATTATAGGAGTCTTACTGCTTTAAGCAAAGACATAATAAACGCCAAATGCTAAACAGCAATGGAATTTGCAAACAAAACATACAGAACTTATGCACTTGCGTTTTTTTATTTGATAGTAGTGTACAAGCAAAACCCAATTTAAGCGAGTTGAAAATATTTCTACCCCCAAAGGCAGAATGGCTGAAACTCTCTCATCACAAGAGAGTAAATTATAAATTATAGCTCGCTGATACACAACACACACAAACGTGATTCCCGTTTGGAGTAGCGTCAACGAGAAAGAAAAAGAGAGAGAGAGAGAGAGAGAGAGAGAGAGAAAAACTAAAGGAGAGTTCAGAGGTTTAGGATTTGTTCGACGCTTCTACAGCAAGTTCTTGAGCGCGTGTCGGGGTCAATTGAGACTAAGATAGAGCGGCGGCGGAATGTAAGAGCGAGGGAAAACGGGAGAACCCAGAGGAATCCAGCCGGTCAACGGCAAGGTCCGCCACGTTTCCCACATACTGAAATCCGGGTGCTCGCGCCAGGAATCGAGCTCCCTGTTAGGCTTGGTGGAAGGTGGGTAGTCTGACCACTACACCACCGCGGCCACTAACAAGAAGGGAGACAGCAGCACCAGTGCCTAATAAGCAGACCTGTAGCTCGCTGTCAGGCTGCATAAGGGATAAGGTGCGATGAGAGGTAGAGGTGCAGTAGTAGTGACAAGTAGCGCCCCCCCTCCCCGTCTTCATCATCCACAAATGCTTCACACCACGTCCGGAGAAGTTTTCGATCCGCCATGCCAGGGCGTTGGACACAAGACGTAATTAAAGTGGCGAACCGCCACGCCAACTATGGGTCGTTTCTGTAACTTATCTCAATTAAAAATATATTCCTGCCTGTCCATACACACAACTATTCCATATTATCTTCGAGAAACTTTTATAATAATGCCAATTATTCGTTCCGTACGAAAGAAAGATGAACTCCCAGGTGTGTCTGTGTGTGTCCAATTTATGGGTTTGTGTGTTTCTGAGTATTTTCCTAACAACAGCACTTGGTAAAATAATTATTATCACAAAAAGCATTTAGGGCCTGCATCTTTAATTTTCTACATAAATAAGTTGAACTATGGGAACCATTTTCAGGAAAGTTTTGTTGTTAAGGCGCTTTTACTCAAAACATTATTATGGAAGAAAATGGCAAAATATTTAACGATCTTTAATTTGTAAACTTTTATTTTTTATTAAAATTAATTTGCAAAGTACAGTAACCAAGTCTCTAAATCACGAACTTATTAAATAAATCAGTAAAGTAACATTCAGTACACTACATCAGGTTAGAAATACTTTTCAGAAAAGTAAAGAAAATGAACTGATTTTTATTATCGTTGACTGATAAAAATTATATACATTTAACAACTTTAACTGAACTTTGTTAATACATTTGGATTTTACTGAGAAATTTTTACAAAAAGATGCAATTTATTTAAGTTTATAGCATCGTTATTCGCAATAAACAACGAATTATGACAGAAAATAACAATTTAATACCACTAACAAGATTATAACAATAATGTTAATAGTTTTGATTAAGGACCTTTACTAATAATTATGGCTTCGTTACGTAGAACTTCTAGATAAAAGAGATCGAATTACTTCCAATACCTTTTTGCATTATGGAGAAATTTCACGGTATTTTTATAGTCTACGATTTCTTACATTGTGTTAGTAAACAGTTACATAATTTCGGGGTCACTCATACAAACCTTAATTTACTTCACTGTTGTAATGGTTGGCAAGTACATTACAGGCTTTTCTTCACGCAGAACATCGCCGAATTCAGAGCGGTCAAGTATCGAATCACTTACAGCACAATATTCAGAAAATTATTAGTCAGAACTGGAGGTGACCACACTTTAAAACGTGAATATTATTGGGCAGTAGTAGCTTATATAAAGTACATAATCACTTCACAAGTACTTGCGAAGGCAGGGACGAGCAATTATACGCGTGAGAAATACGTTAGGTTGTGGTTTAAGAATATAATTGACTACATCTATTATTTGAAACGTGATACAAAATCGTTGTACAAAATTTGATGGATTTTATACCGTGCCTTATACGATGCAGTAGTCGCAATTACGCTGTTTTTCTGTTAAGCGCGATAAAGGGGAAAGAGTACCACAGGATAATTAAAGCGTGGTCTCTCAATTCGAATCACGTATCTTTATTACTGATCCGAGGAAGCTACGAATATAATTTTTTTTTGTAGCCCTGGTTAGTATCACGTCATCACGATCACGATACTTATTAAAATGTAACTTCTTGTAGTGGGCCTTACAAGAATTTCACTCGGTATGGGGGAAGATTATAACGACGTGTGGGATCACCTGCACCTCAAACTTCTATCTCCCCCGACTCCTTCCGCTTGCCCCTCGGACTGTACAACCGGTCACCCTTTCTCCTTTCCGTGCTGGAGGAAAAGAGCCGATATAAAACACACACACACACACGAGCGCGTTTTCGAGCTCGGACATCGAAAGTCGGGCTGGGGTGTCAGCTTCGCATCCGTAATTGGCCTGTTAAAGGATGTCAACCACGCAAGGGGGTAGGGGACGTCGACGGGAAGGAAGCGTTCCGTGCGTTCTAGCGTGCGTGCTAGCAGTTGCACGCATCTGCGCCAGGCACCGGCTTCGTCGCGGCACCTGGCCTCCACGAAATTTCCCACTCGAACGATGCGATCCGAGAAGTGCGCGAGCGACAAACGACGGAAACCGAAGTTAAGAGGGAGGTAGGAACAAAAAGAAGTCGTGTACAACAAACTTAAAACGTGTAAAACTGGATAGAAACCGCTCTCTCGATCATGGGGGTATTTATAACACAAGCAATTATCAAACGGAATGATGTAGGGGGGGTGGGGGGTAGGAAGTTTCCGTTACAAGCCATCTGTTCGCTAGTCGAAGTGCGCGCCTTTTTTCACCTTGCGACACCGACGTTGAATTATTTCTGCTGAAAAGCTACTACTGTACGAGTAAACTCGTACAGTCATTATTATTCATATTGATTCGTTTTATAACTCTCAGAATTTTGACGTCCTGATTTTTTTAGCGGAAATATTTTTTCACTGCATATTCTCAACTTGTGCGATGTGATGTGTCGTTTTACGTAGCCTTATATCTTGTCGGAATAAAAAGTTTATTGTATCACCTTATGTGTTTTTTATGTGCTTTATTTGATAATAGGTATGTTATTGTGTTCGACGTGTGTTTGTGGGTGCGATTGCTTCAATAAAAAAAATCAACTTGCTGAACAATTTGGAAAAAAATTCCGTATTTGAAAGATTATTAAATTAATTATCTTACTTCAAATAGGTCATATGTGACGTAAATTTCAGTACATGGGAAATGATTAAAATACATTAAGAAACATAGACAAGCAAAACGNATAGGTCATATGTGACGTAAATTTCAGTACATGGGAAATGATTAAAATACATTAAGAAACATAGACAAGCAAAACTTGTAGTAACCTATACAAGATATAAATTCGTAATTTTGATTATGTCCAAGTTGATGGTAAAAATTGTCTTTTAATGACGTGCTCTAAAAAAATTTAAACAAAATTTAATTTTTAAGTGTTGAGACATTACATATAAAAAAATGTGTCGTTAACAAATGATTAGAATTTACTGCGGCCAAAATAGCACGCCTATGCCTNAGACATTACATATAAAAAAATGTGTCGTTAACAAATGATTAGAATTTACTGCGGCCAAAATAGCACGCCTATGCCTGTAGAATATTGTCCACAAAAAATTGGAAATATACGATTGCTAAGATAACTTGCAACTGTGATTATACTTCGTATTTTATACATAATTGATATAAACTTAATAATACATACAAAAATAAAGATTTCGTGATCAAAAATACTTAACAGATTTCGACAAATTTTCATGCTCGATAAATATTTATAAAACTTTTTATGTACGAATTTTGACATGTTCAGAACATAATATAATAATGATTGGTATTAAAGTTTTATAAGCATTAGTATTCAAATGCGAATGTTAATAAAGCAATCCACAATGTACTGGAAAATATGGATTAAGAGCAAAAATTATTAGATANCGAATGTTAATAAAGCAATCCACAATGTACTGGAAAATATGGATTAAGAGCAAAAATTATTAGATACCTTCAACGTGAAAAAATGTTGTATACATTTAAACAAACATTTTTATGGCCTGAATTTTTTTTATTGCTTTAAGAAAACCAATTAAAATTTATATTCGCCTATACATTTTAAATACTAAACATTTTAGTTGCCAAAAATGAACACTATTTTTTAAACACTTATGTATAATATCTGAAAATACTACGAAAATATGGGTCAGACAAAAATGGTGGAAAACGTTTATTTTTCTTATTTTTATATTCAACATCTAAATAAATCACAATATTACACGTATTTTAATTTTTTTCTGCGCAATCGATTTCAGCAAAAGATTACATTTTAAAATTATACAAATCTTTTTAATAAAAATTTTGATTGAATTTTGTTGATAAAAACTAGTACAAAGTTCATTCAATGAACAACTTCCTCCACGATAACGCCCACAACACTGATATAAAAAAAAATCGACACAATGGAAGTTCCATGTAATCGAAGTTCTACAATACCTGGTTGACACAACTGTTCATTGGGTTACCCATTTAACCAGTTTCGACAAATATGACTAGTTGATCACGTTCTTTTTAGTGGTTGTTATGAAATATGACATTTATATATTTTATGGTATTTGATTAAGCAAAACGAATTTTGATCGAAATTGGTTAATGAATACTAGCGCTTTATCCACAATAATTGCTATGGAATTCATAGGTACGACCAAATGTGCATTCGATTTGAGCGCTTCTGATTGTACCCATTGATACTGTGTACTTGCTTGTGCACCACTAAAAACTCGGGTAACATTCAACCAATTACTGGTTACAGTAGACAACTTTTCATAAATAGCAGTTTGTATAACTCGCACTTCTATTGCCAATATTTAAATAATTCTCAGCATTTTAGGAATTATCTGATCCACAAATATTACGGAAAATATAATCCACGTAGAATATTAATAAATTTTTTTTCGACATTCTTTTGAAACACTTTTGTTGATATAAAACTTTTACTATGAAAAGTGATATTTTGCTCTTTTATCTTAATTTTTACATAAGATTATAGTATAATTTCTGCAAGATATTTTGAGTTTTGGTAACTCCTAATTATACCAAAATTACTATCGGTAGCATTTTTTACAGGTAGTTTTTTGGTTACTTTTAGCTGGTTTATAAACGAAAACCCGACGTTTAGAACTTTATTGCGATTGTGAAGGACTAGTTAGGCCTATGCAGTTATTTNTGGTTTATAAACGAAAACCCGACGTTTAGAACTTTATTGCGATTGTGAAGGACTAGTTAGGCCTATGCAGTTATTTTAACATAACACAGTAACGTATTCTAGAACAGTTACTCATAATTGTTCCTATGTGGTTATACATTATTATATATTTAAAGAAAATTCACGACTCCCGCTCCGTACGGATTGGAACGTCCTGTGTATGTGTGTTTAATTAACAGGTCTTCGCTCGTTAAAATAGCGAGGGTCTTGATACAATTGAAAATAAGTGGACGAAAGAAGTGGACAAATTATTAATACCAATACCTTTCTCGTTTTACAAACCTTCGCAGCTTGCGTGAGACTTACGGGAATGAAAAAAAAAAATTACTGAATTCTGAATGGAAACAGCTTTTTGTGAATACGGCCAGTAACGTACACCGTTAGAAATTTATGTAGATTTACGAAAACTTTTACGGAGATGTAAAGTTAATTTACGGAGAGGCACTTCGTGATGACGGATAATGGGAATGAGCCCCGAAAATATAAAATACCGAAGCTCTTCGTATTATTATAGCTACGATTTTGAAACACGAATAATGCAGATGATACTTGAAGCGTATAAAATCCCAACTTCACAATACTACTTCGTGTAAAATAGTAGCAGGAGTGTGGCGAACCACTTAAGAACTGCCAACTAGTTGATTCTTGTTCAAATTCCGCTACAGGATAAAACCTTCTGAATACACAGTGAAACACGCACANAACTGCCAACTAGTTGATTCTTGTTCAAATTCCGCTACAGGATAAAACCTTCTGAATACACAGTGAAACACGCACACAACAAAAATTAAAACAATATATTCGTAACCTCGTTCTACAAACCGCAAATATAGCAAGCGCTCCAACACGACTTGAAACTAAGATAAGCGCGTGCGTCACTTTCATTTAAAATCCATATTTACAAAGTACTTCGTGTAAATGTGTGGTAGGTGTGTCTTTAGAGTTATTGATTGTTTATTTTCCGATTTGTGTTCAAATCCCACAACAGAGCTAATTACTTAATTTTTTTTGTTTCTCTGTTTTACACATTACGAAAATAAAACTTTTTCTTATCCCTGATTGTAAACCTGAAATATAGAAAAACAAAATTGCACACACACACTAACATTACTAGAAACTACTAGGTACATGCATGATTCCATATAATTTCCGTATTTACAACATTTATACTTGTAAAAACGTGGTAGGTGAGTGGTTAATGTGTTCGGCTATCAATTTTTTTTTTTCAGAATTAAAATCCCGCTATTGGACAAAATTTTCTATTTTTGTAGTCGTTTTTATACACAGTGAAACACCTAGATAACGAAAGTAAATCATTTTTGTTACCTCTTTTTATAAAGAGCAGATTAAAAAAAAAAAATTGAAAGTTTGTGGACACGTTCCATGAATTCACGGAGATTTATGTTAAATTTACGGAGAGAACGCAGTTGAAAAAAAAAAAAAGAACGAGACCGTAATTTAACGCAGATGTCTGGATAATTTGTAACCGGTATTTCCCGTTATTTTACGGACAATTTTTCTAACAGTGTAGGAAAAGATGCGAGCGGCCACCACTATATTTAAGAAGCACCTTTTACAGGTTATTTTGTGGAAATATCGCTCGGCAACTGCGTACCTAGCTCTGCTGAACTTCCTCCAAATATATGTTGCATGTTGTTCGAAACGATGACGGATTCTGTTAATATAAAACAATAAACCCCAAGAAANAACTGCCAACTAGTTGATTCTTGTTCAAATTCCGCTACAGGATAAAACCTTCTGAATACACAGTGAAACACGCACTCAACAAACATTAAAACAATATATTCGTAACCTCGTTCTACAAACCGCAAATATAGCAAGCGCTCCAACACGACTTGAAACTAAGATAAGCGCGTGCGTCACTTTCATTTAAAATCCATATTTACAAAGTACTTCGTGTAAATGTGTGGTAGGTGTGTCTTTAGAGTTATTGATTGTTTATTTTCCGATTTGTGTTCAAATCCCACAACAGAACTAATTACTTAATTTTTTTTGTTTCTCTGTTTTACACATTACGAAAATAAAACTTTTTCTTACCCCCGATTGTAAACCTGAAATATAGAAAAACAAAATTGCACACACACTAACATTACTAGAAACTACTAGGTACATGCATGATTCCATATAATTTCCGTATTTACAACATTTATACTTGTAAAAACGTGGTAGGTGAGTGGTTAATGTGTTCGGCTATCAATTTTTTTTTTCAGAATTAAAATCCCGCTATAGGACAAAATTGTCTATTTTTGTAGTCGTTTTTATACACAGTGAAAAACCTAGATAACGAAAGTAAATCATTTTTGTTACCTCTTTTTATAAAGAGCAGATTAAAAAAAAAAATTGAAAGTTTGTGGACACGTTCCATGAATTCACGGAGATTTATGTTAAATTTACGGAGAGAAAGTAGTTGAAAAAAAAAAAGAACGAGACCGTAATTTAACGCAGATGTCTGGATAATTTGTAACCGGTATTTCCCGTTATTTTACGGACAATTTTTCTAACAGTGTAGGGAAAGATGCGAGCGGCCACCACTATATTTAAGAAGCACCTTTTACAGGTTATTTTGTGGAAATATCGCTCGGCAACTGCGTACCTAGCTCTGCTGAATTTCCTCCAAATATATGTTGCATGTTGTTCGAAACGATGACGGATTCTGTTAATATAAAACAATAAACCCCAAGAAAAAATAACCGTTAAGTTATTCACATTATTTCGTTGTGGTTCCTAACACGTATAAACGCTGTCGTTCACAGAAAGTAACTTACAAAGGATAAGATCCTGCTAAATTTGTAATTGTGTAGACAAGCATACGTCCAAATTGTCGATTTATTCTGTAGTATTTATAATCTTCTAGAAAAATAACGTATGTAATAATTTCTCAATGCACAGACTGTATTAGCACCAGTGGTAACGATTATAAAGAAGGGTAGGGGGAGTTACCCTCGCACTTCTCAATTCATTATTTTTGTTAAGCTTTTAAAAACCGATTATTAAAATTATCATATCAACTTTTCACACACATCTTCAGCTAAAGAGCTACTAAGCAGAGATGCGCGTACTTCAATGCATTGAGCCAAGGCGATATTTAAATTCATAAAATGTAAACATGTTACAAATACACTACCAACTAAAGTACGTAAAATTAGAGTAGACACTGAAAAAAATTACATGCGCCATATTTTGTATTCTGTAATTTGAACTTGTAATGGGAACATTATTTTTTATTAACACCATTAATAAAAAGTGGCTTGTTTCGTTTTAATGCGGCATTTACAGCGATTTCGCGATTTTGCAGGTAATTTCACAATTTTTCGTAGAGACGTAATATTTATACTCTCCCGTGAAATTCGTGCGAATGTTCGCGTCACTAGCTATTAGTGTGTGTGCAGTTGTGGATGCGACAGTGTTTCCGACTACTCGTTCAATTGCCAGCGTTGCGAGTAAGAGAAATGAAGGAAAGGCGTAAGAAAATTTCCTCCCCCTCCTACCCCACCTCATTTTGGCAGCCAATCACTGCGACTGGGTGGCACTATAGACGAACTGATGTAAACACGTCTCATGACCTAACAGAGCGATGAGGCGCAGTGGTGACGACCTAGATACGTATTCGCGAGGACTCGGGTTCGATTCCCGCTGCGGCCATCCTGACTTTGCTTTGTCGTGTTCTTCCATCGCTGGTTACTTAAGGGGCCGCCTCCATAGTACAACATTTTGAACGCCTCAAGGTCAAGCCCGGCCATAAGGAAGCTTCGCGTGTGTTCAGCTTTCTCAACATTTTAAGCTGTGGCTGTAGAGTTTCAATTCAGCAATATGTACGAAAAAGATACAGCACTGTCGCTATAGGTTAAAAAACTGTTTTTCAGAAGAATAAATATCGCAAACAGAGGACTGCTTATAGCGATTTTTGCTGACTGACACCTTTTAACTACGACATTTATGTTTCAATAATCAAACTTATCAAATGGTAACCAAATCTCGACTTTCATTTCTGTCCTGAAAAAATTCATACGTTGAAATATACTATAGTTTAAAAAAAAAATTAGAATAGACACAGCTGCTTACAATGAGACTCGTGTGACAAATAGGCAGGACCCTTAACACAGGCCGTTGTCAATTCTTACCGTAATCCTCATTGCCCAAACTGGCTTGGTTGATAAAACGTTAAGGATGTTCAATAACCAAAAAAAAATAAAAAAAAATCATTTTTAAGGATATTTTATGGCTTCGTGGCACAATATCAATAGTAATAAAATTAATAAAAATTTCAACTAACCTGACAAATAATATTAATCTCTTTTCTTATTTTGGGTGCATATAAGAATTTTTGCTTATAGTCTTAATTCGTACAAAACTAAAAATTTTTTCTAACACACAGTTTGTTTCCAACTAAAGTGTTTATTGAAATCACACGAATAGCATATTGCAATTTCTTTTAAATCTGACGACTTGGTTTACCTAACTATTTTAACTCAAACTTTATTTCAAAAGTTAAAATTGAAGTACAGGCGAACCGCATGATAAATTTTAACGAAATATACTTCTTTACATTCTACATAATAACATTAGCAATCATTTGAGCTGTAGCCTAACACACTAATTCTGTTCAGTTTTTAAATATTTACGTAAAGAAATGTGAATATATAATTCTGTTGAACGGTTACGTTTTTTATAAAAGTAATTTGTATTCACTGCCGTGCATTTTTTAGACTATTATTTCACATAACAACTAAAACACATGTAATATGTTCAAATGTAGAAAAATAGTTTTAGACTTTTGAACACCATTAATCCATACCTAAAACAGAAAAAAAAGAAGTCGTAACTAGTTCTGTTGCGGATCACATTCCTGCAGTCGGCAAGCTTTGATGCTTGTTCAGCAGTTTGGCAGGAGCAACTGAAGAGTGCTGAGCGTCCCGACGATGCAGGTTCCCGGAACGACAGTTAGGTTCCTTTCGTCACGGCGCGGCGCGCGAGAGCGCTGGAAGGAGGCGAACCACGGACTCGGGTTTTACTCGTCACGGCCCGGCCAGGTTTTTGTGCGACAAAATGTCGCAGCTCCGGTCCAGGGAGCCTCGCGCGAACGTCGGCGAAAGCGAAACGAGCGCGCGCGAGTTTTACACCAACCACGAGCTCACGTTGTAATTAACTCCGAACAGCTACGGTACCTCGACTTTCGCTAAGGTTTGGTTTTTGTGCGTACTGATATCAGTTAGCTGAGTTAGACGGAGCTTCCAATACCAGAAAATGTCGCTGTTAGCTAAAGTCAATTCACGATCACTTCCAACATTTCTGAAGCCCTTATAAAGTTCTGCTTTCACGACATTCCTCCGCCGCATGCAAACTAAGCTTAACAAAGTCTATAAAATCACAATTTTACACTTCAATAATACATTGCATAAGAACTATTTCTTACTAGGCATTACCAACACACCTACTTTCTCAACGTTTTGGTTCATATTAATTTAAAATGAAATATTATTATTCATATATAAAGTATAATTAAAATTCTGTCTTACCAAAAGTAATTTACTTTTATGTTAGAAGAAGTATAAAATGTTTGTGATACATGATATATTAAGGGGAACAACCAAACACATCACATGTAGGGAGATTTTTCAAAGGTTTGTTTCAAAAAGTGCGAATAAACCGTGAATAGACTATATCACAAAATAGGCAAGCGTACAGGAGTGAAATGCCGTGGCAGTTCCTTTGATGTTGGCCAACCCGACCGCTGATTGGCTGTGGGCGAGGTTCTGGGACAGATCTTGTGTACGATTTGCTACAGAATGCTACAAAAGACTCCCTATTGGCTGCGCTGCAGGCTTGCAAGAAATGCTTGAATTTTGGACCCGAATTTCGAGTTCCTCTATAAAGAAAAATATATTGTACAAATAATATATTCACACTATTAGTTTATGTGAACAAAATTCGATAAAGATTTATAAACTAATGAATGAGCATTGACCACGTATATTTATTATAATTTTTTATTTGTTTCTGATCTTAAGTCTCTTTGACTATAGTCTATTAAAATTTTCTTCGCACTTTTTGAATATAACCATAGAAATATCACCCCACGTATGACGTGTTTGATTCTCTCATACATATTCCATGTATCACAAACGTTTTGTATTTCTGTTAAAAATAAAAGTACGTACCTTATTTTTGGTTCAATTCAACTTTCACTTATATTCTGCCTATAAATTATAATATGTATTTAATTTATAATAAATATTAATCAAAACAGAGAGAAAACAAGTGCGTTGGTATCGCCTAGTAAGACATAGTTCTTACACAGAATGTTATTACACTGGTTGCGCACGAATGCTGTGTGTTGTCTTTTGGGGTAATTTTCTGGAATTGGTTAATCTTTGTTTCAGAGAGGCGGAGGAATATAATGGAAGCNGTGTGTTGTCTTTTGGGGTAATTTTCTGGAATTGGTTAATCTTTGTTTCAGAGAGGCGGAGGAATATAATGGAAGTAGAACTTCAGCAGGCCTTCAGAAAAGTTGGACGTAACCGTGAATGGACTAAAGAGTGTTGTTTCATCAGTGCATTCTGTAACCCACGTCACTCATCCCCTAACCTACACGTCTGCTTACTTGTCTTAATACAGAGATCTCTTTTCAAAAACATGCCCATATGAGTTCTTAATTTTTCTTTATCATTATGTCGTTAATATGAAATCCATTTCCTGCACAAATGCACGGGGAAGCATCTAGACGGTTCAAGTAATTTGCTAGAGTCACTCTTCTTTCTCTTGTTTCAAAACAGTTGTTGTATGCATACGAAAGAATACGTACTGTGATTTTTAAACATACAATTATTTCTAAGACAACATGAATGATTGTTGTGTTGACAGATTCATCTTAGAAGGTCTATGGTATTTATAGATGTTTTAGTGTTTTTAACTTATTTATGTGCAGTTTGCCACTCAGGTTCATACTAAGCGTGTTTCAAAGAGTTTAACAGATGTAAATGGCGAAACATAAAATTTATGCCCCATCGTATACTGCAGAGAAGGCACATTCCACAATCCAATGTAAAAGTTTTGTTTTCTTGACAAAAATCGCAGTTACTTACAATTATTATAGCTACTGCAAATCATTCTCGCCCCCGTGACTCTGAACATTTACGATGTCATTTCAGTTTCCATAAAAATAAGTAAAACGTGCGAAATTGGATAACCATAAATATCATCACTTCTTTCAAAACATTTCCTGAGTAGTCCGTAGCCTCAAATCGTAAAACCATCACCAGGGCCATAAAAACCATCTCATGGAGGTTTCCTGCCCACAGTCGAAGAATGCGCACTGTGTTGCAAAACAAATCATCAGTATTTTTTCTTTTAAAAAAAGTTTTATTTCTGCAAACTTTTTCTAAGCATCAATTATAGTGGTTAGGGGAAAAATTTCTGTTTAGGTCTTACGTAGCAGAAAAAAGCAATGGACGACTTCCATCTGTTCAAGGGTGAAAACATTTTTTTCTTCTGGGTTTTGAGGTTATTTTAATTTTTGTTACATGATATAGATTAAAGCTTGGTACAAATAACAAATCATTTTAAAAATAACGTTCAAATATTTTTAACCTTAAATACGTATGACAATCATCATTTGAAATATTTATTTGTACAAATTTCTAACATGTTATGTTGTCACAAAGTTTACTTTCAACTTAAGTGTTTATTGAATTCGCGATTTCATTAAAATCCAATAATTGTTTTACTTTGACTTTAAAATTTATTTCCAAATTATTTAGAATTACGAGCGAAACACATAGCAAATTTCAACTAAATATTATTCATGACATTCTAATAGCACGAACAATTATTTTACGCTGTAACCTAACGTATAATGTTTTTACTATTTCAAAATTTCTACGAAAAAAATTAATTTAAAATGTTTATAAGCCGTTATATTAGTTTATTTAATTTTTTGGAAAATAATTTTATCAATTGCCATGCCTTCTTTTAGACTATCATTTCACGTGAAATCTGAAAAGGATGTAACATTCCAAAAATGCATGAAATAATTTAACTAAATATCTCTAAAGGAAATGGGCACTCCGTATAATTATAGTGGGTTATAGTGGACTTCAAACCAAAGTGCATCTGCTAGGTACTTGAGAGCATATGCTAAAGGTTGGCGCGAACAATTGTAGTTGCGGCTTCATCGCCACAGGAACGCGATGATTAGACTGCGCGGCAACCGCTTAACCGTGCTAAATTAAACAAGTTTTGAATACATTCCGGATAATTGCCTTTCTTCGACAGCACATACAGCTAACTCTGTCTCCAAACATTACGAACCAGATTCAGCAACTCAGACTTTTTTTAANTTTCTTCGACAGCACATACAGCTAACTCTGTCTCCAAACATTACGAACCAGATTCAGCAACTCAGACTTTTTTTAATTTCTCACAGCTCGACAATCAACCAGCAACGTCAGTATTGAACTGATCAGCAGACAGACTGGAAAATTTCAAGAATTGATTGGGACGTGGTGGCTGAGTGGTTTGACTGCCCGCTTCCCACTAAGGCGAAACGGGTTCAATCCCCGACCGGGTCACCTCGGATTTTCGAAAGTGAGAATCGAGCCGGACGATGCCACTGGTCGGTGGGGTTTCTTGGAGATCTTTCGTTTGCCCCGCCCTTGTTTTTCCGGTGCTGCTCCATTCTCACCTCATTTCATCCTCATCGGCTCTCAAGACCTTGTTGTTAAGAGCCGCCCAAATCTCTCAACTCAACTAGAGAACTGATATGAGGACAAGCTATACTTCAAACACTCGTGCATTTAAGTTACTTTTGCGATTGGCTCGTAGCTTATTATGCACGGTGTGGACGACTCTGGGCCAATATCAGACATGCATGGAAACAACAACCGAATTCATGGTACATTGTTCTGGCTACTCACTAAGCGAAAGCCAATGAACGAACAGCTGATGTTCTAGTGTACAGTGAGTGAGTGAGTGAAGGGATTTGGGCCACTCTTAACAGCGAGGTCTGGAGAGCCGATGAGGTTGATTTAGTTGAGTGAGGAGCAGCGCCGGAATGAAAGAGCGGGGGAAACGGGAGATCCTCGAGAAAACCCGCTTACCAGCGGCATCGTCCGGCACGATTCTCACATGCAAAAATCTGGGAGTGACCCGGCTAGGGATTGAACCCGGTTCACCTTGACGGGAGGCGAGCAGACTAGCCGCTCAGCCACCGCGGCACCATTCTTGTGAACAGAGGATTGCGGAGTCTAGCCCACATATAATTTAACTCGCGAAATATTCCTGCCCAAAATGATCAACGTTCTTGTAGTCTTCAGGGCCATATTTAATTTCAGTGATCTACCATTATCTGAGCTTGATTTGGACAACGGAAACTTTGCCTCATCTTTGTTCTGAGTTCACATTGTGATTAACTCCAAACAGCTACGGTACCTTGACTTTCGCTAAGGTTTTGTTGTTGTGCGTACAAATATCAGTTAGCTGAGTTAGACGGTGCTTTCAATACCCGAAAATGTCGCTAAACAAAATGCTTGCCGAGATATAACCGACGCAAGTATCGGTAGACTGCGTCACCATTGTGACGCACGTTAACGCGTGACCTGCAGCTACTAGAGCAACCGAAGAAACAGACGCCTGTCGTGAACCAAGAGCAACACGTAAAGGATATTCGTAGTTCTGGTCGTGTCCACACTCAGATGTACCTACAATGGTATTGTACAGTATGAAAACACTGACGGTACTGTACCGCAAACTGGTCAATCAGTTTGAGGGCAGGNACCTACAATGGTATTGTACAGTATGAAAACACTGACGGTACTGTACCGCAAACTGGTCAATCAGTTTGAGGGCAGGTGGGAAGAGAAATATCTTTACGAATAAGTGTATTGTATGGAATTTAAAGACGAGCTAGTTTCTAGTTTCTCAGAGGAAAATAAAAAAATTACAATTAAACCCTATAATATGTATGATTTTGTATCAGTAAACTAATCTTAGAGGTATTTAATGCATGTTCCTTAAACACGAAGAGTAAATAGGTTTTTAAAAAAAGGTTTTTTAAGGGTGTAGACGTGTAAGCTTAAGAGGAGTGTATATAAATAATTTATTTACAACAACAACATTATGCATACAATTTCCATCTACGCTGGTACCGAACACGAGACTTTTGCCAAATTCAGATTTCTTGGTCAAGTTTTGAAAAGTTTAAGATTTCAGATAAAATATTAAGTTCTTACAGAACTGAATAACTCATCAAGATATTCTGGAAAATGTAAAACCATGCAACGGGAAGTACTCAACTGATCTATTCTAAATTACGAAATCTAATTGTAATTGATGAGTTTGTTGAAAAATTTTAGAATCAGACACACAAGCTCACACACATGTACGCAGACATCATTAAATTATGTCATTAAATTTTAAACTCAAATATTGTAAAAATTCTTAACGAAATAAACATAGTTTGTTTGCAATAAAGCTTTAAAAACAAAAGGAATAAAAACATACATCACAATACAAGCAATGTAATTACATCCAGTACTTTTACTTTAA
Organism: Clitarchus hookeri; assembly: GCA_002778355.1. NCBI lineage: Eukaryota > Metazoa > Arthropoda > Insecta > Phasmatodea > Phasmatidae > Clitarchus > Clitarchus hookeri. The sequence continues at coordinate 70,044 of NQII01000229.1, forward strand.
GTCCATTGCCGCAAGTTTTACCTCACACCACCTACGATTAGAAGCAGCGAATAGAGCCTCTACTGGTGTTAGGTACTGTCATATTAGGCCTATTCTATTATGCTATGAGCAAATGTTTACTTGCCTACTAAGTCTGCTCGTTGCTGTAGGGGTGGAATGTAAATATTCGTATGGCAATTTCTAGTATAATAACATTCAACTATGTGAACTAACATAAGTATTTTCTCTCATAAAAATTGCAATTTTATAAGTATTATTATATATAGGTGCAAGCAGACACCCTTATTTTGATAAGTACAAATCGTGCTGTAAGAAATATAATACTCACAATTCACATGACAATGGATTTCTTTAAGAACATTTTTCCTTCTATCATACACAGAGGTGACAAAATTCATGGGATATCAATATGCAAATATGCAGATGGCAGTAGTATCACATACAAAATGTATAAATGGGCATTGCATTGGTTGGGCTTTCATTTGTAGTCAAGTGATTCATGTGAAAAGGTTTCTGATGTGATTATGGCCGCACGACTGGAATTAACAGACTTTCAACGCGGAATGGTTGTTGGAGCTAGACGCATGGGACATTCCATTTCGGAAATGGTTAGGGAATTCAACATTCTGAGATCCACAGTGTCAAGAGTGTGCCGAGAATACCTAATTTCTGGCATAACCTCCCACCATGGACAACGCAGTGGCCGACCGCCTGCACTTAATGACCGAGACCAACGACGTGTGCGCAGAATGGTCAGTGTTAACAGACAAGTAACACTGCGTGAAATAACCGCAGGAATCGATGTGGGACGTATGACGGACCTGTCCGTTAGGACAGTCCGGCGAACTTTGGCGGTACTGGGCTATGCCAGAATAAGACAGACTCGAGTGCCTTTACTAACAGCACGACATCGCCTGCAGCGCCTCTCCTGGGCTCGTGTGACCATATCGATTGGACCCTAGATGACTGGAAAACCGTGGCTTGGTCAGATGAGCCCCGATTTCAGTGGGTAAGAGCTGATGGTAGGGTTCGAGTGTGGCGCAGACCCCACGAATCCATAGACCCAAGTTGTCAACAAGGAACTATGCAAGCTGGTGGTGGCTCCATAATGGTGTGGGCTGTTTTTATATGGAATGGAATGGATCCTCTGGTCCAACTGAACCGATCATTAACTGGAAAGGGTTATGTTCAGCTACTTGGAGACCACTTGAAGCCATTCATGGACTTCATGTACCCAAACAACGATGGCATTTTTATGGATGACAATGCCCCATATCACTGGGCCACAACTGTTCGCGATTGGTTAGTAGAACTTTCTGGACAATTCCAGCGAATGATTTGGCCACCAAGATTGCCCAACATGAATCCCATCTAATATTTATGGGACATAATCGAGAAGTCAGTTCGTGCACAAACTTCTGCACCGGCAACACTTTCGCAATTATGGACGTCTATAGAGGCAGCATGGCTCAATATTTCTGCCGGGGACTTCTAACGGCTTGTTGAGTCCATGCCACGTCGAGTTGCTGCACTTCGCCGGGCAAAAGGAGGTCCGACAAGATATAAGGAGGCATCCCATGACTTTTGTCGCCTCAGTGTATACTTTTATAGGACATATCATGTATACTTGTCCCGGCATCGCTGCAACAAATTCTTACAACCAGTCAAATAATATTTCCGAAATATTTTATAATAAACATTGAAGCAGTAATAATATGAAAAATTTGTTTACACTTTTTTTCGTATCTCTGGTAATATTCTCGAAAAAATGAAAACATAGGTTACACTGAAAGTGGCGTTGTATGTTCTTACACACCAAATACATAGAAACTTCAATTTTAACTCTCTTACTTTATGCGTATGTGGTTTGAAAACGTTGTGAGCTTGTAGACGATTTTNCATAGAAACTTCAATTTTAACTCTCTTACTTTATGCGTATGTGGTTTGAAAACGTTGTGAGCTTGTAGACGATTTTGTTATTTACACCTGGTGTAAACTTACCTATGTTAAATCCTTACTTACGCTATAAGAAGAGATAGTAATCAAAAGTAGTTTGTGAGGTGAATAGAAGAAAACGTCTACAAAATGTGATTTTTTCAAGTCTCTAGCTGGCTGAATTTGNTAGAAGAAAACGTCTACAAAATGTGATTTTTTCAAGTCTCTAGCTGGCTGAATTTGGCTAGTACAGATCTATCATAAAACACAATAATCAAACATACAATTGTTTTAATGACAAGTGCTGTAAGTTTTTAAAAAATACAATTGCTGGTTTTTTTTGCTATGTCCTATCTTGACAAATTTTTTATTCAGTAAAACGTACGTAACAAAAAAACATAAAATATTGGGAATAAACGAAATGTTTAAATTATACCATTTAGAAGCCATAATTTCTAACAATGGAGTGAATGTGTATTCAGCTTGTAAGGAATCGGCGTATAAGTTCAAAAATGACACATTACCAATCGTACAAAACCAGATTCAATAATTTATTTTGTGCGTGAAAATCTTCCGTCCTTTGGATCAAGGGCCAAAAGTAGTTAAAAAAAAGCATGGCATCACAGCTGATACGATATCGTATAGTGAGAGTCAGTAATGTTCATGCCTAATCACGTCATCTCCTGCTGCGGGTAAAACATTTCAGCTCTGCGGAAAATCGCACATTTACTGTTTATCGCACAGCAATGTTATCAGCTGGCTAAGTGAGCACTCGAAATTATCATGTTTACACTACTATGTTGCCTTTTTTTGCAGAATGTAAGAAGCGGACTAACTACTTATAATAACTGGCCACTCATAGACGACTAACATACTGCATACTCATGCATAGCTCAATAAAATGTGTTTTAAAATGTAACCATCCATTGTATTACATTATCTAACACGCAACATAAAAATTTTAAAATTTATCTATTACCAAAAAAATGCTCACAGCACAAAAAACTGTGAAAAAACACTAAGCGCTCTTTAGTTGATCATTTACAAAAATGTTACTTAATTTAGGTTACGACCATTATCAAAATGTTATTGCATTTACTTGAAAATTTACACTGCAACAGGCTACTGTATGCCAAATTCCCCAATGTATTTATAAAACCTTGTTAAAGTTAGAAAAAGGTTAACATTTAAACAAAAGAAAAACACTTTATACACGTTTCCGTTTTGTAAAACGTCCGAGAATCTTGATATATACTCGACAAATGCGATATGATTGTGATGGCTGCCACGCACGTGTTGGAGATGAAACACCGAAAGATCGCATTATCGAGTAAACGTTCAGGTATATATCAAAAGTAAAATATATCACCATGCTTATAAATTAAATTTAAGTGCTCAACTTTCACGGAATTTAAGTGGTTATTTGTATAGACAGCAAAAAGAGATTTGCAAGGAAAGTTAAACGATCATTGTAAAATAACAAAAGAATTCTAGTGGAGGTGACCCGATCCACTTTTTACTTCCTTCTTAATGACGACCCTCACTGCTTGTTTACTATAGTAATTAAAAAATGCCAGGGTACGATTTCGAATAAGTTCGTAAAACACAAATGTAAGAACCAAAGATTATCAAATCGGTGTTAAGTATCTGAGAAGCCCGTTGCTGACGAAACGACCGAATGCTAATTCACTGTTTTTAAGCGTAAGAGGGGCCGCGGTGGCTGAGCGGTTGGACTGCTCGCCTTCCACCAAGGCGAACCAGGTTCAATCCCCGGCCGGGTGACTCCGGATTTTCGCCAGTGGGAATCGTGCCGAACGATGCCGCTGGTCGGAAGGGTTTTCTCGTGGATCTCCCGTTTCCCCCACCCTTGCATTCCAGCGTAGCTCCGTTCTCATTTAATTTCGCCCTCATCGGCTCTCACGACCTCGCTTTTAAGAGCCGTCCAAATTATAATCTCGAATTTAAGTGTAGGAGATGATGAGGCATTTGATGCGTGCATACGTCGCTCTTCACGCTTCCGCGCGTCTGTACTTGGAACAAGCAGAATTATTCCNCATAGAAACTTCAATTTTAACTCTCTTACTTTATGCGTATGTGGTTTGAAAACGTTGTGAGCTTGTAGACGATTTGGTTATTTACACCTGGTGTAAACTTACCTATGTTAAATCCTTACTTACGCTATAAGAAGAGATAGTAATCAAAAGTAGTTTGTGAGGTGAATAGAAGAAAACGTCTACAAAATGTGATTTTTTCAAGTCTCTAGCTGGCTGAATTCGGCTAGTACAGATCTATCATAAAACACAATAATCAAACATACAATTGTTTTAATGACAAGTGCTGTAAGTTTTTTAAAAATACAATTGCTGGTTTTTTTTGCTATGTCCTATCTTGACAAATATTTTATTCAGTAAAACGTACGTAACAAAAAAACATAACATATTGAGAATAAACGAAATGTTTAAATTTATACCATTTAGAAGCCATAATTTCTAACAATGGAGTGAATGTGTATTCAGCTTGTAAGGAATCGGCGTATAAGTTCAAAAATGACACATTACCAATCGTACAAAACCAGATTCAATAATTTATTTTGTGCGTGAAAATCTTCCGTCCTTTGGATCAAGGGCCAAAAGTAGTTAAAAAAAAGCATGGCATCACAGCTGATACGATATCGTATAGTGAGAGTCAGTAATGTTCATGCCTTATCACGTCATCTCCTGCTGCGGGTAAAACATTTCAGCTCTGCGGAAAATCGCACATTTACTGTTTATCGCACAGCAATGTTATCAGCTGGCTAAGTGAGCACTCGAAATTATCATGTTTACACTACTATGTTGCCTTTTTTTGCAGAATGTAAGAAGCGGACTAACTACTTATAATAACTGGCCACTCATAGACGACTAACATACTGCATACTCATGCATAGCTCAATAAAATGTGTTTTAAAATGTAACCATCCATTGTATTACATTATCTAACACGCAACATAAAAATTTTAAAATTTATCTATTACCAAAAAAATGCTCACAGCACAAAAAACTGTGAAAAAACACTAAGCGCTCTTTAGTTGATCATTTACAAAAATGTTACTTAATTTAGGTTACGACCATTATCAAAATGTTATTGCATTTACTTGAAAATTTACACTGCAACAGGCTACTGTATGCCAAATTCCCCAATGTATTTATAAAACCTTGTTAAAGTTAGAAAAAGGTTAACATTTAAACAAAAGAAAAACACTTTATANAAAAACTGTGAAAAAACACTAAGCGCTCTTTAGTTGATCATTTACAAAAATGTTACTTAATTTAGGTTACGACCACTATCAAAATGTTATTGCATTTACTTGAAAATTTACACTGCAACAGACTACTGTATGCCAGATTCCCCAATGTATTTATAAAACCTTGTTAAAGTTAGAAAAAGGTTAACATTTAAACAAAAGAAAAACACTTTATACACGTTTCCGTTTTGTAAAACGTCCGAGAATCTTGATATATACTCGACAAATGCGATATGATTGTGATGGCTGCCACGCACGTGTTGGAGATGAAACACCGAAAGATCGCATTATCGAGTAAACGTTCAGGTATATATCAAAAGTAAAATATATCACCATGCTTATAAATTAAATTTAAGTGCTCAACTTTCACGGAATTTAAGTGGTTATTTGTATAGACAGCAAAAAGAGATTTGCAAGGAAAGTTAAACGATCATTGTAAAATAACAAAAGAATTCTAGTGGAGGTGACCCGATCCACTTTTTACTTCCTTCTTAATGACGACCCTCACTGCTTGTTTACTATAGTAATTAAAAAATGCCAGGGTACGATTTCGAATAAGTTCGTAAAACACAAATGTAAGAACCAAAGATTATCAAATCGGTGTTAAGTATCTGAGAAGCCCGTTGCTGACGAAACGACTGAATGCTAATTCACTGTTTTTAAGCGTAAGAGGGGCCGCGGTGGCTGAGCGGTTGGACTGCTCGCCTCCCACCAAGGCGAACCAGGTTCAATCCCCGGCCGGGTGACTCCGGATTTTCGCCAGTGGGAATCGTGCTGAACGATGCCGCTGGTCGGAAGGGTTTTCTCGTGGATCTCCCGTTTCCCCCACCCTTGCATTCCAGCGTAGCTCCGTTCTCATTTAATTTCGCCCTCATCGGCTCTCACGACCTCGCTTTTAAGAGCCGTCCAAATTATCATCTCGAATTTAAGTGTAGGAGATTATGAGGCATTTGATGCGTGCATACGTCGCTCTTCACGCTTCCGCGCGTCTGTACTTGGAACAAGCAGAATTATTCCATCCAGATGGCAATCTTTATGTCCGTTGAGCTTTGCAAGACATGTCCATTAGTATATAATGAAGGCAAGTTGCTCGTAATGCAGTCGGCAAAAGTATTCGCTCCGCGCGGAACGAGTGGGTGTTGGTTCCAACTTGGCCGTTTCTGATGTCACCTGCAAGTATAGTCCACCTATCTTTCAGTCAGGAAACATACACTTAAATCCGATAAACGTAACGGCATTACGTGTATGAGTTGACATAAAACATGTTTTCCTGTGTACGTGTTTAAATATACGTAGCGTTATTTCACACAACTAATCGTCAGTGCGGAAAGTCACACGTTGAAAGATACTAAGTAAGTTATACTTGTTTAGGACTGGTGATGCGAATGGAAATTAGCATATTCCTTTACCTTGTTGCACTTGCTAATGGCATACGCTCTAAGACGTTCAATTATAAAAACAGATTTAAAGTCTATTTTAGGAGATTTTTTTATCAAATACTCTTACGGTAAAAATTGATTTAATACTTTCACAAATGTATGCAAACTATATTAAAAATAGCTTTTAGCGCCACAGCAAGCAGAAAGTAAATGTAATAAAAAACAGTAGGCCTATCTATATCTTTGTCTTACAACGGTACAGACACTTTTCTCCCGTATCAGCGCTAATCAATAAAACTTGTGCAGTCACAAACACATCTAAAGCGGCAAAGTCATTTAAGAACACTTCAGAATAAACTTTGCCCGGTCTCCGTTGGTCTTTGTCGGGATAAGTGGAACTGAACTATCAGTGGGGACATTCCCCCGACATTTATAAAAACATTACTTGCATGTCAGCAGTATGCTCAAATTCAGTATTAATACCAATTTTTTGGTATAGTAGTGTAACTGTAACTCTTGCAAGTTAATAAACCAAGCGGTTTCGTTTTACTCTTATGGATGGTGGATTGTACTTATCTGTAAGAGCATGTGGATAAATAACCCAGAATAAGGAGTGTTCAAGTAAGTGGGACAACTGTATGGAACCCCGTGAACCAAGTTGCAAGATACGTATTATCATTTGCTTAACATGTAAAAATCATAACTTGTCGTAACTTTCTCACTTTGTGCGACCTGATTTCCGTCTTACTAGTATACTTAACGGAATACTGTTGAATATTTAGGCTTTACAACACCGTGAAATTATATGCTTTGCGTAGTTTGCATCATACTGGAACCAGTATTTCTGTTGTCTTGTAAAACTAGCATTTATAAAAAAGTTCATATTGCGTTGATATTCTGGTGGTTTTAACGGTAATTTCAACAAAAATAAGGTATAGAAAAAAGAAAGTATTCTCTGATCTGGAAAGAGGATATATCGTAATATATATAACATTGAGATATTTCGTCACCTATTAGCACATGCACATAATTAACAGGAAAGCATGCCATACAATGCATTCGCAAAAACAGGCTAGCTAATTAAAGTTTCAGATTGAATTGCGAATATGTAGGATGTTATACACATAGATCTACTGCACTTAGTAGGAATAAGATCAATAGCAAAAGCATGAAATAAGAGTTAACTCGTGTAAAATATAAAAATAACAAAAGAAAACTCTCTGAAAACCAAATTTAGAAACTCAATAACTAAAACAAATGAAGATGTTTTCAATTTATCGACAAGAATTATAATTATGTTAGCTAAGATTACAATTAATTTGTTCAAAAATCACTATCACACTAATTTGGTTATTATTTAAGTATCAAAATTTTGCAAATTAGTAGATAGCTTGTTTTAGTAAACTTAACTTTATAAAAAATTAATAAGTAAAAAGGCAAGAAAGAATTATCTGTAACAAAGTCGGTGAAATATTTGAGATGTACACCCATAATTAATGACTGTGAAATTATTCATAAAAATAAAGAAACATCTGAAAAAAATTTTTTTGGAATATCCTAAATGTTTTATTAGAAAATTTCTATTACATAAAAAGGAAAGTATAAGGTTAAATATTTAATATTTATGTTCGAAAAAAATAAAAAATATTTAACTTAACGAAATTGTTAAATGAAAGTGGTTAATAACATTTTACAAAACAATCTGAAATTTCGGATACTATTTGTTTTAACGCCTGCTGCATTACAATTCACATTTCGTTAGCTACAACTACATGTGTCTATTCTGTGAACCCCCGCCTTCCTTGCGAAGATGGAGTACTTTACTTGAACAAATGGCGTGACAGAAAGTAGTGTGATTTATAGTAGTCAGTATTGTAAAAATTTAGTCAACATCTTAAACTGTTATGAAAGTTTTTAAGCCATAAATAGTGTGGGTAATTTACCACATATCAGGAAGCTAGTAGAGAACTAGCAATAAAAAAAAGATGAGAAAACTACACTACCTACCCCTTTGAAAATGTATAGGCACTACCATGGATGTGCATACAAACTAACTTTATCATTCATGTTTTCTCAAAACGCTTATGTAATTACGAGAACAAAGTTTTCAAGAGTGATCGGTGATTCATTTTTATTTGTGATTTCATGAATTATATATATATATATATATATATATATACGAGTGTATGTGTGTGTGCGTGTCTGTGTGTGATTATTACGCTAAGATGTTCCCTCAAATATACCGCTAAAAGTATCAACATTTTGATTTGAAATTCGTAAATAGCTCTACGGGACTCAAAAGACATCGTCTATTTGTATGTTCCCGAGATGTCATTAAGAACTGAGATATCGGTTTCATCTTTGATTCTTTAAATGGGATTATATCACTTTCTCCCAATAGCAAAACATACTATTAAACGGCCGGTTCAGTGACGTGAATATTTGGAAAATACTGCGAGGACTATTTGAGATATATGTGTATGCATTAGCTAGCNTATGTGTGTGATTATTACGCTAAGATGTTCCCTCAAATATACCGCTAAAAGTATCAAAATTTTGATTTGAAATTCGTAAATAGCTCTACGGGACTCAAAAGACACCGTCTATTCGTATGTTCCCGAGATGTCATTAAGAACTGAGATATCGGTTTCATCATTGATTCTTTAAATGGGATTATATCACTTTCTCCCAATAGCAAAACATACTATTAAGCGGCCGGTTCAGTGACGTGAATATTTGGAAAATACTGCGAGGACTATTTGAGATATATGTGTATGCATTAGCTAGCNCGGCCGGTTCAGTGACGTGAATATTTGGAAAATACTGCGAGGACTATTTGAGATATATGTGTATGCATTAGCTAGCTGTGGCGGGGCAGGTTGCATCATCCTCCTGGAAGTACATCTGACAGTTTCTATGGAGGTGACGCGCGCGCTAGTGATACAGTAACACGGGTGTCGAACGCATGCGAAAGTTTGTTTATTGGCGATGATGTTGATGTTACAAAAAAATTAAACGTGTGTTTAATTTGATGTTTGTAGCTTGATTAAAATTAATTCACCTGGCAATCGTGTTATTTTTTTGTACCGTCCACACCGATGCAACATCTCCCAGCGGATGTCGCAACATACCCCCGCCACAGCTTGTGAAATGCACACGCCTATGAAAACCCTCTGATATCTCAAAAAATGCTCGTCAGATTTTCAAAATAATCGCGTCACTCAACTCGTTGCTTAATAGCGCGTCATGATGTTGGGAGAAATGAGTACGTATATTCAAATTTAAAAAACCAAAAGTTGATTACTTTATCTCCGTAATTAATTACATCTCGGTACAGAAATCGACGGTTTGTTATAAGCACTTCACCCCAATACATATTCCTACTACCAGACGATGAACCACGCAAATTCAAAATTAACTTCCACTACCCTCACATATTCTAGGGTGAGGTGAGGGCATCTCGCCAGTGAACATTTGAGGAGATGTTATGAAGTGATCAGGCCTTCGATAAACGGCCTGCCTGATCACGTACATTCTTCGGTTCGGAAAATATTTGGAATGGACATCTTATCCAAATAAGCCTGTATGTACGTATGTGTATGTGTGTGGCTCTTTATATAGAGCCTATATATATATATATATATATATATATATATATATATTATTTGACTGATATTGTAATATTTACTCTCAAATAGTTTTTTTCAGTGGAAGTGCAGTTACCCAAGCAACACAATAGAGCAACATATCGCCTGGCGAAACAGTCATTAATGAGCGATGTGGGTATTACATACGTATAAAGTATAAATTAATGCAAAATCTGCGGACTTACAATTGGCACGAAATGCCCAACGAGGCGTGATAACGTTGACTAAGCTGAAACATATTTACTAACTGCGATATGCATATGCTGCGTTGACACGAGCGACTATGGTGGCTGCACCGAAGGTCCCTGATTAAATCCCGCAGTAACAAAATTATAGCTACTCACATTGTACCATTTATAAGCTTATTATTATGAAATAAAGTATGTAGCTGATGTTTTACTTATTAAAAAAAATATTTCCTTCGTAATGCAATTTTATCTTATCAGTAATTTGCAAAAATGTCGTCATTAGAGTTCATTTGAAAAAATAAATGTTAATGATTTACTTCATGAAAATGTGGTACTGTTTTTCTATTGATAATAAAGAAGCGGGTTCGGGTAAAAAAATATCAATCAAAAAGTTTTTAACATTTCTTTTACTTTACAAACAGCTAGGCTATTCACGGTAAAGTGATCACTTGTTAAGGCCACACAAACATTAACTAACCCCTAATAAATGTAATCCATTGCAGCCTCAGTCAGTAGTTGACTTTTGAGAGTGGTGAAATGTATACGCTCTGTTTATTAATAACATGGCAATGTTTATATTAAAAAGTGGCGGAAAGATAGAAATTGACAGAACGGAAATTTTAGTAGGGTCTTAAAATGTGCTCACTTTAACGTGAATACCCTATAATCATGTGTGTATACGATTTAGGTTAGACACTATAACTTTTCTGTAACAGATCTTAAATCGAAAGTTCCTAGAGAGCAAAAGGAGGTAGAGTGGTTCAGTGAAAAATAAGCGATCTATACGTGAAATACCTTCGACAGAGATTGGACACGTGATATCGTGTTTTAAAAGTAAGCGTGGGAACCGCAATTTGCATTACCTAATATGTAATATATTAAAATTATTAGTCTACATAAGAAGCATTTCTTTCGGTTGCATCAACTGGAGGCGAAATAAATTTAATTTTTATAGTTAAAAATTAAGCATTATTTAAAAAAAATAAGTATGTGTTTATAACAACTAGACCCCCGGAAATTTCGTTAATTCATTTGAGGACAAGTGACACTTCAAACACGTGTACATTTGACTTCCTTTCCCAATTGGCTCTCAGTTTTTGAGACATGCCCTGGACGAATTCGACCCAATAACTGAACTGCAAGAAAAGAGCACCAAATCCCGTCCTACCTATTCTGGGGCAAAACTTGGGCATCAGCCAATGAGCAACTAGTTGAGGCTCTAGTAAACTAAGGATTTTTGGGTCTAGCTGGTTGCCAAAAGAATCCACCAAATTTCCCGGTCTCTAATAATAACGTGCTAAAAAATTCTGTTTTAAAACCATAATGTCTTACGTATATTAAGTAAATATTTTGTCACAAATCTGCTAATTCTTGTTTCCAATTTGTTATTAAATTAGCGCAGTACAAAAATGTTGGATAACCCTTTCAGACAGACTTTAATTTACGGTTTCTGGTGTTGCAAACAAGTAATTTTATTGCGTGCTGTACTTAAGTCGACGAAACACTTGTTTCGTTGTCACTGCCAATGAGCTGTAGGCTATATGTTTGGTTACAATTATATGTACAAATTATGACCTACAACAGTACGACGGTTTACCAATCATTTACCCACAGGAAAGATAGTTGGTCATTGAGATTCTCAGTGTGCACCACAGACCAAAAATTACCTAAACGTGCGTAATGTACACAACTGTGTACACTGGGTCTGAATGGCATAATTGACTGCGTAGGATCAGTTAAGATAACTATAGTGCACCTATGCTGAACGAAATTGTTGGCAGGAGTTCATCAGATTTTACAAATGCAAACTTTATATAAAAAAATAGGTAAGAAAAGTGGACAATGTACTTGTTAGTTGAATTGAGTAGGTGACAGCTACTTTTGCACAATCCTGTAAAACCGACTTTGAGACGGGGGTTAACAGCTTACAGCATCTGGTGGGACTAGTCTTCAATAGGGGTTAACAAACAAAGAAATGTGGTTGTTTGCACAGTGGTGGCGGAAATTCAAGATCATTCCAGAAACTTCTTACGTGCCGCGCCTAATGCAAATGGTCCTGTCACAGAGAAATACACTTTAGCTTACGGAGGTGGACTTCTCAGGTAACGCATAAGATTTATTTACGATTATTATCTATTGTTCTTAATTTTTTTTAGTTATTCTTGAGAAAATACATTTGCGCAAAGTATTTGTTTTTATTATTATGTGGCTAATTGCGAATACTTCAAATGTTATCAAAACAGTTAATAAGCCTTTAAATTACGATTCTAAATATGGAAGTAGAGCATTATTTTTAATTGCTTAAAGCTCAATTCAAGACTTTTTTAAATTCTCATTAAGCACTACTTAACAACTCGTTTAGCGGGTAACGATTGGAGAGTTCCCGTGTTATTGAAACGTGAAGGAACGATAGTTGCAGATAACAAGGTTGATGTTCTAAGCTTGTCTTTCCATATTTTTGAGACAAATAATAATGATATGTTTAATTCTGTTTGTGAAGTACTGGAACACAGATCTTGTAACATTTCGTTCCAGCGTTATTCCTCTGACTGAATCCAGTTTGTGATACGAAGCAAAATACTCAAGTCAGGGTTTTTCATGTCTTGTAAAAGTTCTCTTAAAAGGAACATTGGTAAACTGAAAGTTATTCGCTTACTTGGGTATGAAGAATATGTTATGGTCCGACAATGTGGGATTAGTACGCGACGCAGGCACAAAGAAAACCTTGTGCCTAAAACCGTTTCAAAATTTTAGCAAAACGTGATACCCCTTACAATTGAATTTTAAAAATTAAATAAGTATGCTTACGTTGCCTCGTGGTGGTTTTTATTTATTGACACTCAAAACATGTTTGGAACATATACTTTAAACATTTCGAGAGGGAAGAAAATATAATGTATAACCTTCTTTACAAGAGCCGTGCAGGTATCAACACACATAAGAAAATTATGGTTTTAAGACATTAAATTCTGGTTCGGTGGTTTATTGCTGCGTCCTGGACAGGGACTAACTAGCTTTGTAATGCTAACTTGTGGAAACAATAGCAAATGCACACTACTTCTAATATATCTTACCCACTTAGAAGGCGGATGCTTTGAAATGCTATGCAGGCACTCATATAAATAATTGCCACAGTTAACCGAACATGAATATACTGCGAATGCGATTGATATGCTGACATTTTAACACAACGAACTCTAGTAACTGTGAAATCAAATTATGCTAGGATTTTGTAACTGAACGTTGTAATTTTATTTAGTTTGAAACAAATATATTTTAGTTATTTATACTCTGTAAACATTTACTTTTATTTAAGTAAAGCTAACACTGTGTCACTTGTATCTTCCATTTATAGGAACGTTTCTGTTCGATTCTGCTTGGTATTTGTTACCGTCTTTATTGGTTCGCGCCACATTTGACGCGTTTGCTTCATTGAATAAAATTTATTACCGGCAGGATGTCAATTAATGGAGCGCCTAATTGATAGTCTTCTAATTAAATATCCTTTATTAGGTAATACATAATATTATCTTTATTGTGTGTTTCACTTGTTATGGAAATATATTTGTTTATTTATTATAAGTTAGTGGTGATGTGCTATAAAGTTTTTCTTAGAGACTGAAAAGTATTAACGAAACAGTGCAACTACATCAGTGCAAAATTTGTCTTCAGTGCCAGATAAATTTTTCGTTGTAGTGTAGCCCTAGTTACACAAGGCGTAGTTTTCTAAGTTTTAAAATCCAGTGGCATCGTAGTGTTGGTATATTTAAAAAGTACACTCAGCTCGAAAATAAATTAATTTGCAGCTCACGTTATACTGAAATAAAAAGACTTTTTTTTCTAAACCGGGTTTACTTGAGAGGTTTTGGCCGGAGCTAAACAGCGATATATTTTGCGCTGGTAAAGCTGAAGTGAAGTGGGGATGGAGCAGCGACGTAAAGTAAGAGCGAGGCAAACGCGAATGCTTTGAGAAAACGCGTCAGCCGACGACAACGTCCGCCACATTTCCTAATTATGAAAAATATGGGTGACTGTGGAACCCAATTTGCTATGTGGGAGGCGAGTGACGTGACTACTGCGCCACTGTGCCCCCCCCCCCTTTTCGCAGCACAAGTGTTGGACAAAGAATATCATACTACTAACCATAACTCTTTAGCAGGAATTTATTGCCAAATAGTGCAACACAGAGGGATATAAAATATGACATATTTCTTAGTTTTCTTCTACTCTTCAAATAACCGGCAGCCACTTTTGGTCTTACCAACTTGAAACAAACCACTTTACATCAGCTGCCGCAGTACTACGTAACTGCAAAATTGGGTGTAAATCGGTCAATTGTTTCCCGAGATATGACATAAAAACTTTATTTCTGTGGCACTATCTTACAAAATGGCCAACAAAAGAGGGTTTGTGTATACACATGTGATTGTTATAACATATACTGCATTACTGCCAGTATATAAATTTCGCCTGCCATGTTTAAATTACGAGGGTTAACATATGGTACTGAAGCCCACAATGGTGCTTGGATTGTCATGAGATAAACAGAAGGATATATTTACTGTTTTGTAAGTGAATTATACATCGGACAGGTGGCTCCAGATTCAAACACTAGGTAAGCTTCCCGTTTGTAGATTAAAACTTAGGTTAGTCTAACATACAAACGCTTCCCCTCCGATTTCACGGTTAGCCTTCGAACATAAATACAGGTAAAAATGAAACACATAACATTTTTTTTTGAAGAGTTCGTTTTCTTTCTAAATTAATTTAGCGTACACCACGCCCACAAAAGAACTTGGCAAAATTTTAACTCGTTTATATGCTTCCATATAGACGTACTTTAATAACTTCCTACTATGTGAATTTGCGTATTTTATCGAAAATAACTCTTAGAGCAATCCTACCAGTCGAAAATATACAATAGCACCCATACGTCATATAAAATAATTTTAAGTATATCTAGTTAAGAGTTCCACTGCTCTCTAAGAAATATTACACATGCATAATAAACCAATATGTAGGAATTCTTACTGTACGAATGGTATTTATGTCATGTATTTATTGTAAATTTCCTACACTGTTTAGCAGGGGCCATGGTGGTGTAGCGGTCAGACTAATTGCTTCCCACCAAAGCGAACCGAGTTCGATGTCCGGTGGAGATCCCCCCACCCCTCGGATTTTGGCATGTGGGGATCGAGCCGGACGGTTTTTCTCGGAGATCTCCTATTTCCCAGCCCATGCACTCCGGCGCTACTCCTTACTCACCTAACTTCACCCTTATCGACTTTCAAGACATCGATGTTAAGAGAAATTCAAACCTCTACACACACACTCCAATTCACTGTAGTTCATAGTGACTTTATCAAATTCGTATGGCAACCGATCTAATAATTGATATGCTATTTTACTGAGTGCATTATATGAAATTCCCTATGGGTTAAAGCCATTATATGTTTGCAAAGATTACCGAAATATTTTGTACAATATGGCTGGAAGAAAGGCCACTAGTTCGCTGTCGCCCTCAAGGAATTATTTTTGGATAAGCGCGGCAGGCCGCTAATGACACTTATCGCCCCTTTGACGCCACTTATCTGTATGCGGTCGATTGTACGGGGACTTCCAGTCGCTATTCACGGCAAAGTGCTTGTGGGAATGTCGCAGCTGAACGTAAAAACGTTCCACACGAAAGTGACGGTCACGTAGCACCTCTAGTTTGTTCGCGGTTTCTTCACACTTTTTGAATACAACCTTTGAAAAATCACCCCAAGTATACGTGTTTGGTTGTTTATTAAACATGACATTTATCACAAACGTTTTATATCGCTGCTGACACAAAATTATCTTTTATTTGATTAAATTAACATTTTACTGATATTTAGAGACCCGAATATTTCGCTGATTGAGTTGGCAGCATGCGAGCCTGGACAGCCCTTTATACACTCGAGACATTATCGTTTGCTTATTGGATGCTGCGATCAAGTGAGGCCTCTGTACACGACTGTTAAATACTCACTCACACCACTGTTCGCTGCTTATTACTGGCTCACAGTTAAATGGGGCGTATCTAAAGAACAGTCTTCCAATCACCACAGAAGGAGAAAATAACAAGTGTTTGGAGTCTAACTCACCTCCAAATGAATTCGTGAAATGCGGCTATACTTATATTTTACCTACAAATTGGGCATATATTAATTCATTTGTAATAAATATGAATAAAAATGAAGAGAAAATAGGTGTGTTGTTTATGCCTAGTAAGAAATAGTTCTTTTGCAGGATGCTATTTAAAGTGAGTGAGCATGAATGCGGTGCGCTTGCCCTTTGGTGTAATTTTCTAGACTTGGCTAAGCTTTGTTCGCATGAGGCAGAGGAATAGTTTGAAGGTAGAACTTAATCAGGGCTGCAGAATGTTGGAAGTAACAGCGATTGGACTAAAGATGTGAGGCCGTTGTTTCGTGCTGATGTGACATCAGCCTTACAATCTACTCGTAAGCTAGAAGTCGATTTTTGTTGGATATAAAAGAATGCATAGTTTTTATAACATGCAAAATATTTTGCTAGAATTTGCTTACTTAAAGTGTTTTAAAAATCAATTAATAGGAGTATATATCGAATTGAAATTTAAGCGTATTCAGATATCACAAAAGTAAATCTTTATTAAGCAAGACTACTAAATTAATTTGCCTAGTTGTATGCAATAAAAATTTGTAATAATATCACCAATATTTTTAAAATATTTTGTACACATCAATTTAAGTCGTACAAAGTGTGTGAAAGTTACGACAAACCATGAAGAATACGATAATACGTAATTCACAAAATTATTCATGGTGTTTCGTAAAAGTTTTCCACTTGCCTGAATTTCTCTTCTTCTTCCTTATTCATCCACATGCTCTTACAGATAATAAGAACAATCCTACACCCATAACAGTAAAACCAAAATTGTGAATGAAACTAAACATGTAACAATACATAAATCTAAGATAGGCTATCACAAAAAAAACCTTTGTTTATGTATTTGCAATATTTACAGTTGCACTACCATAAAAATATGTAGTAGTTGAGCATACCACTGCAACCCAAGTAATATTTCCACTCATGTCGGTGAATGCCACTAACGATAATTCCACTTATACTGACAATTGCTTATGTTTTTGCCTATAAAAATCGCGCAAAGTTCACTTTGAAATGCTTTTAAATTACTTAGATATTTTTTGTGACTGCACAGGCCAAGTTGTTCAAGTTTTATTGTTTAGCACTAGACATGGGAGAAAAGTGAATGCATTTTTGTATGACATCATTCAACGATGTACTGTTTGCTATTAAATTTACATTCTGCCTGCTGTGGGGCTAAAATTATTTTTAACGTAGCTTGCAGATATTTGCGAAAGTGTAAAATTTATTTTTACTTTAAGAGTATTTGATAAAAACAGCTCTTAAGAAACGAAGCATTGCATCAGTAAACTTTGAGGTTTGCGCTCTAGTGTAGCACGATAAACGTTACTGTGGAAATTACTTTGCCGTTGAAAGCAAAACTCACACGGATATAGATTAATTGTTCCGCTACTGTTTAAGGTGGCCACGTGGGTAGGCCGTCGAACTGTGTGGAAAGATTAAGCTGAAATATTTTTATTAAAAAATCGTCTAACGTGTCTGAGTGAGGTCTGCTTGCGAATAGCATTTAAGAAACGTTACGCGTCTGCATACGTTTTCAGTTCCTCCATTTCTCTCTAAAACATGTTTTTGTGATAGTGAAAATGGCTCAAATAGGTGTTTTCGCAATCATTTTTAGGTATGAAAATTCCGGTAAAAACATTAAAAAAGGAATAGTGACGTGCATCAAACCTTTATTTTTATTATTACATTCATAAAATGGTAGGATCTCCGCTTCAATTATTACAGAGGCTTTTTATCGACGGCAAGACTGCACGCCAGTTCAGTGCTTTGTCCGCAGAGGCGATGAGATAGTTGATGCACATGTCTCGGACGCCCCTAGCACTCCCAAGCTTTTAGCCCAAGAACGTGCAAAATTCCTTCAACCAGGCGGCCAACTTAACAGGATCTTACAAGAACATTTACAGCCCAGCACTAGTGATTTTTCAGACTGAAAAATAACGTTTTGTTATAACGACTGAAAAGGACACGATTGTGTAATACTCTTACACGGTAAAGGACAAATTATTGGGGCAAAATCAACTCGGCACTTCATTGACTGATGACTCGCCAATTATCAACGTTCTAGAGCACAGTAAGGGCACAGAGTACTGAAGTATACAGATAAGAAATAGTCGCTTATTCCGCGAACTCCAGCGGCACAACGCCAACAAAATGGCGTCACTGACTAGTAACATGTCGGAACGCCGTTCGCCAATCATCGCCTGGTAACTTTACTGTAAAACAGAGTTTGTAGTTTTTACTGAGAAATTGTTTGTAATTTTGCAAATGTTCGTTACAGTACAAAATTTTCTCTTGTATAATTATTGCTCGTAACACTACAAGAGCCGTGTTGTAGCAGACCTCAAGAAATGTTTGTACTATATTGACCGGTATCCACGAGCTCAAGCAAAGTGGCGGACACTCAACAACATAAACCGGTATATAGCAAAAACTAGGGGTGATGTATAGTGTAGTTACCCAAGTAGCAAACAACAAGCAATTAACAGTTGGTCAACTATTGGCAGTGGTGGAAACGTTCGCATTTATGACTGTCAGCAATCCTTATATGTTTGACAATCAGATCATATAACCAAAAGTGACAGTACCTATTTTCTAAATAACCGTAATGTGGGCCAATACTCTCACAATGATTGTAAGATGTCAACAGATGCCCCACAAGCAGACGATAAACGAAATGCTAACTGTTACTCACTGGTGGGAAAATATTAGCAGAAAGTTTATGGGACATTTACGGCATGCCAACTGCTGTTTACTGCTGGAGACATAAAAGCAGCAAATATGTGGGCCACTGATGGTATACCAACTGCTAGTTACTGTCATGGATGTATTAGCAGCATGCTAATGGTCCACTTAGAGCATGCCAACTGTTATGTTTTTTTCTGCGATTTTAATAGTTTCCAAAAAAATTGCTATTCTTTTTTTGTTTTAAGTGGTAGATTTTGTTCGACATGGCATTCAAAGGTCAAGGTAAAGGTCGCGTGTCATCATCCAAGATCAATGTCATGGTTCCTGCCGTTGTGGGTTAAATGGATTTTCTGAGAGTGTTCCTGTGATTGTTTTATAAACAAAATATGGGTTTTTAAGGTTATAAATGTGGTGTCTGTATCTTAAACGGTTCGTAAATTACAGCCAACTATGTTTATAAGTGAGCTTAGGGCATACTTGAACTAGCGGACTTTTTTCGTTGTTGGGGATGATACCTACGTTATGGATTTAGTGGCTGTATCTTAAACGGTTCGTAAATTAGTGCCAACTATGCTTATAAGTGGGCTTAGGACGTACTTGACACGCGCACGGTGCGACTCAAGATTTGCGTGCGTGGGCAGGCTTCGCTCCGTGTCGCGCAGGTGGATTGACAGACCATGAGACTCGTCCTGCCAGGACGCCAGGTGAAAGGAGACCAGAAATAATATGAGAAAACCAAGGTGGTATGACAGCGCACGAGACTTGTCCCCGGCAGTTCGCTAGGCGATAGGAGACCAGAACGAATATGAGAAAACCAACGTGGCAGCAGACGACAGTGGTGAGGGAACATCGAAGTTTGGTGGGCTCATAAAGCAAGAGAGGGGAAAGGGTGAAAATAAATGAGATTGTAAGGAATATGAGAAAACCCCCAAGGGGTAGAACAAACGAGTGAGTGAGAGAGACTGAGAGGAATGAGGGAGCATGTGAAATAAAAGACAGGAGATAAAATAAGGGAGATCGGAAGGAATATGAGAAACCCCCCCCCCCCCTTCCCAGGGATAGAACGAACGAGAGAGAGAGAGAGGGAGGGACAGGAAGGAACAAGGGAGAATGAGAAAATCCCAAGCAATAGAGCAGGCAATAGAGAACGGTCGTGGGGGAGAGAGACAGGAAGGAATGAGAGAAGTTGCATGACGGGACAATGAAATCGAACATTCTTCAGACAAGATGGATGGTGCTGGCATGGTATGACAGAGCGTGCTTGTAAATGACTGCACACTCAGGCGGACAATTGCACAATTTCTGTCGGTTTCTTCCAGATTGAGCAAAAGTCAGCCGCACTGTGGAAAACACATTTTTTGTGAAAAATGTGCTGGTTTTGAGGCAAATTCGGGAGATTTTCGACGTTTTTGAGGGGAAAAGTTAAATTCCGATACAAAAGAGCGAAAAAGGGAAATCCAAGATGGCCGCCATGGCACCGCGTCTCCACAGCCAGCAGCCTAGTTGACACTGAACTGTCATTTTTCAATTACTGCCGTTGATCGGCTGGTTTTCTCGGGGATCTCCCGTTTTCCCCAGCCCTTGCATTCCGGCGCCTCTCCATACTCGCCTCGCTTCACCCTCATCGGCTCTCAAGACCTCGATGTCCAGAGCCACCCAAATCTCTATGTTAAAAAAATATCGATATATCGAAATTACGATATTATATCAACGATATAGATTAACTCATCTCGCTTGAGTTTATTCCTGTTATACTGGGCCTCATGATAGGCAGTTAATTGAACTTGAGGTATATTACTGCAGGCTTATCTAGGCCTCACGTTGGGTAGTAAATTAACTTGAAATACGCCCCACAGCTGGGCGCGAAATTAACTCATCTAACTTTGGTACACTGTTGAAGACATGGTGGCTTATATGGTCAGAGTTAATGTCCCCCAGGCACCGACTATAAAGTGCGTGGAGGTTGTGGGTATTGTAATGAGGTAGACTATTACTGTTGTATTTTGAAGTACGAATATATTGTCTCGTATATATTCACAAATACACAACATCAACACTTGAGAGGTGCGGTACTGTGATAGTTTGGTTACTCGGATTTACTGGGCGAATTCGTGGTTGAGTGGGCTTCTCGTGACGGTGATTGTCATACTTAACTCTTGTTGCGGGTGTTGTCAGCTGTGGTGGGTGATCTCCGGCGATGGGTAGGCCTTGGCAAGGCCACAGTTGCTGCTGACGTACTGACGTGGTCAGGGGTCCGAACCCCTGACCTGACTCTCTGCTCGGCGATCTTCTACTGACTGGTTGACTTTACTGACGTAACTGATTCTCCCGGCACGGAGTATCGCAGCCTCTGACTGCCCCGATATGACTGATCGCCTCCTACTCTCGAAAAGGGATTTTTATGCTTGCAAGCCCTCAGTTTTAATTGTCGGCACGTGGCGCCTTGTGGGGGTGGGAAGGGGGAAGGGGGTGAAGTGGAAGAACGCCGAACAAAGCCTTCCACCACACGTGTCCTGATTTCTGAAGTTTTAGGCGGGGGTGGGAGGGGTAACTCGCCCGTAGTTTACTATCGTCAGCTAAATTTCCGTGGTGCGTATTTTCTGTATTCAGGCGAACTACACGTGATAATTTGCTGATAACTCGAAAAAGCCCTGCACTCCACAGATCTCGCGGTGGGCGAGAGGTGTCCGGGTGAAGGGGGTGAAGGGGGAAGGCCTACGCTTCAGCTCCACGTGTACCGGAATTTTCCACCTGCCTGTGGTACCGCGTGCTGTCTAGAAGGCGCCTAGCGAAGTGCGCGAAGCTGGGGTGGTTTGAGGGGGGAATGGATGTGAGCCAACGGCGTTCCCTAATCCCTAAACCTGCATGCGACAAGATATACAAATCGTCGATATTTTTCAACGATATTTTATCGAGATAAAGATATTTTTCCAGGTATCGGAAATAAAAATATTTACAGTGCTCTTTTAATACGCTTTGTTTTAAATACAAAAATTAAGTTAAAAATTACTATTTTTAATTTGGCATAGTGCACCAAAATGAGGCACCAAATCCCTCTGCAATGTCTCCTGTCTTCAGTATCCATAATTCCAAGTAATTTTACATTTTTTTAATCCTTAAATACACAAAATATCGTATTCCGATGTACTGAAAATAGATAATTTTCTTTCGCGATACCGTTTCGTAAAACGATACTTTTATAAATAAACAATACAAATAATATCGATTTCT